>CM024592.1:24958030-25443453 GCA_014182565.1 Eucalyptus marginata | reverse complement strand
AAAAACCACGACCAAAATCTACCCGAAAATCTTCACTATCAACAAAATTTGGTGAACAATATTCTTCTCTAGCAAATACTAGAGGTACATAGCAGCAAAGACCTCAAGAACATAAGTCTTGGCAATACACATAAATATCACAAGAGATCAATGATAAATTTGACAAAAAATGTAGGTTTTGATCGATCCACGAAAAACCTGATGTAGGAAGCTTCAAATGAAAATCAAACCGTTCAGATTCGAGAAAATTGCGCCACGAACATGCTGACAAAATTTCAGCTCAATTGAACCACGAATCAACCTCCGATGCCAGCTTGATGTAAATCAGATATTGTCTCAACTCCTAGATTTTCTGCTTTCTCTTTTTCTCTTGTTACTACGTCTTCTTGCGGCTACCACTTTGAAGATAGTAAAAAACCATATTTCTTCATATAACTTATTATATGGGCTCATGCTCTTTTTAGGCTTACAATTCATTGGGCTTCCTCCACATAGGAGTAAATCTAGCTAACACAAATGTCGGTACGGTAAAATGGCCTACATCTTCATAACATCTGTCTTACAATTTAAAAAAAAGAACAAAAGAAAAAAAGACATGCTATAACTTCAGCTTGACATACCACAAATCGTCGGTACAAAATAAAATTGTTAATTTATGACGACGTGATATAAATTAGTATGCATCTACCAAACATCCAGCAATGCCAGGAATATGATGAAGCGTTGTACCTTTGCATGGAAAATAATTCATAATTTATGATAGCATGAGATAAATTGGTATATATTTTTCTAATCTAATCCTGTAGTTTAATATTAAAAATTAATGTATGAGATTTTCATTTTAAGTATGGGTGAGTGTAATATGCATTGGCAATACATCGTTTAACATATAAAGGCATACGATGATTGACCTTAAGTACCACAAAACATTTTTGGACAAGACGTTGGAAAATATTTAAAAAGTAAAGTATAAGGATCTTGGCCTTAAGTACATCTTGATTATTGAATACTTGGTAAAATGTCCCGTGATATTAAAAAATTCCATATGATTACTGACCTTCGGTAAGACACGTTATTGTATGTTATAGTAAGACCTTGTATAATATTAAAAAGCATCATGTGATTTTGGCCTGAAATACGAGGGACTATCACTCAACCATATTAAAAAAACTAAAAATTGAAATTGAAAAAAAAAATCAGATTGGAACTTGACCTACAATAGTGGCATGTGATGCAATGGTTGCTCGATGCAATTTTAAGGGCAACACAATAGTGGTTTCTAAGGGCAGGAGCTAATGCCTCCATGAGGTGATTTTATTGGCTTATATGCACAACTTATAAAGAGGTTTCGTCAAAATTATAAATAATATTTTAATTCCACAGAATTATTATTTTTAGTATTTATATAATATAACAAATTTCAGTGTCTAAAATTGAAAGAAAATCAAAGTATATCCCTCTTAAGACTTGAACCATGTAAATAAAAAATTTTAGTGGACATAATTTATAAATAAAAAACAAACGATGAATGTAGAAAAATGCTATCGAGAATCGAAGGAACGCATCCATTTTCCCCCATTCAGATCACATGCAACGAAACTCTTTCTTCACAAGAAATATTTCATTGTAGTACGATAGCTAATGCCGTGAATATATATATAGCTACTCAAATTTAGAGAGAATTTTATATGTTAAACAAGCCGATGAATGATGACATAGCGAAAACTAAACCGTGAAAAGATTTTGAGGTTCGGGTAGTGGCGGCGGCATTCCCACTCTCTCCCACCCTCTCTACAAACAATTTTTTGAATATTTTTCTAGTGTTATTCTGCTAATCAAAATTATCTTATGATTTAAGACATCTATACTACTAATTTCTTTAAATTGCATCAGTCGCCAGGCTCGCCACGATGCAGTAGTTAAAAAGTCAATGAGAAAAGTGGGGTAAATTGCACGCCATCATGCCAGCTGATGAATTTGACGGTAGAATCTCTTAAAAAAGAAGAATAATGAGAACTCAATTTACGAAAGATTTACACGAACAAAAGCTCCCCATGCTTTATGGACGGTGGAGAATTTCACGGCTCGGTGGGTGGGCCCCCCCTCATGTTCTCAAAAAATATCTTTTTCCACACAAATCGCCGCTGCCTTCGCCCCCATTTCCTGCCTCTCCTCCCCCTCGACCGACAACGCAGCTCGACCAAGAAAGAAAGGGAGAAACTTTAGTGAATTGACATTGATATTAGACATGGTGGGGAGCTCGTTGAGGGTGTGCGTAATGAAAAATTTAAAAACGAAATTAATTTCTAATCGAAATTAATTTTTATTTATATTTCAAACTAAAAAGTTAAACATTTTAAACTTTTGATTTTTCTTCAAATCAATTTAGAATAGAAATATGTTCCAAAAATAGAAAAATTAAATTGTGTTCTACCAAATGGTTTACGTTGCTCCCAACCTATTCCGCGAAAGAAAAACGGGTAAATAGAAAAATATAAATTTTATCACGCACGCAGCCCAAGTAGCTAAAAAGAAAAAATACGTTTCAAAATAAAGTATAAATGGAGAGATTCAAGAAGAAGACGGCTGTCGACATGGTGTTTGGGGAGGAGAACGAGCGGCCATTCGTGACGCTCAATCGATGCCACAACCCAACCGAATCTTTCGTCACCTTCTCCTTTGGCCGAACAAAAAAGGGGTTCGAACCATGTCGGTTCCTGCCTCCAGGCAAGTTGGTCCCTGCCGTCCCACCGCAATGCGGCGCAACATTGGCGATCCACCTAATAAAGCCAAGGCACGTCCTTCGCACACTAAACAGAGAAACCCTAGAATTCCAGAGGTTAGACCGGCAAAACCGAAACTCGTAACCTCTGGCCGACGAATCAAAATCTCGGACCACCGGACCAACCGCAACGGTGGTGGTAAATATTCATATTTCTACTGTTGTCTAAGTCTCTCCGATGCTCGTAGGTTTAGATTGTGCTTTCAATATCTTTCGGTTCGGTCTAATTTTGTGCACTTAGTTTTTAGCAAAATTTACGTTTCCGAGGCTCGCAGGTTTTCTGACGTTCTTCTCGCTTCCGAGATCCGGCGCACCTCGTCTGAAACACAAGAATATTTCACCTCGGACCAGAGCGCGAATTCGAGCTCGAGTTCTGGTCAGATTTCCTCGCGCGTTAGTTCGGGGAAGAAAAACACAGGCGATGCACGCGAGACTTCGAAGTCGAAAACCCCGTCGGCTTCTTATTATGTCCGGCAGCTCTGCCGGATAAATCCCCACTAAGCCTGTCTCGAAACAGCCCGAGGGAAAAAAAAAACACAAGAAGAAACACCAACGTGGAGGGGCAAAAACAAATGGAGAAGAAGTGGGAAAAAAAAACGCAAACGGGAACGCGACGGAGAAGCGAAAGCCGCATCACTTGCGCGGGAAAGGAAAGAGGACGTCGGCAATCTCTGTCTTCTTCTTCTTCTTCTTCTTCTTTCTCTCTCTGTGTGTCGTAAACCCTTTCTTCTTCAGAGAACGGAGCGACAGAGAGGGCAGGTCCTGTGGCCGTTCTCGAACCACCTGGCGAGGCACTCCCTGTGGAAGAAATGCTTGCAGTCGAGCTCGCTCACCTCCTCCTCCGCCTCGAACCGGCACAGGCACACGCAGCAGGGGCCGCCGCACTCGCTCCCCGCCGGCGTCTCGAACCGCCTGACGCGGACCCTCCTCCTCCGCCGCGCCGCTCCTCCTCCCTCGCCGCCGCGAGGGGGCGCAGGGTCCCGGGCCTCGACCTCGGCCTCGGCCTCGGCCTCGACGCCGCCGGCGATGGCGTCCAGGAGGGATCTCCAGGTGCTCTTGACGTGCGACACCGAGAGGGCCGCGTTCATCGCGAGCAGCGGCAGGAGCCCTTCCCCCGCCACCGGGAAGCTCGACAGCCCCATTGAATCTTCTTCTTCTTCTCCTTCTTCTTCTTCTTCAGTGGAGATGAGAGGACCAGGTTTTGACGCTGCGACGACGCCCGATGGGGGAAGCAGATGAACCCGCCTCCGCGCATAAATGGCTGCGGCTCCCGACCGCGACGGATGGCTCGGCGCGCGACAAGTGGCGACACGTGTAAGGCCGGGAAACGGTAGTGGGGCGTACTCGGTTCCTGGGGGAAGCCCAAGGGCGCTGGCCCCCCCCGGAAAACCGTGGGCGCGCGTTTCGGCCACGATAGTAACGGGCGGACGGTGCGCGACACGTGGCCCTCTTTGTCAGCAGGAGAAGGGCCAATGAGGGGGCGCCACTTGGCGGGCCGCGAATTTTGTTTATCGAGCGGAAGCTTCTTGATTTCCCGGTCGCGGGACTTGTTGATGGCACGACATTTATCTAAATCATGATCAGATGCGGCTCAATCTCTCTGATTTTACGAGATTATGAGGTGTCGGGTTTGATCGAGTGCTCGAAAAATTTCGTTCGTGCGGTCCGGCCCCGGATTAAGGAGAACATCTTAGAAACCGTCGATCGATGTGCCTCGAGAAATTTCGATTATTGGAATCGTAAACTTCTGATGACATCTTTATTACAGCTCCAAAGGAAATTGGCATGCTGTTTATGCTGAGTAATGCTATGGTACAAGGACGATCATAATTACCGAGTATCCTAAGAAATTTGAGGTTTCTGGTGTGTGTAACTTTGGTATCTGCAGAACAATCTGTCGTTGCATTGTTTGGGAAGATCATCGACCCCCGTTTGCACGTTCTTGGGCGATTTCGGCGTCTCTCAATCGGCTGTTGAACATCGCCCACTCTTTCCCGCATCTGTCCCTCACCTGCAATGGCGAATGCCCACTCGGTCAGCTCGAAACGTAGCGAGACTCGAAGCGTAAGTTCAGGAGGATTTAGAGCTGACTTACCCCTTGCCATGGCGCCGATCCATTTCGCGATTCGCCCTGCGAAACAGTCCCCGCGAAGCAAATTGTATCAGCTCGATGGGAAGAAAGAACATGGTAATGCCGGCTTTCCTAAGGTGACTGCTGTCTTTTTTCGCTTACCTGGTTACCCAACGAAGGAAATGACTGATGCACGACCCACTGAGCGTCGACCACTCCTATCTTCTCGTGCGCAGGCTGTTCAAATAGAGAGATTGTGAAGGATATGCTATGTAGGGACAACAGACGATGTCGAAATTGCGAGTAGTATAGGCGCAGCCTCACCTCTACACATTTCCTCAGGGCAAGGTCGAAACCCCATCCGTGTACCAAGTCATTCTGTAGATTCCCAGATAAAAGAAAATACACATTTCAGTCAAGAAGGTGCTTCTCTCGCCGCCTTTTTTTGTTTTTTGTTTAACTGTTTTTGGTGCAGTATGGTCGGATGTCATACCTGAAGCAAATACCATATGCAGCGCCATGCCTCTCTTGTGAAAACCGGAGCCATGATCTCGACAAACCTGCGTAAGCAGAGCACGACAGTCCATATTTTCCCATCAGGGCGCAAGAACGAAGTAGAAGAGAGATGTAAACTGCAGCAAGCAAAAATGAAGTTGACGATCTAAGTCGTACATACGCTGCACATGGGGGGAGATGTGGGTCACGACATCTGCCTGGTGGTTCTTCTACTTGCCTGATTGAAACGCAACATTAGTCGACTGCCTTGGAATTACAGATGATTATTTCTGGAGGCCTCATCAGACTTACTTGTGAACTTCACTGCCATTTATTCTTTTAGTCATCAACCAGTTCAACTTCCTGTCAGGTTCCAGGCCAGGCTGTGATATCTCCAAGCCATGCTTCCTCACCAATTTTAGGTACCTGGATTTACCATGTTTAGCACAGGTAAGACCAATTAATATAACTTAGTCATATACAAAGAAGCCATATTCTGTACTCACTCCTCTGCATCAAAATGCTCGACTCCTAGGTCTTCGTCCCATATAAATATGTACTCGTAAGGAGCCACGATGTCAGGATGTAAGAACCTCTTGGCGTACCACCTGGGCCAAAATATACAGGCAGTTGAAGACATAAAAATCTGTAGAAAGATCATCAAATTCAATCTCAACAATGAAAAGAACAGCGCTTCCTACCATTTTGTCTGCTTTGGAACACTCACATGTATGGCTCGCTTGGCCCACTCGAACTCATTCCATTCTGTTGCTCGCCCGTCGTAATGGAACAGAAGAATGGCGAAGTTCTCTGAAAACTGATGGGAGAAGTAGAGATATCAAGCTTATGAACCTGGATATAAATACATACGGAAAATGCACATGCGCATAACCAAGAGGGCTCTCACCTTTTTGACTACTGCATCAATATTATGTCTGTGGTTATAACCAACAGTGAAGGTTACCAGATACCTCTGTTTGAAAGGCAAGTCCTGCACAGAGCAATTTCACCAAAAGATCAAATTCAACATAGTGTTAGTCATCTTTGATACATCAGCCAGACATATCTCAGTGGCTTGGAAGTACTACTAAATTGCGGCGAAGTTCTAATTAGTAACTTCACAAGAAGTAACATCCAAGCTTTTCCACTGATGAAGATGTTAAAGCAGATCATTGATAATTCTCCAGCTGCGTCTCCTACTTTAGCGCTAGAAACATTTGTACTCTCCTCTTAAGGTTCTTTTTATACAAAATATTCTTGAAGAATATCCAGATGCTTATTCTGCAAATTTGGGGTGCTAGCTACCTTGCATGCTAGAATGCATACCTCTTTGGGGTCTCCAAACAATCTACGCAAATAAAAATCTGATTCAGCAGCTATTATTCCTGGTGGCAATCTTTCTGCACCTCTTGGCTTTGATTGGACCAAAATCTGCAGTAGATCAGGAGCAAAACTTCAATTTAATCGAAAAAAGTTTAAACCGGGCTATAACACTGGGATGACAAGGGCTGGATCTATGGTGAAAGATCCCCCAGCTCTATGCATTATGCAAATGAATATGCTCCCACAAAGAGTAAGCAGCATTTACAGTCAGCAACAAAATGCTCCTCTACTGTCTTATCAATTCCTGGGAACTACAAAGATTTATTGCTAGAAGAAGGGAAATTGACAGATCGGTACCCCTGCCACTAGCAAAATGCAAAAGACGCTGATATTTGTTTGAGCCATGAAATACCCATCAAGATAGGACAGATTCACTTTAGCCGCGGGCACTATGTAGATTATGACAAGGAAATCAGAACAAGGATAAATTACACGAGCCGATTTGGTTCTCGGCAATGGCATGGCATGAGTTTAGACTCTGTAGAATCCATCTAAGTCAACAATCATAAGATGAAGTGTTCAACCTCTTCCTACAAAGAATAAAACTACTTTTAAGATGGACTGAAGTTGCTTGAATGGCTTTTATTCACTCTTAAACATTCGTCCACTACCTTACTAGAGCTCGATAAATCAGATAAACGAATTCCACGATCCAAACGTAATGAGGACAGAGCAGTGATCACTGAAGTTAGAGAAGGGAAAAATTGCACCTTGGAAGTATCGTTCACTTTCGGAGCTTCAGTTGAGCTGCTGTTGCAGCCATTCTCAGAAGAAACTTGAGTTAGGGGCCTCATTTGTTGGTTATCATGTTTGGAAAGATCAGGGATGGGAAGAAGGCTGGATGAAAGGGTAAACTGCCAATTTGGACATGGAAATTTCTTTACAAAATATAGTTAATTGGAACTACTACTAAAAGCAGTGATCAATCACATACCTTATTTAATGACCACAACGGAAACGATAGTCCTAAGAAGAAACCAAAAAAGATTCCAATCAAAGTTGTTATTATACCCCTCATTCCACCATGCTTTGTACCGCCTGCACTGCAGCCAAAGAAGGCAAAAGCACAATCCTTGACTTAACTCACTCTTACAACTACAAAAGTGAGAACAGAGAAAGCACCAAAAGTTTGTAACCTGTGTGAAAAGTTCCCCATTTTCTTTGTACTCTTCCCAGAAAGCATTCAAGAAATAAGCTAGTAAGCTACAGGGTTTTGGAAGAACTCTTCTGCTCTTGTCAGCAGATTTGGAGCTCCCTAGTTCTCAAATCTGCAGTGGTAAGTTGCTTGTGGAATGTGTACAGGGGACCTGATATGACACAGCAATTAAAACTGGCAAGTTAGATTGAAGGGTTCACATACTTCAACAAAGTACAGAACAGCATAAGTTCAACAGAGCTTATGGTTTGAAACTTGAAAAGGCAGAGTCACTCATGCAGACAGTGACAGAGATGTTATAGCAGTGACATCATAAGATCATACTACAACCCAAACCTACTCAGGCTGCATTAATTCATCAAAAGAATACAAGAACATGCACAAAAGTGAAGCAAAGGAAAGATTAAGCAGATGACAAGTTGCCTTAAAGACCCCTCGCCCAATTCACGCCGACATCTCTTCTCCGATGCACTTTAAGGCATTCCCACTTCATTCAAAGAAGAAATTGTCTCCCTCTCCCTCTTGTCCTTCAACCCCACCTAAACCTAAAGATTTATCCCATAATGCAGAAGGGGAAAATGTAAAGCTCAAGAATTCAGATTTCCCATCGACACTCATCACTCACACCACAAGCGAAACGACTTCTCTTAGAGATCTGCACGAGTGATTGAAGGAGCAAGCAATCATGTGCTCGAAAAGTTTGCTTCCATGAACAAGCAAACATGTGCCTGTGATCCTTTTTTGACCTTGGCAATTGAACCCTCTTCAGCCCTTCCGGGTTCCGATCCAGAAATAAGTTGACTCCAACCGAAGGCAACCGCGTGCCACTTTTCAAGACGAAATTTCTGCAGCCAATATAATAATGCCATATCCCCTGAATTGAATCCTGATTTATTGCCGCTTATGCAAACACGTAACCCTTGCGTCCAACTGAAGACAGTGAGCTCAAAAACGTCCCACTTGCATCGAACCTAAGCACGAAGTTAGCTCTGAACAGCGAAACCCAATAATTTTAACGTATCTACGACAGCATAAATGAACCCACCGACGTGATTTCGCGACAACAATCACTAAGTAAGAACAAGAATGAATTGATCCGCATGCTTCCAGCTGACGAACTTCAAACGTGCTAAACTTAGCTAAACCGACGACATGGGGAGCCGAATTTGAGCTCCAAAAGTTGACTTTCACACAGCTCATCCAACACCAGAACACACCGTTCGGAAAAAAGAAAACATCACCATCACGCGCCTCGTTCTCGTGTCGTGAAGACGTGGAAGACCTCCGGCTCAGGGGTCGCGATCCCGACCTCTTCTCAGTTCTCACCGACGTTCCTCGGGAACAAGACGGGAGTGGGGCCGCATGGAGCAATCAAGAGACCGCCGTTCGCCGGCGAAACTGCGGTCCCTCAGCTTCTGAGGAGCCGGACGACGATACTGTGCTGGGGAGAGAGCGAAGATGCGAACCGAACGAGGACTGAGGAGGAGGAAGGACTCGGTTCGGTCGCGGGATGCGACGGGAAGAACGTCGGGTTCGGCGTTCGTCGTTTTTCCTGACGAGCTCTGAGACGGACGGAGGCGATGGGAAGGGAAACGAATTTAACTCAACGGGCGATGCAGATGCATGGCATTGAATGGCGCTATTGCATGCGTTGAAAAGGTTAGGCATGGCATTGAATGGCGATGCATGGCGTTCAATCAAGACACTTTTAGTTAATTAATCACCTAACATGCACATGATTTTCTTTACGGTTTTCCCTTCCTTCTCCTAAACCTATCAACGTTTCTCGAATATAATCCATCCGGTCAATATAGATCAAAAAACACTAGAGCGAGGATCTAATTAGCCCTTGCCTTTCCCCTTATTACATGTTCATCTTTTGCCTCCGTCGGTGGCCGGGGCCTCGGCTATAACTCTCGTGCTTAGCTCCAAAATCAAATGGATTTTGACGAGAATACAAGTGAAATCTTATGGCAGTGAAAGTACATGTACAACCTTTGTGCTTGGCTGCCAAACTTTGACCACCGTTACTTTGGTTTTGGTCTTTGTCTTCCCACTTCCCTTTTGCTTAATCCAAATGGCTACCCAATGTTGGGTCCGGCAACCAAACTTTGCTCCTCCCATGAAAATTGCACGTTTAAGATGTTTGTGTGTTTCGACGTCACGAGACTAGAGGCGCCCGACCATGAAATTACGACTCACGGACGAAATCAATTTAGTAATCCCCACTCGCGTCCGACGTGGTTCGTCAGATTTACTCGTGGCCCTTACCTAACGCGGAACTTCCCTGCGATAAGGGGAAGAAGAAAGGGTTGGTCATCAGATTTTTTGTGGACATGGTATGAGAAGTCATTCCATGTACCATGTCCCAAACCCGACTGGCGCGGCATCATCTTCCCTGGTGACTAAATCAGGCTGACCTGGTCTTGTACTCATCACGGCCTGTACCAGAATGTAAGAGGAAAAGCTTTCTGTCTTTCTAGGACTTTGATTTATGAGGAGAAGTACCTAAATTGAGAGGATTGGTAAACGTAGGACCGAAACAAAGCGTTGACTTCGCGTTCGCAAAAGCAAATTTGTATTGAGTTTTAGCAAGTCTTGCGCGGACTTGACCGAGAGAGAATTGGCATTGGGCTAATTGCATTTGGCACCCGTCAGCTTTGGAGATGTCTCGTTTTGATCCCCATAAAATATAATCTTTCTCCAATCGATTTCGCATCGTCTGTTCTTTTCTCGGGTCTGGCTTAAAATCACGATTGAGGACCAGTATAAAACATAGAGGACCAAATCTCGCATATCTAGAAAGTTAAAAGACTCGATTGAGCAAATAAAATTTAGAGGACCAAAATTGCTCGACTGCGGAATCTGAAGGACTAAAAAAATCTGTACTTTAAACCTCGAAAGGTCGGGATGCGTGGAAAACGAGGCGTGGAAAGTAATTTTCTTGAGAGTTGAAGGTTTTGGCAGCTAAATGGAAAATGGATCTCTATACCTTTAGAATAGAGCTCCCAAACAACGAAAAAATTGTAATTCTCACCCGAATTTCGTCATCCACTTTTCATTTTGGCCCCCCTCGCCCACTTCCCAAACCCAGTAGAAGGGTCAAAAGTTGTGCAGTTTCTGTTTCCGCAATGCAAAGAAGAGAAACATTTCTTCTGGCTGCACATTCAAAGTTAGGCCCCGCGATTGGCGCATCCACGAGATGTACTCCTCCTCGCGAAATTGGCGCGCATTGGACTTTGACTTGACCGTTCTCTCCTCTCCTTTTTTCTAAAGGCCAGAAGGGTTGACTTCGATTTGGACGGGCCATCGTCCTCCTCGAGCAATTGGAGCGCAATGATCGCCGCACGTTGAGTTTGAACCCCGGCTTTAATGTCCGACCAGTTTGCGCCTTCGACTTCGCATATGGAGCGATCCAATGTCTTGCCAAAGGTTCACAATGTCGGAATCGAAAGCCTCGCTCATTCTAGCCACAATTTGCTTTGCGCCAAAGAGCGCACAGGCTTTTCCGTGCAAAATTAATCGATTACAGATCCCGCTGCACTCAGGAGAGGCAAAGTCGTGGGTCGGGCTCGGCTTGAGCCAAATATATTCCAAGCAAAGAGTGTAAAATTCCCCACATCTTCGCTGGGAATAACGCTGCAGGTTTCTCAACATCGACATCCACTCGTTATCGCGTAATTGTGTCACAAAATGCTATGAGATGGAGAATTCATTCAAAAGCCAATACCACAACCTGCCCTTCTTTAATATTAGTAGTTCTCACATCATGACAACCGACAACCAAGCTTTGACCACCTCGATAGATAACAATGGTGGCAGAGCGATTTCGACTTTCTAGTTTTGCAGAACCGTTACAGACGTAAACTTGCTCAATACATCACCTTCTTCGAATTTCACATCACTATCTACCACGTATGCTGTATGATCTATGGGTTTCTGATTGATCGGAGAGCTGTGAATCTCCTACATAGCATGTTTATTATGCAAGTTTGTCACGGCCTATATCAGAACAAGACTAAATCCTCTATACAGGACCTCCCGCGTATTTCAGAAGTGGGAAGTAGTTGAAAGGCAAAACCCTTCATGTTGGTTACTAATATTGAGGGGAAAGGAGATTACCACCAGAGAGACCGATTCATTCTTGCTAAACTTCCTGCGCAGGGCTATCTGGATGGGATACAGATGCAAAAGAGGGAAGCCATAGCTCGATGCGAGTTCCACCAGCACCAAGGGCAGCATCCGGGGTCCGTGGTGATATCACGCGGACCACACAGCCGTAGCTCTCAAGTATCTCACGAGCAACGGTGAGCCCCGCTACAAAGTTCCATGTCATGTTGTCTTCAACCATATCTTTGGAGAAAAGATCTGACCCAAATGGTGTCAGCGAGTGCATTTGTGTCTGTAGGCAAACACAAAAAGAAAACAAGTATTAGAGGGCCTAAATTTAAGGTATAAACCCACGAAAAGCAATTGAGTGAGCAACGGCGATTTATTCATTATCAACAGTATAAATTGTGGTACAAACCCAGGAAAAGAAAAATGAGTGATTCCTTGATTTCATGCGAGTATTTACCAGATGTCTTTACTTCCATCTCTACAGATTGCATGCAAGATCCTACTGTGCAAAATTGTCCAGACTAGCATCTCACTATCTATTTCCATCCAGGGTCTCTTTTAAAATATATTTTTAATATACCTAATACCACCAGACTCTTATGTAACGATAGATTAGATGTTTCTGTCATGCCTCGATTCAATTAGTGAAGTATTAGCACAATACACCTGATATCACAGTAAAAACTATTAAATCCTGCATATCACTCCCTAAACCCAAATCATAGAAACATCTCTTTCTTTACCACGAATGCATGCTTAAGGAAGGCTTTCCATGTATTACTAACATACGTCCACTTGGACTATCTCCCAGCCATCTCTTTCTGATCAACAATAACAATCACGTAGTCAATTCTTCAGTTTCAGATACTACTAACCAAAACTAATTAACATCAAACCCAACATCTTAAGCTATGACATAAAAGGAGACACCATCAGTATAAGGCCCAGACAAACCCCACAGACCAGAAATGAGATACTTTAGTATCTTCTCTCATGTGCAAATTGGATGGAGAGAGAAAAGAACCCCACTTCAATGAAATATTAAATGAGGGTATAAAGAGTTAAGGGGCCACTTGCTTGAAGGAAAATTGTTTTCGGAAAATTTTTCCAACCTTCCGGTGTTTGGATGATGGAAAAACTAATATAGATCATAGAAAACATTTTCCGCGGACTGAAAACAACAAACTTAGATTGGGGGAAAATGTCTTCCCCTTTTGGCAGGAAAGGATTAGATTGGGGAAAATGTCTTCCCCTTTTGGCAGGAAAGGAATCACTTTCCCTAAGTCATCAAACAAATTAAAACTATCTTTCTTGAAAATAATTTTCAAGGAAAAATTAATTTATCATGAAGTTTTCGGTAAAACAAACACACCCTAAAACTTGCCTTTTATACTTTGTTAGACTGTCAAACTAACGTATTTAAGCTACAAGGTCAAAAGGGATTATATGAAAACAGACCTAAACAAACTACTAAATGAGTGATATGAAATATTAATATAGAACAGAGCTAGTAATATTTGTAACAATTAAGCTCTTACCACATACCTCTATACAAGCCAAAACCAGAAATTCGATTAGCTATTCACAAATTGAGATAAGAAATGGTAAGAACTCTTTGCACATACCATGTAATGCATATCGGGCCCATCGTCATCAATTACCACGAGAGCACCACCTGCTGGTGCTCCTGTTAACACTATTTCAACCTTTCCCCCGACATGTGTACGCAACAATGCACCCTCGATCAAGTTGCTCAGAGCCTGGCGGAAAGCAGGTTCTTCTATGGCAACTTGCAAGGGTTGTGAAAGTTCGCTTAGTTCTACCACACGTTGCTGATTACGGGCAAGAGGTCTTATGGCACCAATGAGGTCTGAGAGCACATCAGAAACATTGCACGGTCTTCCTGACAAGAAGAAAGGGCATCAGGGGATAATCAGGTGGATTAACGTAAAATGAGAAAAATGAGATAATTCCATGAGAAAGCATTGTAGAAAGATTTATCCATTTCGATTATTTCCATTGAAACTTTGAATTTCTGCAAAAGTAATGAAATCACGAGCTCTCTTGCTAGAGCACATCCACATTTAATCAACAACTTTAAGATGCCATGATGAAAGTGGTCAAGTTTCCTTTAAATAGTTGAATGTCGCTAAAAAGCAACGAGTATCTTTCCCATCTTGTGCACTAGTCCAATTTCAGTTCTCTCAGCCATGCTCTTACGAAAATCAGTAACAGACTCGTAACTTGTAAGGTCCAGTGGTATCAATATATATATATATGCTCTCCGAGTGTCATTCTAAAAACAATAGAGAAGGTGGTGATCAGTGTACGTCCAGAAGTACTAATGCACATAAATCAAATTAAGGAAAGCACAACCTAATATAAGAAATTGTAACTGTAACTAGTGTTGCTTCTTGATGCACATATAGAAATTCATTGCCTTAAGAATAGTAAAATCTTCATCCAAGAACACATTTGTCAGCTCGAATCATTGCCCTTGAAAGGTAAAAGCCATAAATGAAGTTACTTACTGATAGTTAGTTACATACATTCATATGTAGGTCTAGAGCTAGCTTGTTATAGCATTACTAGCAGAAGCGATTCAAGTGATGAACAGAAGCTACAGTATTCACATATAAAAAGCAAGAAGAAATTGCTCTCAGAATAATGGAAGCATCTGGTCCAACTTGAGGAATGTAACTACCTGATTCCATGTTGTTGAAGAGGTGCAAGAGCAAGAGGTGGCATTGGCAACTCTAAATCTTTCACAGCAGAATTCTGAGAGAACCGATCACCTTTTGAAAATTCGCTTTGAAAATTATCTGTCAATTGAGACCTTCCAGAACCAGGATGGGCATAGGTTGAGTTGTGCACTTTCTTTAATGTTTCTTCATTGTACCGCATTATGTTAGCCTGAAAAATATCAAATGAAAAGAGTCAGATCTATTACCAGCTATATGAATTGTTAGGCTGACAGTCTCTTTGCAATACCAACAGAACATGAAGAGCTAAGTTTTGTCTATTTTTAAAATTGTAATGGTAACTTTGAACTGCAGATTTTGTAGAGGCCAGCTACATTAACAGAAAGGTCACATCTGTTAATGCATACAAAAAGATTGACAGAGTTAAATGACTTTGACTCTACCAAAATGGAAAGCATGGTGACTGAGGGGGTGCTGAGGGTTGGCAAAAATTGATCAACAGATACATCTGTAGAAGTAGATAAGTCTACAATAGAAGAAGCATATCATGCTTCACCAAGAAGTGTTTTAACATGGTTAGAGAACACAGGGAAAAAAAAGAAAAAACCTTAAACATAGACAAAGGCTTGCAAATGAGCACGCATGTGCAAGCAACTCTACTCTACATGATCACTGTGACCAACTACTAAACAGCAGTGGTCTATATCAAGAGATGAAAAGCTAAAATGACAATTCTGTGTCCAGAAAAGGACAACTGTCAAAGGAAATGATGCATGCACCTTTGTAAAGTATACTGCATCCTGAAGTTGTTGAAGAGTATCTCGCATTTGATCACCTTGCACCAAGATGTCTTCAACAATGTCATGGGAAATCTGCAACCATATGTCTTTTAGATGTAGAATTTCAGGCCAGAAAGGGGGGAAAAGAAAGAAGTGAAATACACAAACCTCGCTTCCTTTCATGTGCAGAGACAGCATTTTTGTCAAACTTCGAATGCTCGACAGAGGACCGCGAATCTGTGTAAACTTTCAAACATTACACTTCTTAACAATCACTTCAGGTAACACATGCTGATGCCAGATGACCCTTCTTACCTGCTCCACTAAGTTGCTCATCCGGACGTTATTTTGCCAGGAAGATTGCTGGAGTAACATTGCTTTCTGTCGGGGAACAAACGCAAGCAGGAGCAATCTCAGTTGAACAGCACACACTAAGGACTAGTTCAATGTAAATATGGAGGAAGTAAAGTCAGAGCTACAGTGAGGCAAGCTGATCACATGTTATGCAAACAAGCAAACCAATAAGCTGTTCAGGTATATGAAGGGCGAATAGCAGATGATTATATCTACCAAAATAAAAGGGCATTAATAGTAAAGCTCCTGATATATACCAGATTACAAACAGGTCGAGCTTTAAGCATATTCTCCATGGAGGATATATCTTATCCAAACACCCTAATTAAGAGTGCGATATAGCATGACTAACATGTCAATCACAGGATTCCACTGGAAAATGAAGCATGACAACCTAAAAATGTCTGCCTAGCGAAAAAAGTCCAATGATCTAATCTAGGTAGCAGAAAATGCTGTAAATCCCCTCTAGATATCCATGGAGCAAGTAAAAGATCAAGTTGCTCCCTGCACAGACCACGCATGCCATGCCTATGCAGCTACGGTGGATTACAGAAGTAGATGCTGTTTTTCCAAAGTAGCGACTGAAGCATATTATAAAAAATGGTCCAAAAAATAGGAAAATAATATCATCAAAAAATTTGTCAAAAGGATTGGTGTCACTCATGATTAACAGTCGTTGCCGCAGCAGACTAGACAACTAACCCACATCCCTGGAGTCCAGATTCAGCATGCACTTTCTTTATGCAATATACATAGAAACGGGACACATAGAATCCATATGTATCCAGCTACACAAGAGAGCAGCAAACCAGCTTAGCCGAACAGTTGTACCTGATCCATGACATAGGCCATTGCAATAGAACGGGAGATGTTGACAGCAATCGATCTCTGCTCAGGACTCAACTGGCGCATTCCGAGCTTCATATCCTTTACACTCGGAGTATCCCTCATTTTCAATTCATGTCCTGAAGGCGGCAATGCATACACATCCTCTGGAGATGGCGAATGCAAAGTCTCCTGCTCTTCCATCGTAGGAAACTCGGCAACCAAGAATCCGACCACAAAAGGGTGCTTCACCATCGGAAATACCACCGCCCGAGACTCCGGTATCTCTTCAACCTACAATGTAATCCACTAACTAACTTCCAGCCTCTAAAAAGAAAAAAACCGAAGCAAATGGCGATAAAAGGACTGAGCAACAAAAGTGATCATTTACTTGTTGGTTAGAAAGTGCGGCTTCGGCAGCGCGCAATCCAGTCGCAACGTTGAAATTGCCAACCAAAATAACAATGTCAGACGCATTCGCGTTGGATTCCGGATGAGCAGCAACGCGGCGCAGCTCTAGGCGGTCCATCACATAACTACCAGCCGGCCTCACATAGACCTGTTCCAATTCGAATCGAACGCTCCTCATTAACATTGAAAAACTCATCGATTCAACGACAACGATCTCGACTTTCTAAGCAAAACCGGAAGCAGAAAACAAGGCTCAAAAGCTCCGAGGAACGGACCGAGAGGAGAGCATCGGGATGGACGATCCGGCGGAAGAGGTCGAGCTGCTCGAGGCAGAGCCGCTGGAAGTCGGGGCTCGGGAGCACCAGGCCCCCCCTCTGGTCCTGCTCCACCCGCTGCGCGAACTCCACCGGCGAGCTCGAGGCCCTGCGGATGGCGGACGCGACGGCGGAGGCGGAGGGCAGGAGCGGCCACTCCGCGTCGCCGGGCGGGGGCGCCGTGGGCCACGCGGCGGAGGGAGCCGGAGCCGGGGCCGGGGAGGCGCCGGCGAGGGGGACGGGCCTGGGGGAGGGCAAGCTCGGGGAGAGGGAGCGGCATTTGCAGGCGGGGGCGTGCGGCTTGGGGGCCGAGGAGGTGAGGAAGCAGAAGAGGAGGAGGTTGCCGGAGGCGGCGGTGGCGGAGGCGGTGGCGGTGGAGAGGAGGTTTTGGGGAGAGAGTGAGGAGGAGAAGAGCATTGTAGTGGCGGTTGTAGAGAGAGAAAGAGAGAGAGAGAGATGGAGGAAGGGGACGATGGCTTCGGTTTTGCAGGTGCAATCTGTGCCATACGGGTCGAGGCGGAGCTCTGCCACGTGGCATTTTCTGTGCCCTCATAAATTTTGGGAGGAATTTCGTGAGTAAAAAATAAGAAACAAAATTATTTTTGTGGGTGTTTAGAATTGAACTTTCCGACAAAAAAAAGAATTAAACTTAATAATTAGAAAGTTTTGTCAATATTTAAAATATCATCTAAATTAATGTATATATACACACACTGCGTAGATATGAGTATTAATATTCGTATCCTTTTATAAGTTCAAGTGTTTAGGTCTTAAAAAAAAAAAAATCAAAATGCATTGATTACAAGATGTTAGATAAAGTAAAAAGTCGAAAATAAAATATTACATCCATGTTCTTCTTAAAGATTCTATTTTCCATATATCCACATCTATTTGTAATTAAAATTTCAATATTCTATTGCCAAATCATTATCTTGTAAGCGTAAGGTGGCCTCTACATATAAAGAGAGCCAGCCAATATATATATATATATATATATATATATATATATATATATATATATATATATATTTTAATAATCAATAGAGGTGATCATTGGGTAGGGCTTGAGTAGACCCTGAGTATAAAATCGGGCCTAATATTTTTCCAAACTCGCCCATCATATATAACATATATAGTAATTTTTAAGTAGAATCAAGCTAGGTTTTTTCATATAAGATCACTACCCAATCCTATTTATCTACCTACCGGGACTTGGTTGAGGTTTAGGTAATCTCCTTTAGGACAGCTCCCAGCAAGGTATGACTTAAGCCAAAAATAAAAAATAAAATGTATGACTTAACAACTTTAGCCTTCTTGAGTATCGAAAGGTCTTCCTAAAGGATTTCTAGGAGGACTTCTCCTCTCTTTGATGAGTAGATCCACGATCGCTTGAGCAGCTCGACATGGTTCAAGATTGGCCGGAGATTTCGTGCATAACAAAAAAATGTTATTTAGAGTAGATTTGCACCCGGAAACTTTTACGTTTGGGTTGTTTTTGAAACATCCATAGATAAGAACTTGGAAACCTTGCATACAAACGTGCATCCTCTGACTAAATTGGGGGGCCTTTTTATTTTCTTTTCGTAAACATTAAAAATATACTTTAATGGTGATTCCACCAAAAAAGACTCCATGGCCCAATGGATAAGGCACTGGTTTACAGAACTAGAGATTCTAGGTTCATCAAGGTCCTGTTTGTTAATGTTCTTTTTTTTTTTTTTTGTTTATAAACAAAATTTCTGTTTTTTTTTTTGTTTCGGGGAAAAAAAAAGAATAGAAACGCGTTTGTTTGCGTTTTTATTTTAAATCTTTTTTTTGTTCTTGGAACATTTGGAATAGAAACAAGAAAGCAAAAAAACATGTTTGCTTTGTTTACGGAATAATTTTTAAGAATAACTTTTCTCTCCGTCTCTTTTCTTTTCTGTTTTTTCTTCTTTTTTTCTTTGGCCAGTCGCCGGCCTTGGCCATGGCGGCGGCGTCGTCGAGGGCCGACGAGCCTCGCCGTGGCTGGGCTAGGCCGCCGGCCCTCATCGGCCAATCGCCAACCATGGCCGACGCCGGCGGCCCACAAGGAAGAAAAAAAAGAAAAATAAAAAATAAAAAGAAAGAAAAAAATGAAAAATTAAATAAAAATATTAAAAAATTAAAAGAAACAAAAAAGAACACAAATTTACCAAACATGTTTCTGTTTTTTTTTTTTAATTCCAGAACAAGTTTACCAAACGCGTTTTTTGTTGAAAATTGTTAGAACGAAATAGTTTTTATTTCTATTCCCTTAAAAAAAAAAAAAAAAAAAAATAGAAAACAAACGCACCCCAACTCTTCCTTTTCTTTTTTCGCACTTACTAGTGCAGCTCCTGAATGATGCTAATCTAGAATTTATATTCCATCAGACACATATCAAATGGCAAGCGAACACCTCCCTTCCGTCTCCACTACTTCGACCTGAGAGACAATGTACATTGAGGATGCCGAGAGAACTCGGAGATCAGCCTCCTCCCAGATGAACATGGAGGGAGTTCGATTCGCTCTTCGAAGAATGGGAACGAGTCGCTTGTTTTCTGACTATTACATACTACACGACTGACTACAGGGCCTTTCGGCATGCTTCGGTTATGGCCACGGGGGGATCGGAGAAAGAACCGTTCAGGACTTTGTTCGCTATCCAGAGGTTCGCGGCGTGAGAGTAGTGAACCCCGTCCCAACTTATGTGTTGGGATGGATCGCTGCAAGAATCCCCGGAAACTTCAACTCCATCAACTGTCATTTTCATCCCGCATGGTACGAAGTGATCTCCGTCATGACCGCAGCAGTAATGGAGGGGATCGGTGAAACCTGCACACCAAATTGAGTCCCGTCAGAAGGGGAATCCAAACGTGTCCGAGACTGCAAGAAAGCACTTGTTGCCACCTAATTACTTGCGAATGAAGAGATTAGTAGACAATGATACGGACTAACCGTGCTGCTTCGCTTCGCTTATCAGCATGAATTTTGCGGAGTACATGTCGACATAAGTGAGAACTGCATCAGTGAGTTTGGCTCTCAGGTCAATGACTCTCCTCTTGAGCTGCCTGTTAAATTCTTGAGCTATTTCGTTGTGCGACTTCACGCAGCCGATTCCATCCACCTTATCGGGCTGCATTGCAGAAACTTGCCTGGCGGTTATTGGTAGGCAGCCGATGGGACCCGTGTTATGTATCCAGAAAGCTCTTGCCCCCTCTTGGTACAGCTTCTGCAGCAACAAAGAAGCGCTGTAAGATCTAGATAAATCGCATCATGAGACGGTACAAAGCTCATGATCACACCAAAATATTTTAGCTCATTAGCAGATGATGCAAAAGGACTAACCCAGGCTTTTTAGCGTTTGGACTGAAAGCGAGGCCAACTACATTAGCTTTACTAGCACTACTATCGAAAACTAGCAGATGCATATCAGAGAACACGAGAATTGCTATGTAAAGCGAGTGAGCAACACTTGAAGTGATCGATGTCATAGGATGATATCAGTATCTCCAATTCATGTGTTAACATCAATAAGATGAAGAAACTTTTTAGACCATTTGAAGAAGTAATTAAATGAAGAATGAGAATCTCGATCCATGACATTGAATCCAACCCAGAAGCAATGAGACCGATCTGGACATGGGTTGAGTTAAATTCTTATGTAGTTATAGTGGTGGAACTTGTAATCCTTTCTGTAGTAAAAGTAGTAAGACAGCAAGACCTCTTGTTTTCTCGCCTAAGAAACCCTCAGTTTAGGAAGACGCTATATAGAGGCTACAAACCTCAACAACTGAAGCGAACCGATGTGTAATGTTGGGAATAGAGGCCTGCACTCGTTCTTCTGTCATGAATTTAAAGCTGAAGTGGAGATCATTCTGACCAATGTCGAGAGTATATAGAGCCTTGGAGAAGTCGCCCGGTAGTGGAAGACGGCTTGTGACACCTTCACTGAATAGCTCATTAGTCCGTGCCTTGAACTGTTGGAATTGCAGAAGCTGCACATCGAGAGAAATAGGGCTAAGTCTTGCCTCAAATGCTCGGCTGTCGATTGGCTGGATAGTAGAGCCTCCAGTGGCGAAATTCGCTCCATGGAGATAATCTGAACCTACAGTGTCCAAATACGCTGATAGAAATGGCAAACCAAGTTTCTCGGCTGCGCAAAAGATGACGGCAAAGTTAGCATTGCGCTTTAGTAGAATCCCATCTACGGCCATCTAAGAGAGAGAACAATGCATTGGCATAAAACATGTCGAACCATTTAAGCTACATCTAACAAAAGGCAACTTTTAACGATGATCTTGAGCGACAACTCACAAATAAACTGAAAGAGCGACCTGCTCGAAAGAAGTCCCTCACGTACACTACGGGAAACTCAGTAGTAGTATGTCCATAACCATGAGCATTTAATCAAGGGACTGGAAGTCAAAACCAAGCAAGCGCTTCAAATGTGAATGTAATCTGAACTTTCTTGCACTTACTAATGGGGTCTCCGTAGAAACTAGATCATTGAGCGGAATTCAAAGCAGAAAAGGGAAAAGCAATCCTCATGAAATCAGGAAAAAATCATCTGATATTCCTACACACTCGAATTGAAGCATACCCATGAAATCAATAACGACTTGGCCATCCGAGAACCGGCCTGATGATTTGCCAAAGAAGCTGTTCCCATAAGGCGAAGGGAGTCGGTAAAACACGGCAGACAGACCGCCGGTGTCGGAATTCCAATCGCCAAAGTTGTAAATCGCCGGGAAGCGGCAAACCCCGGAGTCCCTGAATGCCCAGCCATTCTCCGTTTTTCGTGGCATCAAGACTGAAAATGCGATGGCCACAATGACTCCGATCACCACCACCGCAATGCCCCTCGCGAGCCCGAAGTTTTGCTTCCCCATACTCAATTGGGCTTCTCTTGGACCAACCATCTGAACCTAAACAGGGAAAATACCAGAGAATCACTTCAAAGCTAAGATGCTATGGCTAGAGCGATGATTTCATGGGAGCTTCTTGCATAAAAAGAAAGAAGTTAAACAAAGAAAAACAAGCAGAGCAGTCTCCCAATGAGCAAAACGTATGCAAATGAGCACGCGAGATGCTTAACCAAGAAATTCGAAAAGAAAAGGGAAAAGGGTAGGACAGCGTACGTCGCTGCGAACGCTTGAGATGGAAGAACTGTCGATCCCAATTCTCCTTATAGCTCTTGCTGTTGGCAGAAGATCCAAAAGAGCACCTTCCCAGCTCGAAGAACGAGCGAAGGTTTTTGTCGTTTCACAGAGAGAGAGAGAGACAGAGAGAGATTCGCAGAAATGGTCAGCAAAGCTTCAAGCTTTCCGGCAATGGCCAGCAACGCTTCGCGCCCGAATTCTACGTGTACGCCCAGAAGTCAAACACGGACGGCATACGTTGTTTAGTATATACAAGTGACGAAGCTTTTTGGCCAAAACAAAAAACGAGTGACAAGTCTTCAGCTGCCACGCATTCTCGACCGTCTTCCACGGGGCACGAACTCGACTTCTCCTGGATGACCCATTTCGTAAATCCCAAAAATCTAGAGTGCAGATGATGTTGAACGCAATGTTAATGACATCGAGTTATTATAACTTAAATCCAACGTTTCGTAAGGCAAGTGAGTATCTTCATAGATTGCATCATATCGTAAATTCAGCTAATTTTTCTCTGTAAAAAAATCGTGATGAAACACATCACTAGAGCTCTTCAACCCCGATAGTTACTCAATTGCTAATATGGACTCCAAACAAGGTTATAATGGAAAGAAAAAAGAGAACGTGAATTCTTGAAGAATCAGAACGGGAGCGATGGAGGTGTACATTTTCTTGTTTTGGTCGAAGAATCAGGAAGCATTATGGCTCGGACTCCAGTCGCTCTCTTGCCACTTCAGCCATGGCTTCTGCCCTATGTTCTTGTTTCTTGTCTTGATTCTGGTATGTTGTCGTCTCCTAGATTGATCGTTGAAGCCTACATAAAGATAAATGTTGCAATTGAATATGACACTGCTCCACATTCAAGTTGTGGTCTTTTGGGGGCAAGAGAAATATATATATTTTTCTTTGTAAATGACACGAAAGTAAGGGGATGCGTAAAACCAAAATTTACATTAGAAACAATTTTTCTATTCTGGCACTTTTTGGAATAGAAATGCATTTGATAAACTTATTCCGTTTTTTTATTTTCAATATATTTCATTCCGAAATAGATTTGGAATAAATCGAAGTATAAATTTTCTACTTCTACATTTACGGAACGTAAAATGAAATAAAATTTTTTTCTCATTTTGTCAATTGGTCCTTCATCCGTTGCCGCCGACCCGCTCCCGCCACCGCCGATCGCCAAATAAATTATTTTTATAAATATCATTTTAAAATGAAATTTATTCGAATAAATAAAATGATATTTATTTTTATTTTTACGAATAAATATTTATTTTAAGAATAAATTAAAAAAATCCTTAAAAATAAAATGAATAAATTTTTATTTTTAAAAATAAATAAATATCATTTTATTTTTAAAAATAAATAAAAATAAAAATTATTATAAAAATATCATTCATTCATTTTTATTTTTTATTTTTAATTTTTATTATAAAAATTATTTTTATTTTTAATAAATAAATTAATTAAATAAATTTAATCGAAATCAATTTATTTATTAAAAATAAATTTAATTAAATATCATTTTATTAAAAATAAAAATAAAAATATTCATTTTATTCATTTAAAAATAAAAATAAATTTATTAAAAATAAATAAATTATTTTTATTTATCATTTTATTTTTAGTTTATTAAAATAAATTTATTATATTTATTAAAAATAATTTATTTCTGATAAATAAAAATAAATTATTTTTATTAAAAATAAATTTAATAAATTTATTTTTATTTGTCTTGAGTGTTTTGCCAAATAAATTTATTTTTATTTTTAATTTTTATTCATTTTAAAATAAATTTATTCGTAAAATAAAATAAAATAGAATAAATAAAATAAATTTATTTTTAAGGATATTTTTATTTTAAAATAAAATGATATTTTTATTTTATTTTTTTATGATTTATTTTATTTTATTTTTCTTTATTTTTTGTTAATAAATCATTTTTATTTTTATTTTTTATATTAAAGGTCGCCGGGATGTCGCCGCCGACGTCCGAAAGGTAAAAATTTTGTGTCGTTATCAAACGAATTTACATTTTTAGAGTAGGAATTTTGTGTCGTTATCAAACGGTTATTTTCTTAAAACTTCTTTTAAACTATTTCCTAAACAGAATGGTTGTCATGCGCGCCAGTAGACAAATCGCACTTTGAAAGGCATGAGTGACTAGTTGATTGGCCATTTTGAATGTAACGATTGATATTTTGTATAGGTCCGACTTTACTTTTTTGGCTCCTTTTGTCAGAAACAAAACAAAAACAAAGAAAAAAAAAAGAAGAATAATGAAATGAAACAAAACAAAGGAAAAAAAGCGGGATTAGGACGTCACGATAACGCTTACATTTTCGGGACAATTTTAATCGAAATGGTTCTTTTTTATTTTGTTCTCGGAATTTTTAAGCATTTTAAGCCGCTTTGGTAACTTGTTCAAAATTTTAATTTTCGAAATAGAATTGCGTTTGACACCGTTTTCAAAATTTATACTTCAAATAATTTTTTTTTAAAATTTTTAAATAATTTTATTACTTTTTTTCATTTCTTCTTCTTCTTCAAGGTTGTCGGTTGTTCGCTTTGGGATGACCGGCAACCGGCCGACGAGGGCCTACGACCTCACCGGGCGTCGTCGACCCTCGCCCCGGGCGAGCCTCGGCGGCAACCGGGTGAGTGGCCTCGCTTAGATCCGGCGAGGCCGAGCTCGCCTAGTCGCCGGTGGGGCTCGACCTTGCCGATCTAGGCAAGGTCAAGCCTCGCCTAGCCGGGCGAGGCTCGCCGGGCCGGGGAGGCCCGGGCGAGCTCGTCGGACACCGGCCCCGGCCGGCAAGTCTCTAACGAGCTCGTCGGACCTCGCGCCAACGGGTGCCTAGGTTCTTTGCGATCGGCGGCGGCGCGGCAGTTGAAGAAGAAGAAAGAGAGAAGAAGAACAAGAAAAAAAGAAAAGAAGAGAGAAAAATAGGTTGGTTGATTTTAGAATTGTTCCCGGGAACAAAAAATCAACTTTTTTTAACTTCTCGATTACTCGTTTCAAATTTACTTCTAAGAACAAAAAAATAGAAATTTATTTTCGGAACAAAATTTTACCAAACGGATTTTTATTCTAAATCTACTCCGGAAACAAAAGAACATAAATTATCACGGTTTGGCAAGTTGCCAAACGGACCCTTAGAGCTCCTTGAATTTTTCTTAATTGTTTGATAGGTTCCTGAATTTTGTGTGCAATTCGTCCTTGAATTATATGCTTTTTATTTCGAGTCATTCATTTCGTCAATTTTTTTAGAGAATTGCCAACGTGGCATCATTCATGACTTTTTAAGAAAACTTACTAACAAAATTAAGAATACAAAGTTAATAATTGAAATGAAGCAAGATAGTTATTTGGGCAAATCTAATGCCAAGAGGTTGCCTGGTTCTGTTTTTATGGCTTCTTATATCGGAGAGAGCAAGCTTTTTGCCTGAGTGTCTTCAACAATACGAGGTATTCCATCACCATTTCCATTATTTCACGAAATATCAATAATTAAAAAATATTTTTTAAATTATTAATTTTGTGCAAAACAAAACGGAGCCTATTCACTTCCATTTTTACTTTTAACACTCTTCTAGGCTACATCTCCAAATTTAGGCACATGTCCAAGATCAGCCTAAACATTCTTATAGCATCGCCCGCCGTTGACAAGAACCGTCGGCCTTCGATTTCATCTCTGAAAAGGATGTTATCCCTAAATTTATTCCTTTTAACACTCGAGTCGATAGTTTATTTTCATCGTGCATCATCATCCAGGATTAGCTTCATAAGTAGGGCGGAGTTAAAGTCCGCCGTTACGGCGAAACCGCAATCCTCCAAACATGTTGGAGCCATCAGCCGGTTCTGTTGCATCGTCCTGTCGGTGGCTTCTGATTTCGACATGAAATATATTGGGTTGGAATGGCGAACCAGACAAATGAAAGTTTGTCTCCCTGCCTATGACAGTAACTTTGGCTTCCATAGCATCGTTCGAAACCGAACTTTCACGAATGAAGCCAAAATCTTTGCTGCACGGCCTTCGTTAGAATAGAATCTGATCAAGATACTTAGAAGAGATCCGAATTTTAGCGAGTCCCTACATTTGACAAGCACCAGTAAGAGTCGAAACCAGCAATGACGACAAGGCTCGGGTTATAACACACCTTGATGGGATTCAGGTAGCACGGATGGAGGCTGACGGGTGGAGCAGTTTTTCCAGGTTGATTGATGGGGGCGTTTTCTCTGCCTAGATAGTCATGCAGATTTTTTTGGTTTCTGAATTGACATTGCCTTGAGGAAGCAGAAGGAAGATGAATCATAGAGTGAAGAAGGAAAAGAACCAAATGGCATTGAAAGAAAAAATGTTGAAGGTGTTTTTGAAATGAAATAATTGGTCATTTACATGCTTGCCGAGCGGTGTGCCGGCTAATGTCCACCGTGGTAGAGTCTACCACCGGTTTTGAAATTGCAGAAGAGTACTAAGCATGGCAAGATCAGGTAGCTCGTTGTGGCTTCTCCACCGTGACTCTAGGAATGTTCTGATCCGCTTCAATTCAGCTGGACTTCTGGGATGGAAAAACTGGAACATTTACTAAGGTGAATCGCAACTTCAGGAGTGTTCACCTTTTGGACACAATGATCAGGAGTGAATGGACGCGCAAACATCCGAGAGGGAGCCGTCAACAACTCTGTTTGCTACCCACTGATTTGCAGCATGAGAATAGTGCACTCCATCCCAGCTTATCACCTTCGAAGGTTCGCCGCAAGAAGCCCCAACTACTTCAGTTCCATTCACAATCGCCTTCTGTCCGCAATATACAGTGTAATCCCCGTAATGCCCGCAACAATACTCTAGTGGACCACCAATACCTAGAAGAATCCAATTGAAACTCGAACTGATGTCAAATTCTGCACTCATTTCATATCATACATGCCACATGTAATCTGCAATTTAGATAGCTGCAGGATGCTTACCATGTTTCTGAGCTTCAGAAATCAAAGTGTATTTAGCCGAATAAATGTCAATGCAGTTTAATTTCTTAACTTGGAAGAACAAACTCTTCGCACTGGTGGCAAGAGTTCTAGCTCTCACTCCGCCCAGCACTGATCGAATTCACCACCATAAACAACTTCCTTCTCTCTCAGCAGCGGCAGAGTCTTTCTTTGTTGCTTCCGGTGCGTGAGATCGGGGTTGTTTTGGTTTCAATCATCTTGCTTGTGGCATAAGTTTGTATCCTTTCGGGTGATTGTTCTTGAGCAACATCATTTATGCCACTTTCCTAGTTGTTATCCCTGTCTATGATATGAGGTGATATCCGGACGTTCCGTGGATGTAGAGATGCTGCAGTGGACGGTAATATCGACTGAGGCTCGATCGGCATTTGCTGTCAAAAAGGGTTCTCGGGTTGAGATCGAAGAGCCGAAAAAGCGTTGCGCTTCAAGTCGATATCTGCTCAATCTATTTTGGTTCAATGGGAAAACGACGACGGTCCGGGATCCTTCCCCTTGCAGTGCCGAGGATGGAAAGATCGTGATTGGCGAGTCGCTTAAGCTTCCTGTTACTCCGTGCAAGGAAGCGTCCAAGAGAAGAAGCAACAGTGATGGTTTCCAGAAGAACTGCTTGGAGTTCTCGTTATATGAGGCCCTGAAGAACAGGGCGGTGAAAGGTCAACTGCTGGGATCGGCTGTGATAAACCTTGCAGATTATGGGGTTATTCAAGAGACAGCAAATGCTAGCATTCCCGTGAGCTGTAAGAAAAGCTTGAAAAATGTGGCACAACCTGTGCTTTACATTAGCATTCTCAGCCCTGTGATGTGGATAGCTCCAGCTCTTCACCAAAGAGTCGACTTTCGAAAGAAGTCTCTCTTGAAAAGCCTGGAAACGGATCCGTTTCGGCTCAGGTCGATGATGAGGATGTTGAAATCTCGTCGTTCACTGATGATGATTTAGATGGTGATGTCCCCGTCCATTCATCGCAAATCACTTCCACCTCTCTTCCTGGAAACCTTGTCACCTTACTGTCTCAAGATGATAAGGTACTTGAAATCATTACAGGAAAACTTTGTTAACTGATGTTTTTTTTTTCCTCTTGATGATGGAGATTTGTCTTGCTAATAGCCGGTTGATCATCTCTTGGCCATGGACTTCTTTTGATATTTATTCCCATGGGTTATTTAGTTTATTTACTCCAGTCAAGAAAATTTAATGCTTTTCATCATTAGTTCTTGTTCAGGAAGGGGGCTGACATGGCGAGGGGGAGGGGCCTGGGGGAGGGCGAACTCGGGGAGAGGGAGCGGCATTTGCAGGCGGAGGCGTGGGGCTTGGGGGCCGGGAGGTCAGGAAGCAGAAGAGGAGGTTGCCGGCGGAGGCGGTGGTGATGGAGGCGGCGGCGGTGGAGAGGAGGTTTTGGGGAGAGAGTGAGGAGGAGAAGAGCATTGTAGTGGCGGTTGTAGAGAGAGAGATGGAAAAAGAGGATGACGGCTTCGGTTTTGGAGGTGCAATTTGAGCTAGGGGTGAGCATTGGTCCAGGACCCTGGACCAACCCCAAACCTACCAGATGCTCGCCGGGTCCCAGTTCGTTTCCAAGAAAGACGGGCTCTGTCCCTTGGTCACCAGAATTCATAACCAAGACCTAGCGTGCGGGCGGTCGCTCGATCTTGAGAGTTTGGGTCGGTCCCAACCCGAACCAACCCTTACTATATATATAATTTTTTTATATAGAAAACCTTAAAATAAATCAACAACATTAAACAGCTCTTTAATGAGGAGTTCAATTAATTTTACATTGTTATTTAATAACTTAGGTTGTTAATATCTTTTGC
This sequence comes from Eucalyptus marginata, assembly GCA_014182565.1. NCBI lineage: Eukaryota > Viridiplantae > Streptophyta > Magnoliopsida > Myrtales > Myrtaceae > Eucalyptus > Eucalyptus marginata. The sequence continues at coordinate 25,414,077 of CM024592.1, read as the reverse complement.
GGCGTTAATAGTCATAATTTACGAATGAGGAAAATGTTTTAGTAAGGAGTCCTCGCGGCATCCAAAAAGGCACCTTATGACATATTCCTTTAGTATTCATTCTCTTCTATCTTATTTGTCTTCTTAGTCTTCAATTTGCTAAAATTGAAAAAAAAACAATTTTTCTGCTCATCACTCGACACTCGCCTCGCTCGCTTTAGGTCACTCATGCCACTTTTCATTGCTCGATGCTCGCTTGGCTTGTTCTTTCCCTGCGCCGACATTCGATGCTCATTCTATTCGACACTCACCCCACTTGACACCGCGCTTGCCTTTCTTGGCTGACCTTGCTCATCATCAGTATAGTCCCCTGTTTCCCTTTCAAAAAGTACACAAAATGAAATAAAAAATTATTGGTTAGTCTTAGGTTGATCTTGAAATCGAATCGAACCTATTGGGTTAGTCCCGTTCTCAATCGTTTTTTAAGTACAAAAAATGAAATAAAAATTATCGGTTGGTCCCCGAGTTGACCCCGGCTCGAATCAACCCATTGGGTCGGTCCGGTCATCGGTCCCAAGCTCACCCGATAGGGTCGGTTCGGTCCCAAAAAATGAGGACCAACACTCTACGGGTTGGTCATAGGATTAGGGGGGTGGGCCAACCTCGACCATGCTCACCCCTAATCTGAGCCATATGGCTGGAGGTGGAGCTCTGCCACGTGGCACTTTTCTGTGCTCTCATAAATTTTGGGAGGAATTTCGTGAGTTAAAAAAAAAAGAAACAAAATTATTTTTTGTGGGTGTTTAGAATTGAACTTTCCGACCAAAAAAAAATAAATTAAACTTAATAATTAGAAAGTTTGGTCAAGATTTAAAATATCATCTAAATTTAGATCAAGATTTACACACACTGCCTAGATATGAGTATTAATATTCATATCCTTTTTATAGGTTCAAGTGTTTAGGTCTTAAAAAAAAATCAAAATGCATTGATTACAAGATGTTAGATCAAGTAAAAAGTCGAAAATAAATTATTGCGTCCATGTTCTTCTTAAAGATTCTATTTTGCATAAATCCACATCTATTTGTAATTAAAATTTCAATGTTTTGTTGCCAAATCACTATCTTGTAAGCTTAAGATGGCCCCTATATATAAAGAGAGCCAGCCAATTCATATATATATTCAATAATCAATAGAGGTGATCATTGGGCAGGGCTTGAGTAGACGCTGAGTATAAAATCAGGCTAATATTTTCCCAAACTTGCCCATCATATATAACATATATAGTAATAATTTTTAAGTATAATTGAGCTGGGTTTTTTTTTTTTTTTTTTTTTTCATATAAGATCACTACACAATCCTATTTATCTGCATAGTGGGACTTGGTCAAGGTTTAGGTAATCTCCTTTAGGACAGCTCCCAGCAAGGTATGACTTAAGCCAAAAATAAAAAATAAAATGTATGACTTAACAACTTTAGCCCTCTTGAGCATTGGAAGGTCTTCCTAAAGGATTTCTAGGAGGACTTCTCCTCTCTTTGGTGAGTAGATCCACAATCGCCTAAGGAGCTCGACATGGTTCGAGATTGGCTGGAGATTTCATGCATAACAAAAAAATGTTATTCAAAGTAGATTTGCACCCGGAAAACTTTTTCGTTTCGGTTGTTTTTGAAACATCCATAGATAAGAACTTGAAACTCTGCATACAAACGTGCATCCTCTGGCTAAATTGGGGGCCTTTTTTATTTTCTCTGTGTAAATATTAAAAATATACATTAATGGCTATACCACCAAAAAAGACTCCATGGCCCAATGGATAAGGCGCTGGTCTACGAAACCAGAGATTCTGGGTTCGATCCCCAGTGGAGTCGCTCCTCCTCGTTTAATTTTTCACTTTTCTTCCTTTCGACCATCAACTCCTCCTATTCTTTTTGCACTTACAAGTGCAGCTCCTGAATGATGCTAATCTAGAATGTATATTCGATCAAGCACATTAAATGGCAAGCGAACACGTCCCTTTCGTCTCGACTATTTCGACCCGAGAGATGATGTACATCGAGGATGCCGAGAGAACTCGGAAATCAGCCTCCTCCCAGATGAACATGGGGGGAGTTCGATTCGCTCTTCGAAGAATGGGAACGAGTAGCTTGTTTTCTGATTATTACATACTACACATGACTGACTACGGGGCCTTACGGCATGCTTCGGTTATGGCCACGGGGGGATCGGAGAAAGAACCGTCCAGGATTTTGTTCGCTATCCAGAGGTTCGCGGCGTGAGAGTAGTGAGTCGCGTCCCAACTTATGTGTTGGGATGGATCGCTGCAAGAATTCCCGGAAACTTCAACTCCATCAACTGCCATTTTCATCCCGCATGGTACGAAGTGATCTCCGTCATGGCCGCAGCAGTAACGGAGGGGATCGGCGAAACCTGCACACCAAATTGAGTCCCGTCAGAAGGGGAATCGAAACGTGTCCGAGACTGCAAGAAAGCACTTGTTGCCACCTAATTACTTGCGAATGAAGAGATTAGTAGACAATGATACGGACTAACCGTGCTGCTTCGCTTCGCTTATCAGCATGAATTTTGCAGAGTACATGTCAACATAAGTGAGAACTGCATCAGTGAGTTTGGCTCTCAGATCAATCACTCTCTCCTTGAGCTGCCTGTTAAATTCTTGAGCTATTTCGTTGTGCGACTTCACGCAGCCGATTCCGTCCACCTTATCGGGCTGCACTGCGGAAATGCGCCTGGCGGTCATTGGTATGCAGCCGATGGGACCCGTGTTGTGTATCCAGAAAGCTCTTGCCCCTTCTTGGTACAGCTTCTGCAGCAGCAAAGAAGCGCGGTAAGATCTAGATAAATCACATCACGAGACGGTACAAAGCTCATGATCACACCAAAATATTTTAGCTCATTAGCAGATGATGCAAAAGGACTAACCCAGGCTTTTCAGTGCTTGGACTGAAAGCGAGGCCAACTACATTAACTTTACTAGCACTACTATCGAAAACTAGCAGATGCATACCAGAGAACACGAGAATTGCTATGTAAACCGAGTGAGCAACACTCGAAGTGATCGATGTCATAGGATGATATCAGTATCTCCAATTCATGTGTTAACATCAATAAGATGATGAAACTTTTTAGACCATTTGAAGAAGTAATTAGATGAAGAATGAGAATCTTGATCCATGACATTGAATCCAAACCAGAAGCAATGAAACCGATCTGGACATGGGTTGAGTTAAATTCTTATGTAGTTATAGTGGTGGAACTTGTAATCCTTTCTGTAGTAAAAGTAGTAAGACAGCAAGACCTTTTGTTTTCTCGGCTAAGAAACCCTCAGTTTAGGAAGACGCTATATAGAGGCTACAAACCTCAACAACTGAAGCGAACCGATGTGTGATGTTGGGAATAGAGGCCTGCACTTGTTCTTCTGTCATGAGTCTCAAGCCGATGTGGAGATCGTCCTGACCGATGTCGAGAGTGTATAGAGCCTTGGAGAAGTCGCCTGGTAGCGGAAGATGGCTTGTGACACCGTCACTGAATAGCTCATTAGTCCGTGCCTTGAACTGTTGGAATTGCAGAAGCTGCACATCGAGAGAAATAGGGCTAAGTCTCGCCTCAAATGCTCGGCCGTCGATTGGCTGGATAGTAGAGCCTCCAGTGGCGAAATTTGCTCCATGGAGATAATCTGAACCAACAGAGTCCAAATACGCGGATAGAAATGGCAAACCAAGCTTCTCAGCTGCACAAAAGACGACAGCAAAGTTAGCATTGCGCTTGAGTAGAATCCCATCTATGGCCATCTAAGAGAGAGAACAATGCATCGGCATAAAACATCTCAAACCAGTTAAGCTACATCTAACGAAAGGCAACTTTTAACGATGATCTTGAGCGACAACTCACAAATAAACTGAAATGGCGACCTGCTCGACAGAAGTCCCTCACCTACACTACGGAAAACTCAGTAGTAGTATGGCCATAAACACGAGCATTTTAATCAAGAGACTGGAAGTCAAAACCAAGCAAGCGCTTCAAATGTGAATGTAATCCGAACTTTTTTGCACTTACTTACTAATGGGTTCTCCGTAGAAACTAGATCATTGAGCAGGAAATCAAAGCAGAAAAGGGAAAAGCAATCCTCATAAAATCAGGAAAAAACCATCTGATATTCCTACACACTCGAATTGAAGCACACCCATGAAATCAATAACGACTTGGCCATCCGAGAACCGGCCCGATGGTTTGCCAAAGCTGTTCCCATAAGGCGAAGGGAGCCGGTAAAACAAGGCAGAAAAACCGCCGGTGTCGGAATTCGAATCGCCAAAGTTGTAAATCGCCGGGAAGCGGCAAACCCCGGAGTCCCTGAATGCCCAGCCATTCTCCGTTTTTCGCGGCATCAAGACTGAAAATGCGATGGCCACAATGACTCCGATCACCGCCACCGCAATGCCCCTCGCGAGCCCGAAGTTTGGCTTCCCCATGCTCAATTGGGCTTCTCTTGTACCAACCATCTAAACCTAAACAGGGAAAATACCAGAGAATCACTTCAAAGCTAAGATGCTATGGCTAGAGCGATGATTTCATGGGAGATTCTTGCATAAGAGAAAGAAGTTAAACAAAGAAAAACAAGCAGAGCAGTCTCCCAATGAGCAAAACGTATGCAAATGAGCACGCGAGATGCTTAAACAAGAAATTCGAAAAGAAAAGGGAAAAGGGTAGGACAGCGTACGTCGCTGCGAACGCTTGAGATGGAAGAACTGTCGATCCCAATTCTCCTTTTAGCTCTTGCTGTTGGCAGAAGATCCAAAAGAGCACCTTCCCAGCTTGAAGAACGGGCGAAGGTTTTTGTCGTTTCACAGAGAGAGATTCGCAGAAATGGCCGGCAACGCTTCGCGCCCGAATTCTACGTGCACGCCCAGAAGTCAAACCCGGACGGCGCACGTTGTTTGGTCGAAGAATCAGGAAGCATTATGGCTCGGGCTCCAGTCGCTATCTTGCCACTTCAGCCATGGCTTCTGCCCTATGTTCTTGTTTCTTGTCTTTATTCTGGTATGTTGTCGTCTCCTAGATTGATCGTTGAAGCCTACATAAAGATAAATGTTGCAATTGAATATGACACTGCTCCATATTCAAGTTGTTATCTTTTGGGGGGCAAGAGAAATACATATTTTTTTTCTTCATAAATGACACAGAAACTAAGTAGACAAATCGCACTTCGAAAGGCATGAGTGTCCAGTTGATTGGCCATTTTGAATGTAACCATTGATATTCTGTGTAGGTCCGACTTTACTTTTTTGGCTCCTTCTGTCATAAACAAAACAAAAAAGAAGAAGAATAATGAAACAAAACAAAGGAGAAAAGCAGAATTAGAGCTCCTTGAATTTTTCTTAATTGTTCGATCGGGTTCCTGAATTTTTCGTGTGGAATTCGTCCCTAGATTATATGCTTTATATTTCAAGTCATTCATTTCGTCAATTTTTTTTAGAGAATTGCCAACGTGGCATCATTCATGACTTTTTAAGAAAACTTACTAACAAAATTAAGAATACAAAGTTAATAATTGAAATGAAGCAAGATAGTTACTTGGGAAATCTAATGCCAAGAGGTTGCCTGGTTCTGTTTTTATGGCTTCTTATATTGGAAAGAGCAAGCTTTTTGCCCGAGTGTCTTCAACAATATGAGGTATTCCATCTCTTCCATTATTTCACGAAATATCAATGATTTGAAAAATATTTTTTAAATTATTAATTTTGTGCAAAACAAAACGGAGCCTTCCATTTTTACTTTTAACACTCTTCTAGGCTACATCTCCAAATTTAGGCACCCGTCCAAGATCAGCCTAAACATTCTTATAGCATCGCCCACCGTTGACAAGAACCATCACCCTTCTCTGAAAAGGATGTTATCCCTACATTTATTCCTTTTAACACTCGAATCGATAGTTTATTTTCATCGTGCATCATCATCCAGGATTAGCTTCATAAGTAGGGCGGAGTTAAAGTCCGCCGTCACGGCGAAACCGCAATCCTCCAAACATGTTGGAGCCATCAGCCGGTTCTGTTGCATCGTCCTGTCGGTGGCTTCTGATTTCGACATGAAATATATTGGGTTGGAATGGCGAACATGACAAATGAAAGTTTGTCGCCCTGCCTATGACAGTAACTTTGGCTTCCATAGCATCGTTCGAAACCGAACTTTCACGAATGAAGCCAAAATCTTTGCTGCACGGCCTTCGTTAGAATAGAATCTGATCAAGATACTTAGAAGAGATCCGAATTTTAGTGAGTCCCTACATTTGACAAGCACCGGTACGAGTCAAAACCAGCAATGACGGCAAGGCTTGGGTTATAACTAGATGTGTCAAAATGGGTCATTGACCTATTTATGGATCCATTTATGTTTAAATGAGTCGTTAATAGGTCAAGCATTATTTTTTAAAGCATCCATAATGAGTTTTAATGGATAAAGACCGAGAAATATGGGTCTTAAATGGGTCAAAAGAATGACCCATTTATCAACCCATTAAAAATAAACTCATTTATTTTCACCAAAAACCTCACAATCTCTCTCTTCTCTTTTTAACTTTACAAAAAAATATATTTTTTAAAAACCGAAATTATAATTATTTTTTTATTTTAATTTTTTTTCTTTCTTCTTCCTCTTGTTGTCGGCACGTGCAATGGGCGACGGCCGGCCGGTGAGCCTCGAGCTTGCTGGCGTCGGGCGAGCTTGATTTGGCGAGGCGGGGCCTCGCCGACTCCCCGCAAGGCTTGAGCCTTGCCGATCTAGCAAGACTCGAACTCGCCAGTGAGCCTCGAGCTCGCCCCAGGATCTAGCGAGGTGGAGGCCTCGGCGACATTCGGTGAGCCTCGAGCTCGCCAAATCTGGCGAGGCGAAGGCCTTGCCGACGAGAACAAAAAAAAGAAAATTATATTTAAAAAATAAAAATAAAAATAATTAAAAATTTAATTTTAAAAAAAATAAAAATAATTAAAATTCGATTTTTAAAATAATTTTTAAAAAAATTATAAAATTTATCTATTAAATTTGTGTTGTATAAAACTATTTTAGCAATACCATTATATATATATATATAAGAAATAAACTTTCTTAAGTTTAGTTAAATGGGTCGGGTATGGGTCGGTTATGGGTCGAAAAATTTACATCAAGTATAAATGGGTCATAAATGGGTTAATGAGTCAATTTGGATCGGACTATTTATGACCCGATCCAAACCCGACCCGACCCAGCCGTTTAACAACTCTAGTTATAACACACCTTGATGGGATTCAGGTAGCACGGATGGAGGCTGACGGGTGGAGTAGTTTTCCAAGTTGATTGATGGGGGCGTTTTCTCTGCCTAGATAGTCATGCAGATTTTTGGTTTCTGAATTGACATTGCCTTGAGGAAGCAGAAGGAAGATGAATTATGGAGTGAAGAAGGAAAAGAACCAAATGGCATTGAAAGAAAAAATGTTGAAGGTGTTTTTGAAATGAAATAATTGGTCATTTACATGCTTGCCGAGCGGTGTGCCGGCTAATGTCCAATGTGGTAGAATCTACCACCGCTTTTGAAATTGCAGAAGAGTACTAAGCATGGCAAGATCAGGTAGCTCGTTGTGGCTTCTCCACCGTGACTCTAGGAATGTTCTGATCCGCTTCAATTCAGCTGGACTTCTGGGATGGAAAAACTGGAACATTTACTAAGATGAATCGCAACTTCAGGACTGTTCACCTTTTGGACACAATGATCAGGAGCGAATGGATGCGCGACATGATTCCGTGAGAGGAACTTGAACATCCGAGAGGGAGCCTTCAACAATTCTGTTTGCTACCCACTGATTTGCAGCATGAGAATAGTGCACTCCATCCCAGCTTATCACCTTCGAAGGTTCGCCGCAAGAAGCCCCAACTACTTCAGTTCCATTCACAATCGCCTTCTGTCCGCAGTATACAGTGTAATCCCCGTAATGCCCGCAACAATACTCTAGTGGACCACCAAAACCTAGAAGAATCCAATTGAAACTCGAACTGATGTCAAATTCTGCACTCATTCCATATCATACATGTCACATGTAATCTGCAAATTAGATAGCTGCAGGATGCTTACCATGTTTCTGAGCTTCAGAGATCAAAGTGTATTTAGCTGAATAAATGTCAATGCAGTTTAATGTTGCGCCCACAAGACGAAGTCTTAGCTTGGACACGAGTGTTTTGAGCTGCATATTAAATTCTTGCGCAATTTTGTTGTAGGATGCCAGACATCCATTTTTGTCTGTTGTGTTTGATTCTGGAGGATCAAAGACGAAGTAAAAGGGCAAACATCCAATAGGTCCTGTATTATGTATCCAAAATGCCCTTGCTCCTTGCTGATATAATCTCTGAAATCATGTAATCACCGTTAGAATCCTAAAATGACTTGATTACACATTTAATAAAAATTATTTAAGGGAAATGTCAATATTCTATGTCAAAGCATGGGATTTGTTAATGACACATTTTACTTGCAACTTCTGTAAGTTCATTGTGAAAGTCTCACAAGCATCGACAACAAATACAAAGGCTAGAAAGCCATAGTTTAATCACTACTTCGTTAAGTACTCCATGACATGAGAATTTTGAAGAGTACAGCTGCATTTCATAAAGCAAGCCAATCAGGTCAAAAACAACCAATGGAGCATCCAAAGGCAAAGTCTCTCTCATGTAACATGCACTGAGCAACTAAAGAAAAGCCCATTAAGATCAGCAACATTCCTCCAATTTCAAACATCTTATATCCACATCCAGCTTCTTCCACCCATCCTTTTTGTACATAATGCTGATTAAAAGCCTCCTTGATAAGTCCTCGTTAACTTCAATGAACATTAAGCAAAACGCATGGGTCTATTCTGCTACGGTGCAGCTCTGAGCTTACAAACTCCTTTCTCTTTCATGCAAGAGATAATGTTAGGATACAAAACAGACGAGATGTTCTGATAATGCCCAGTCAAGCCGCTACTTTCCTTCGTGAAGGGTATACGATGATGTTCCTCACAAACTAGAGAGTTCATAAGCAATTAATCAGCAAAACTTTTACTTACCTCTACTGCTACAGCAAACTTATTCAAAATGTTGGGAATGGACGCCAGCGCCTGTTTCTCCGTCATGGATTTCAATATGGCATGAAGATCATTCTGACCAATATCCATTGTGTATAATGCCTTGGAGAAGTCCTCGGGTCTCGGCAGACTACTCTTCGCGTAATCACTCTTACCTGAGAAACATAATGCACGAATTTTCAGACCTCCATGCTTGCGAATTAGAACAGATTCTGAAAATGCAAAGACCTAAACTTGTCCAAAGTCGGCGAATCAAATGAATAGTCAAGTACCGTCATGAAGCTCGAGAGTGCGCGCCTTGAATTGCTCGAACTGCGAAAGCTGTATGTCGAGCGAGATGGGACTGAAGCCTCCCTCAAAGATTCGGGTATCCAGCGGCTGGATTGTGGACCCTCCGTGGCGAAATTCGCCCCATGACGGAAGTTTGTCCCCATGGAATCCAGGTATGCACTCAAGTATGGTAATCCCAACTTCTCAGCTGCCACCAGATTTGCAAACACACTACGGAATGAGAGGCTAAGAGAGAAGAAACTAACTTATCAAGGAGATCAAGCTGAACCTCATAACTCAGTCCATAAGATCTCAAATTACATCTGTATCATAAGGTCTTCAAAATGGCATCCCAAACCACAACAACCAGCACGATTCATATGGATCAAGCCCAAAAATGAGAATCATTCAACAATCCCTCAATCACTCCATGTTAGAGATGGAGCGTTGCTACACATACCCAGTGGAAAAATTGCAGAGAAATGCAGCAGGACATTCTAAAATCTCTTTCTTGAAATATTTTTTTTTAAATCATAACTCTAGCAAAATCACGCAATTGGCAGGCAAGAACATTGGGCCGAAAATGGGCAAGTCCAATCATTCACCTATGAAATCAAGAATCACTTTGCCGTCGCAGTACCGGCCGGAGGGTCTGCCGAAGAACGTGTCGCCGTTCGGGGCAGGAGACGGTGGAAGGCGGCGGATTTGCCGCCGGTGTCGGAGTTGGAGTCGCCGAAGTTGAAGATCGCCGGGAACTCGCAGGCCCTGGACTGGAGGGGGCCCGCCGAGCGCCTCGTCGGAGACGAGAGGGTGGAGAGCGCGACCGTCAGGAGGACGAGGACGGCGACGCCCTCGGCGGCGTTCCTCGGCGAGAAGCGTTGCCGCAGGCTCCTGACGGCGGCGCCGGGTCGGGACCAGTCCATGGCGATTGTTGGCCTGAGATTCTTGCATAGGCCGGGTCAACGCACCCGACAACATAGGAATTACTCAAGTAGACTCAGGCCTCGAGATTCGAACCTCCCTGTTGGAATCGCCAACAGACTTGAGTATTTTATTTATTTTTTATAGTCAAATAATATGAGTAACAAAACGATTCAAAATAAGAGATGAATTATTTGAGAAATGGCGAGTTAGAAATGAGCGAGGGCGAGCGATCAAGAGAGTGAGCGAGAGAGTCGTGAAGTGTTTGAATAAAGTTGGAGAGAAAAGAGAGAAAAAGATATCAAGAAAATAATTAGGACTTTTTAGACTTTAGTGATTTTTCACTCGGAATTGAGGATCAGACTAGTTCCCATTAATTTCAATAGGAATTTAGAATTGGATTGGCTTCAGGATGGTTTGATTCTCCAATAGAATCGATTCGTTTACACAAATCTAACTTTTGTGTGACCTTTGATTGAGACCTACGCAATAGAATCAACAGTGCTATAAAATTTTCATATTAAATAAATATAAACGCCGTATAAAAGTTATAGTATTTAAGTGATCAATTGAGATATTATATCAATTAAGTGAACACCATGGGAAAGTTATCGCATTTGTGATGTCTTGGATGCTAGATTATTGCGCCTTAAAAATATAAATTTTTTGAAACAATTACATTAATATAGATTTGCCGATTATTCACGTCTGGAGAACTTCGGGCATCTGGTATCCCACAAAAATGCCGTTCGGTGAAGCGGAATCAGAATTTGTTACTATTATTTATCAATAGGGCCAAATGAAGTTAGATTTGGTCAATTACACCGGCAAATCTACAAAATCAAGAAGGGCCTTAATTTCGTAGCAAGTAATCAAGGTCACATTCGCGTTCTTATATCATGTTATAACAGGAGTAATATCAGACATTTCCCTTTTTTTCTTCCTTGGATGAGATTTAATAAGCAACTCGATTTTGCCAAAGTGGAAAATGTTGTACCATGTTCTATGGGTTTAGTCAGCTTGCATGAACAAATTGCACCGGGAAGAATAAAATGGAAAAACACCCGTATGAGGTTGGAGTGTAAGGCTGCGTAGCAAGATAGATAAAGTGCCTTCACTTGTCGGTTATTTGGTTGGACTTTTGGAGAAAACCTCTAGAAAATGCAAATTAAAGTGGTTTCTCGAAATGCAAATTGTGTTTGGTAAAGTCTAATATAAAAGTATATTGAAAAGTAACTTTGATTTTAATGATTTTTGGTAAAAGCACACTTATAAAGGACTTTTGCAATATTTTTTTTTTACGAAAAAAAAAAACTCAAATCCTTCGTTGATGAGTTAGATCTAGCCCTAGCTCCTCAATGAGGTGGGATTGTGTGACCCTAGACAAGGCTTGTTGGCGCTAGATCTAGCTTGTTGGTGGTTAGATTTGGCATCGCCAACAATGTCTGACGAAGTTATTCGTGGTGAGAGTATTTTGGGAATTTCAATCATTAGCGAGGGAAAAATTGGAAGAAGAAAACATATTAGCATTCTAGAAATTCTAAATGCCAAAACTCCTATGAACCTCCTGGGGACTAAGGATTTTAGAAGATTTTGGAAATGCGTGCCTTAAAGCTCTCCAAAAAATTTCCCAGGCACGTTAAGATTTGGCTAAGGGCCTTTAGAGGCCCAAAGTAGGGGTGATCGGGTCCGGGGTGGGTAGGGTCTGGACCTGGACCCTGTACCCGACCCTGTTATAAACGGTTTCCATTTTCTGGACCCTATACCCGACCCTGTTTGTATTGGACCCTGTACCCGATGCACCTTGTTTTTTTGATCCGGTTCTAGGGTCAACCCTGTTTCCACTGGAACTTGTTTTGCAATCTACCGATATCTTATACGACTTCGAATTTTATATTAATAAGCGAAAAAATAATGTAATCATCATAATTTATATTGAAACATTAAACATTGATAATAAATTGATACATTAACATTTTGACTAAACGAAAATTAAGAATCCATAGGGCTAATTATAATAAATAAAATTATAAGGCAAAAAATTAGCAACAAACATGGGTATAATATTAGTCTTATTCTCACAACTACTACATGAAACTACTCATTTATGCAAGTATAACTCTTCTTACAAAAGAGAAATTAGGCGAGCCAATCCATGTCATACACAATAATTTGGCGGCGACGAACACCGTTCGTCCATTAGACGGTGCGAGAGGGAGCTGGTGAGGGATCGAAGCAAGTGAGGAAGATGAATGACAAAGGAGGAGTGCCGTGCGTGGTTGAGAGAGCCAAGAGGAAAAACATTGTGTGATTGCGATAGTAAGAATAGAAATCGGGAGAAAAAAAAAGGTTTTGGACCTCTAACAAAACCGGTCCGGAAGCGGTTCCAAACCGGTCCGAGAACCGGTTTTTGGGTGGGTAATCACTTGGAACCTATTCCTGGACCGATTTAAACCGGTTTCGAATTTTGGGAACCAGTTCCTGGACCGATTTTAATGGGAACCAATTCCCGACCCTGTTTTTCGGGTGGATCGGTCTGGGAACCGGGTATACCCGGTCCGGTTGCACACCCCTAGCCCAAAGGGGTTCGCCTAAATGGTCACAGCCATTGCGCATGACAATGAAAGCTCAATAAAATTCTTTTTCAGCCAAGAAAACATTTCTTTCTATTACTCATCTAGCTGATTGATAGAATAAACATCATGTGCAAAGCCATTTTGATCAAGCCACTTGATTCAAGTGGCATTTCCAGTTGTTGTCAAAGCGACAGTAATCCACAAGAGGGAATGGAAGGACCAAAAAAATTAGTATACACTATGGAAATTTGAATATAAGCACAATGAAGAAATAACTTCTTATTGAATTGATAATGCTTGTCTGGCTTCGTACTACAACTCTCTATTATGAAGCTCACTCTACTTTTGTGGCTTGTTTACTAGGGGTGTGTCACGCCCCGAACCTCGAGCACGCGCACATCCCTCGGTGGTCGATAGAATTTTGCGACGTTCCCAGGACTTGTCGCCGACCCTTTTCATTTTATTGCACATGCGGAAACGAATTCACTAATCCCCTGACAACAACATATATGGGATAGGAAAGCAGGACAACCAATTTCAAATCAAATACATTTTTATAAACACTTCAAGCTTATACAGAAGGTCTATGTCATAAAGAACTACTGGGCCACCTATGCTCCCGACCCTTCGCTTCAAGCTCCGGGTTCTTCACACAAGGGACCTGAAAATGGTTATTCAATAACCAAAGTGAGATATAAATCTCAGCGAGTTCCACCCCTAAGCCCCGGTTAGTACACCAACTCAACTCGGGGTATCTCTCCGTAATCACGCCACAAACAACCAACGACCCACAACTAACAACCAACAATCATTAGTCGATTCGCATACAACCTTACCTCGGTATGCCATACCCCGCACGTTATAATTTAGCACGATACACGCAATGCACATGGCCATTAGATGATGCATCTCATCAATCACATACGAGTCGCATCACAAGCGATCTCACCGCCATTGCCACATCCCGCACGTTATCGATTCATGCGTGCGTACCATAAATGATGTGATTCACTCATGCATATAATTAATGCATATAACAATTTCACACCTCAATTCATCAATTCGATCGAGTCATCGATCAATCGATCCGCCGATTACATGTCACCACGACCTTTTCCTCGGTCGGTACAATCAATACTATCTATAAGTCCGACCATGGTCCAGACTCCACTCTAAGCCGATATATAGATAGTATAGCTCACACCAAGCCGACAAGGTTAAGGTATACGCTTCTCGCTAAGCCGACATATCACCCGCAGTGATATAGTATACCGGATATCGCTCTCGCTAAGCTGACATATCGCCCGCAGGCTGATATAGTATACCCCTGATGCTCATTCTAAGCTGATAAAGTGTACTGCTCGCGCTAAGCTGACATATCACCCGTAGGCTGATATAGTACACCGGTATACTGCTCTCGCTAAGCTGACATATCGCCCGTAGGCTGATATAGTATACCCATGATGCTCACCTTAAGCTGATAAAGTGTACGCTCACGCTGGCCGACATATCGAGCCCGTAGGTTGATATAGACACCGCATATCGCTCTCGCTAAAGCCGACATATCGAGCCCGTAGGCTGATATAGTATACCCATGATGCTCACCTTAAGCCGATAAAGTGTACTGCCACGCTAAGCTCGACATATCGAGCCCGTAGGTTGATATAGTACACCGCATATCGCTTCTCGCTAAGCTGACATATCAGAGCCCGTAGGATGATATAGTATACTATCCGACCATTCAATTCATTCCATCTTTTATCCTTCTCGATAAAATAGCCGTGTGTGGGGACACGGTTGGCCTTAGCCAAAATACCATATTTTCACTTTTGAAAATCCCACTAATTCCAATAATCCATAAACACAATCTTAGCGTTGTAAACCGACGCCCGGTATTTTCCACTTAAAATACCTATATTTCACAATCGTCACACGATTACACCATTCAACAATCAATTCATGCGGATGCCCATGCATTTACACATCCATTCACTTCATAGGATTAAACCCACATGAAATTAGACACTTTTCGCATTCTGATGAACAAAGCACGTGAACAAAGTGCACGTGAACAGTACTTTGTGAACAGTGCACGTGAACAGTGCTCGTGAACAGTGTCGAGTGAACAGTAATTTTCCAGAATTCAATAAACAATAAATTATATTCAAAAATCATTAAAACAATGATTAAATTAAGGAACCCAATCAATTAAGATAAACATGCTTAATTAACCACATAAACCACATTAAGCAAATAAAACAAGATTAAGCTAAACTAATCGAATCAATTAATCTAACCACCTATCTTAGGACTAATACAACTTAATTAAATCACTTAAACCAGAATTAAATCTAACTAAACCAACCCTAAGCAAGTTTAGGCACTAATCGAAGGATTAGGAGCTAAACTCACCCGTTAAGCGGGCCGGACACACCGACGCGCGGCGGCGGCGACGGTGGCTACGCACCGGGACCTCGACAACAACGATCCAAGACAATCCCAAGCTCAACACAGCAACCACAGCCTCTCTCCCTCTCGAAATTCTCAAAACAGCCCGAGGGAGAAAAACAAGTTGAACGGCTTGGCCGGAGCTCCGGCGAGGGGGTGGCCGACAACCGGCGGCACCAAGAGGTCTTGGGGGTCTTGCTGGAGGTTGGGATGGGCGGAGGAACGGTTGGAATGGAAGAAAAAATGGCCGAAAACTCGAAACAGTGCAGGCTGCAGGCGGACCGACGGACCGGCGACCGGCGGCTTGCGACGGCCGTACAGGACTAACGGCTGATCCGTTCGGGACGAAATCAGATTCGTTGGAACGGTCTGTCTCTCCTGGTCACGGAGATAGGTGGCTCGTTCTGTGATTCAACCGGGAAGACCACTTTTGACTCGATTCTTCATCGAAGGGTCAGCTGGAGCAGAAACTGGGAGAGAGGGAGAACGAGAGAGAGAGAGCTCCGTCGGTTGGGAGGCCGAATGGGGGGAGAGAGAGAGTGATGGGAGGGCTTTCAAGACCCCCATAAATGCTTGCTTCAAGTCCCCATGCATGACATCATCTTCTCTCTCTTCTCTTTTGCCCTTATCCACAAGCTCTAGGGGCATTTTGGTCATTTCACCTCGCACAAATTACAAATATGACCTTGGGCTGAAATTGGTGGATGGGCCTAAGGATTGGGCTTGGCCATGAATAGGAGTGGGCTTGGGAATTTATTGGGCTTTGAAATGGTTAAGGCTTGGCCCATGGGCTTAGAAGATGAATAGTTGATTTAGGCCCAATGTGTTCATTTGATTTTCTTAGGCCCACCATGGTGGCTTTCCCACCTTGGGCCTACGCCCACACTAGCTTGGCCCGGCCCACGTCCTCACGGACTCACCTCCTTTGTCCGAAAATCCCTTTTTCAACCGCCGCTTAACCGGCGCGTCGACCGTTTGAAGAAGCTTCATTCAAAGTCCGTCCCGGACATTCCCGATAATTCAAGTCCAATCCTAAGTTCTCTTGCCCTTTCAATTTCGCCCTAATGCTATTTTGGTTGTAACTCGGGACGACGGGCGGCTCGAGGGATTCATGCGTAACCGACTCGTGCCAAACCACGTTCAAGACATCTCGACGCATGGACGTCCTTGATTGCATGAAATTACGGAGGATAGATTCTTATTTCAAAGTACACGATCACTAAGGATCGACATAGGGTCGTTCGCGGGCTCGATAACGATAAACGGAATCACCCGTCGTTCCATTATGTTCTGTCCGCAAATCAACTTCTAGTCGTCCTTTGAATCGGCTGCCTATCTACGGGATCATCCTCACGCAAGTCTCATGGTCAAGTCGTTTTCCAGTGTCGAGTCCTTTAGCCGTACGAGTTCGTCCTCATTAGCCCTTCCCCTTAAGGTCGGTATCTCGGGAGTGATCAATTCCGAGTGAGATCAACCAACAATGCATTGACGAAATTCACATTCATCCATCCTTCAGAGGACTCGAATTTCAGGATGTCACAGGGTGAGCATGGTTTAGGTTGGGCTGGTCTAGCATCTAACCTAGGGACCAATTGTATAGTGTTGTCCTCAATTTTTGAGATTGATGACTGATGTTGTTGAGCTCGAGACCAAGGGCTAGACCGACCCTATGGGTCTAGTGCGGTTTAGGGTCTACCTCGGATCAACTGTCTATTTTTCTTCCTTTTTTTTTTTTTTATATATTTTTTAAAGGACAATCGTACTATTTCAAATTACATACATATCTAACATAAATATAAAATAAAGTAACAACAAAAATTTACACTTGTTAAAAGCTTTGTTAAAAGCAATAAATCATAAAAACAAACATGCGAGGCAAGAGAATAGAGGCGAGTAGCAAGGTGAGTGAAGAGAGGGAAGCAACGAGATGAGTGATGCAAGTGAAGGAGGTGAGTCATAAGCAAGGCGAGCGAGGCCGAGGCCGAGGCTAAGTAAAGAAGGTTTCTATTTTTTTTTTTTTCTAATTCGTTCTGAGTTTTTATGTATTTATTTATTTTATATTTTCTAATTTACAAGACAAATTGAACCACAAAGATAATAGATGAGAAGGTGCTAGAATTTAAAGTAGACAAAAGCATATATTATATACATGGTTAGTCCAAGTTGGATCAATCATAAACTCCCAAAACTAACGACCAACTCGCATGGTGTAGGGTTCAGGGGTTCTAGGGCAAAAGACTAACCCAGTCCCTCTTGGGATCGGACCAGGATCGGTTGAGTTGGATCAATCCAAGGTTGGTCTAGTGTTGATGCTACACCAATGCTCATCCTATTGTTTACAATGCTTCACAAGCACTCTATTTATAGCTACGGTTTTAAAATTCAAAAACAATGTTGCATTTATTCACCCCAAGACTAACCTGCGAACCATGTGCTCAATTTTTCAACAATCCAACAATCAATTTTATATTATTCTAATAGCTTCCCTTGAAATTGATCTGGAATATAACAACACCAAGCATCGCCTTTACTTTTTTCAAACAAATCTACCTTTAATGGTTTGAATTGATTTGAGTGATTCCATTGTTAGTCGCTTCAAAATGTCATTTGCATATCTTTGTTGTGAAACAAACATGCCATCATTTATCTCCATTTTTTGAAGATTGGATCTGTCGGTTGAGACTATGGAATGTCCCCATTGATATTTGTCTTTGCCAGAGTTATATATCTCAACAACTTGGGACCATAGGACATAGTTGGTGCCATCCAACTTTATGCCAATACATGCAGTTGCAGAATCGTTGTTTGATGCTTGGGTTTGAGTCTGATTCTAGGTCAAGACTCACGTCATTTAGGTCATCAAGTCGTCAAGGATGGCAGTCAATAAGCCGTGTTGTTGGTGCGTCAACAAATCCTTGGATCCCTGCTCCGATACCATAATGAACAAAGATGTTTTTCTGTCCTTTCTATATTACTTTTTTGAACGAAAACAAAAACATATATAGTCGTATAGAGCAAAAATTACCAATGCTATTCTAAGCTATACACTATCTTAGTTTAAGAATCTGATTGATCCTCGAAATAAGGACATTATACCATACAAATTTAACAATTGATCAGCCCTACAATTTCTCTAATTAATCTTAATTGATAACTCACGCCAACACTCTCAACGTCAAGAGTGCCTTCAGGGCATTTTTTGAGTCTCTTTCAACAATTAACTTTGTCAATGATGTTTTTATCTTTTTCGTATCTTCATATCCATCACATTAATGAGCCACAGTTTACTCTTTTGAAAACCGGATCTTTGTTGCCTTTCCCACGAAAACAGATCATGCGATAAGTTTCATCCGATCATGATATGTGGCTTGTCTTTCTGTTACTAAATCCTGACTCTTGCACACTACTGACCATATTAAAGCAGAAAGCAGCAAATCAATTGAGTTAAAGTTCGATGAAAACAGATGATTTTCACTAAAATGCTATAAAATGGAAGTTCCGCACTATATATTCATTGAGCTTCTCAAGCTATGGAGATTGAGCTAAATCCAGTAAAGTACGCGACTACTACACAGAGCAGGATATTAACTGTCGTGTGGTATTTGCATTTTCTTTCAAGTTTCACAAGAAGCGTGAGGAGGCATGGGAGGACTGAAACTGTCCCTCGCTGCTTGATTCTCGTGATACTGCTGCAGGCCACACAATTGTCGCGTTCTTCTTCACGAGAACTGCAAGGAGAGCATGAAAGGATGAAAACTGACCCTGGGAACGAACTTCTCATGCTACTGCCTTATTGAGTGCATCATTGCTGATATAAATGGGAAGCATAGAAGCATCTTTGTCCAAAGGAGAATCATCCAACCCTGTCAAGGACCGGGCTATCTGACCGGAAGTATATAGCAGCGATTCTGTATTGCCATCATCTGGAGCTTCTCTTCTCAGAAATCTGGTCCGAAGTACTTCTCAGTATGCAAATGAAAGAAAAGAAAGCTGTTATCTCTGCTTTGCATGCTGTATGAAGTAATTTTAGCATATTGACATTATGAAAATTGCGTTTTTATTGCTATGACCTGCTTCTCACCTGATGCTACCTTCTGTACAGATTGCAAAATTGGCTGAAGCAGTGAATGCTGCTGACCCCCAACGATTCATTCTTTGCCTTGACTTGCAAAACAGTCGTTGAGCTCTGATGCTGGAACCTCGATCTCTGAGGGCCTAGGCAAAGTTTCAATGACTGACTGAAACTCCTGATCATAGTCTTCTTGTTGATATTCAGTAGGTTTGGTCTCGCCTGAGAGCATGGAATTGCAGGTTTTGAACTCAGATTGAAGATAGAGTTTCTCCAATAATGACCTAAGTCCAGGCAAGGTCCTTCTCCAATTACAATGCTTACTTCCTATTGTTAAGTAACTCTGCGGTCTAGTAATAGATCTTTGAGAGAAAGACGTCTGAGTCAAGGACCTCTTTTTATTAAAGTGATCAATCCCGACAATAAGCTCCAGTTTGAAAAGAGAAGCTTCAGCTTCAGTGCGCCAAGTCAGGAAGCTGAGTCAAGTCTGCTGTAACCTGGTGCTGTTGTGGCCGGGGATGTAAAGCTTCCTCTCGATTGTCATTCTTGGAACATACTTCAGGCCACTACTCAAAGGGGAGAGGCTGCCACACGAGTCCGCAATGCAGAGATGAGTTGAGATATTGCTGCAATATGCTATCAATCTGCTGGCCTGGTCTAGATGATGGTGGCGCAGATGATGGTGGTGCCAATGATGCACGTGTACTATTACATACTCAAGAAGGCCAGTCAATCTGTTGTAGTGACCCCATCTTTGTTGATCAAGTTCCGCAACGCCTTGTCCAGCCAAAAGTGTTCAATCCTGTTAGCAACTACCCTTCCCACTGACCTGCACCCTTGTTTATTTGTCACAGAGATGTATGGATATCGATGACATTGCGTTCAGCGGTAATTTGAGTAGGACACAGGTAATTATGTGATACAAAGAATTTGACCGGGCTAAAAGATTTGTTCTGGAGAAAGATGCAGACCGGCTACCCTTTTATGTCACCGATAACACTGGAACTAGTTCCATTTGTGATTATACATAATAGTTATATACCTCGTGTGGACTCTTAAAATGACCCGTCAGTAGTGACATAAACGAGTAGCCGGTCTGCATCCTTCTCCAGAACAAATCCTTTAGCCCATTCAAACCTTGCAATTACCTTTAGTTAATTTGGGTCGGCTTTATTTCAACCACACAAGCATGACCCGACCTACTTATTTGACACATCTATTCACAACTAGAGGTTGCAATATGACCCTCAAGCCCATTTGTAGACACATGTTCAGTTGGCTGGGTGAAATCTAAGTCACCTGAAATTTTCCGACAGTTCGTAAAAAGTTAACAAAAGTAAAGTTCTCATCTTGAAGAGTCTCCCTCTACCTCTCTTTGGTGGTAGCTCCCTTAAACCCCAACCACTTCGGTCTCCTTTCATCCTTGTGCCCTTGCCCGTTGATGATGTTGATTTCTGATTGAAGAACCATCCCTGTTTTCATACTACAATTTCTTGGTCGCTGAGAGAAGATGGCATTCCACTGGTAATGATGGAATCCTGAAAATAGAAACATCTGATTCTTCTCACTAGATTATCCTTATCATTAAAGAGATATAATACTTTGAAACCTAATCACTATTGTGAGATTTTGTAGCACCACTCCTAACATTATTAACTATTTTAAAAGTTTAAGCTATTAAAAAAAAAAGACGTAATTTCATTATTTAAATATTCTAACACTCCATCTCACACTTAATTTGGTTTTTGCCCAAATGAAGCGTATAAATTTAATTGGGGAGGCAAATAGGGCCTATAAATATTTGAATTCATGACCTTTAGCTCTGATATCATGTGAGATTTTGTAGCGCCACCGCCAAATTGTTCTAAAAGTTTAAGTTATTAGAAGAATACGTGATTTATTATTTAAATATTCCAATAACTTTCTATATAAATAAACATGGCTAATTTTTTTAGTCAGCAACTGGAGATAAGAACCACTGGACAATAGGTAAGTAAAATTAAATTGCCTACCTATTAGCATTGATCTGCATGGCTAATTTTTTTCTTGGATTACTAGAAATTTTGTTCGAATGAAGTAGGAAAATAAAAGTTCAACAAAAACTTTACGGATCTCGAAAGCCTTTGAATATAAAAATACCCCTAACATAGCCAAGCCAGCACTTTATAAGCTTGAGTAGTGCCACTTTGGCGAGTCAACTCTTTCACTCGGTAATTATTGTCTATGCTATATTATTTCGGTGAATATTAGTTCACTCTGGTCCAAAGCATCAAACCAAGTTCTTTAGACTTACTAGTTTACTAGTTTAATTCACATGATGCGCAATAAGTTCATCTTGTTGGATGCAAATTACGCAATCCTTAGATCACCATAACCAGAACAAGAGCATGCATAATTGAGTAGAAATATTAATGCACCTGTTTTGTGATCCATCGTTCTTGAAGCGGAAGCGGAAACACAATGTTCCACGTGCAAGTCCTTCTCCTCTATTGCCCTCCGTATCACTGGCTCAATGAGGCGGCCCCCTCACTTTTAGCGTTAGATAAACGCCTCTTATGTGAGGATACATATGAAAATTAAGGTTAGATGAGAGACTTGAGCACTATTTATAGAGTTTCTAGCCAGGCCTCATTACGGGCTGGTAGCTCAACTCGGCCCACACTAGCCAAGCCCCATATTAGACTAATTAAAAACCTTCTATCTCACCTTAGACCAAACCTTGTAAACGGTAAATTACAATATCAATTAATGTAGTCCACATTAGGAAAACTCTTACATTTTCTCACTTGGATTATATTAATTGAAATCGTCTTGTATGTGCGCACATTGGTCTAGAGATAATTCTTAATAGTCAATCTTATCCCATAAAGTCTCAAACACCGAATCATGGCGGTAATCGCATGTATACACATAGAGCCTTTCATGGTCACGAATGTTCTCAACTCTATTGATATGAATTCAATATGATAGTGTGTTAAATGGACAACATCTCTCATAGAGAGATCCCATTTGTCAGTCACCATTCTTTTACCTTAAGCGTTACAAAAAACTTGTGCTACTAGAGAATATCTTTATGGTCTCAACGAACCCACACATGCCTTGTCCTTATGGTTAACCTTTCTTTATATATAACAAGACATATGTACAAAGGCTAATAACCGGATGTCCCTAGCCTTCACTCAAGGTTTAAGCAATACCTTGAGATTTTTAACAATATATATATATATATATATATATATATATATATATATATATATATTCAACATAATAACAATCAATTCAAAAACAATTTATTGAATGCAAAAGTTGACATATATTTATCAAAGTGTTACTAAATTGTAACAAATACATATGTAAACTTTATTCAAAGAAAAATAAAACACAGCTCCCACTAAATAACAGCATCCCAAGATGCTCCTAGGCCCATGCTAATGACATGTCGCTCAAATACACATGGGCGTATGTGATGTATTGTTGAATGAATTGATCTCACTATTGTTGGTTGATCTCACTCTATTGATCACTCCCGAGATACGACCTTGAGGGAAAGGCTAATGAGGACGAAACCCGTACGACTAAAGAACTCGACACAGGAAAACGACTTGACCGTGAGACTTGCGTGAGGATGATCCCGTAGATAGGCGAGGCCGATTCAAAGGACGACTAGAAGTTGATTCGCGGACAGAACATAATGGAACGACGGGTGATTCCGTTTATCGTTATCGAACCCGCGAACGACCCTACGTCGATCCTTAGTGATCGTGTACTTTGAAATAATAATCTATCCTCCGTAATTTCATGCAGTCAAGGACGTCCATGCGTCGAGATGTCTTGAACGTGGCTTGGCACGAGTCGGTTACGCGTGAATCCTCTGAGCCTCCCGTCAGTCTGAGTTATAACCAAAATGGCATTAGGGCGAAATTGACATGGCAAGAGAACTTAGGATTGGACTTCGAATTATCGGGAATGTCCGGGACGGACTTTGAATGAAGCCGCTTCAAACAGTCGACAGAGCCAGTTAAGCCGAGCAATTGAAAAAAAGATTTTCGGACCGAGGAAGCGAGCCCATGAGGACGTGGGCCGGGCCAAGTTAGTGTGGGCCTTAGGCCCAAGGTGGGACAGCCCATGATGGGCCCAAAACAAGCAAGTGAGCCCATTGGGCCAAACCAACTATTCATCTTCTAAGCCCATGGGCCAAGCCTTAACCATTTCAAAGCCCAATAAATTCCCAAGCCCACTCCTATTCATGGCCAAGCCCATTTCTTAGGCCCATCCACCAATTTCAGCCCAAGGATAGATTGGTAATTTGTGCAAGGTGGAAATGACCAAATTGCCCCTAAAAGCTTGTGGATAAGGGCAAAGCAAGAGAGAGAAAGAGGAGGTGATGTGCATGGGGAAGTGGAGCAAGCATTGAATGGCCTTAATGAGGCCTTGATGGCAGCTCTCCCATCACTCTCTCTCCTCCTCTTCAGCCCCAAACCGGTCGACCATCTCTCTCCCTCGTTCTCCCTCTCTTCCAGTTTCTGCTCCAGCTGACCCTTCGGTGAAGAATCGAGTCAAAAGTGGTCTTCCCGGTTGAATCACAGAACGAGCCACCTATCACCGTGACCGGGAGAGACAGACCGTTCCAACGAGCCTGATTTCGTCCCGAACGGAGCCACCTTCCGTCCTGTACGGCCGTCGCAAGCCACCGGTCGCCGGTCCGTCGGTCCGCCTGCAGCCTGCACTGTTTCGAGGTTTCGGCCATTTTTCTTCCATTCCAGCCATTCCTCCGCCCATCCCAACCTCCAGCAAGACCCCCAAGACCTCCTGGTGCCGTCGGTTGTCGGCCACCCCCTCGCCGGAGCTCCGGCCAAGCCGTTCAACTCAGTTTCTCCTCCGGCAGGGCTGTTTTTCAGTGTTTTCAGTGGGAGTCCGAGCTGTGGTTGCTGTGTTGAGCTTGGGACCGCCTTGGATCGTTGTGGTAGAGGTTCCGGTGCGTAGCCACCGTCGCCGCCGCCGCGTCGGTGTCTCCGGCCCGCTTAACGGGTGAGTTTAGCTCCTAATCCTTCGATTAGTGCCTAAACTTGCTTAGGGTTGGTTTAGTTAGATTTAATTCTAGTTTAAGTGATTTAATTAAGTTGTATTAGTCCTAAGATAGGTGGTTAGATTAATGGATTCGATTAGTTTAGCTTAATCTTGTTTTATTTGCTTAATGTGGTTTATGTGGTTAATTAAGCATGTTTATCTTAATTGATTGGTTTCCTTAATTTAATCATTGTTTTAATGATTTTTTGAATATAATTTGTTGTTTATTGAATTCTGGAAATTTACTGTTCACGCGACACTATTCACAAAATACTGTTCATGTGCACTGTTCACGAGTACTGTTCACAAAGTACTGTTCATGTGCACTGTTCACGTGCACTGTTCATCCAGAATGCGAAAAGTTGTCTAAATTCATGTGTGTTGATTTTATGAAGTGAATGGATGTGTAAATGCATGGGCATCCGCATGATTTGATTGTTGAATGGTGTAATTGTGTGACGATTGTGAAATATAGGTATTTTAAGTGGAAAATACCGGGCGTCGGTTTACAACGCCAAGATTGTGTTTATGGATTATTGGAATTAGTGGGATTTTCAAAAGTGAAAATATGGTATTTTGGCCAAGGCCAACCGTGTCCCCACACACGGCTATTTTATCGAGAAGGATAAAAGATGGAATGGATTGAATGGTCAGATAGTATACTATATCATCCTACGGGCTCTGATATGTCAGCTTAGCGAGAGCAGTATACTAGTGTACTATATCAGCCTACGGGCGATATGTCAGCTTAGCGTGAGCAGTACACTTTATCAGCTTAAGGTGAGCATCATGGGTATACTATATCAGCCTACGGGCGATATGTCAGCTTAGCGAGAGCAAAGATATACCGGTGTACTATATCAACCTACGGGTGATATGTCGCCTTAGCGTGAGCACACTTTATCGGCTTAGAGTGAGCATCGGGGTATACTATATCGGCTGCGGGCGATATGTCGGCTTAGCGGGCGATATACTAGTGTACTATATCAGCCTACGGGCGATATGTCAGCTTAGCGTGAGCAGTACACTTTATCAGCTTAAGGTGAGCATCATGGGTATACTATATCAGCCTACGGGCGATATGTCAGCTTAGCGAGAGCAGTATACCAGTGTACTATATCAACCTACGGGTGATATGTCAGCTTAGCGCGAGCAGTACACTTTATCAGCTTAGAGTGAGCATCAGGGGTATACTATATCAGCCTGCGGGCGATATGTCAGCTTAGCGAGCAAGATATACCGGTATACTATATCGCCCGTGGGCGATATGTCGGCTTAGCGAGAGCAGTATACCTTAACCTTATCAGCTTAGTGTGAGCTATACTATCTATATATCAGCTTAGAGTGAGCAGTCCTGGACCATGGTTGGACTTATAGATAGTATTGATTGTACCGACCGAGGAAAAGGTCGTGGTGACATGTAATCAACTGAGTTGGTTGATCGATGACTCGATCTGAATTGATGCATTGATGTGTGAAATTATTATATGCATTAATTATATGCATGAGTGAATCACATCGTTTATGGTATGCACGCATGAATCGATAACGTGCAGGGTGTGGCAATGGCCAGGTGAGATCGCTTATGATGCGACTCGTGTGTGATTGATGAACTGCATCATCTAATGGTCATGTGCTTTGTGTGTATCGTGCTAAATTATAACGTGCAGGGTATGGCATAGCAGGTAAGATTGTATGCGAATCGACTTTGTTGGTTGTTGCTTGTGGTGGGGTAGTTACGGATAGATACCACGGGTTGAGTTGGTGTACTAACCGGGGCTTAGGGGTGGAACTCGCCGAGATTTATATCTCACTTTGGTTATTGAATAACCATTTTCAGGTCCCTTGTGTGAAGAACCCGGAGCTTGAAGCGGAAGGGTCGGGAGCATAGGTGGCTCGGTAGTTCTTTATGACATAGACCTTCGTATAAGCTTGAAGCGTTTATAAAAGTGTATTTGATTTGAAATTGGTTGTCCTGCTTTTCTATCCCATATATGTTGTTGTCGGGGATTAGTGAATTTGCTTCCGCATGTGCAATAAAATGAAAAGGGTCGGCGACAAGTCCTGGGAACGTCGCAAAATTCTATCGACCACCGAGGGATGTGCGCGTGCTCGAGGTTCGGGGCGTGACATACCCATTTAAGTGGTATCAGAGCGAAGTTTAAGATTGGAGTGATAAGGAGCGATGGTTCATGGGATAGTAGTAGGATGGCCTTTAAATTCATGCTAGTGCATGTCTGTGTTAGCTGAGTGCTAAAATTGTTTGTTGTTTGAATCGCTCGTTTCTAATTCGGTGTTGAATTGGAAGCGGTGTCGAGATTAAAGCGACACCATGAGCGGTCAGGAGCCGAGAACTCCTAGGCAGAGGACCTTATCCTCAGTAACTCGGGATAGAACGCCTGTGAGAGGCAATGCCCGAGGCGGTCGTGGTAGAGCGCCAGCTGTGGCTAGCGCTAGTGGTGAAGCACCACCTCCTGTTGGTGCTGGGGTTGCACCCCTTAATGATCCCAGGGTGGATGGGATCTTGCGTGCCCTGGAGTTAATGGGGAATAGAATGGATCAACAAGCTGCTACAATTGAAGCCGCCGCTCAGGCCGCCGCTACTGCTGCTGCTGCCGCCACCGCTGGAGCCGCCCCTGTAGTTCCCCCTGCCGTTGCACCTGCCGCTGCCGTGAATGTTGAAGGTCCACCGGGGATAGTGGTCGCTGAAAGACCAATTCATAAGTTAGTAGAGCAATTTCTGAAGCTGAAGCCACCTCAGTTCACCGGGACTGGAGACGCTGAAGTTGCTTCTTCATGGATCCAGAAATTGGAGAAAACCTTTGCACTGCTAAGGTGCAATGAGGCTGAGAAAGTAGTACTTGCAACTTACCAGCTGGAGGAAGTTGCAGATACTTGGTGGAAGACAACCCGAGGAATCATATTTCCAGAGGGCGTTGTTCCAGAGTGGAACGCCTTTCGAGAGGCCTTTAATGTCAAATATTTCTCGAACCGCCAAAGAGGTGAAGATGGCAGAGTTTCAACGTCTCCGCCAGGGTTCCCTAACCATCGATCAGTATGAGGCGAAGTTCGCTGAACTGTCGCAGTATGCTCCTGAGTTAATAGCAAACCCAGTAAGCCGAGTAAGAAAATTCAGAGAAGGGTTCAAACCAGACTTGAGGAGTACATTGATTTCCCTGAACCTGAAAACCTATAATGACATTTATGAGAGGGCTCAGATGATCGAGAAGGATCAGAATGATAGAGCAGCCTCATCTGGATCAAGATTCAGTTCTCATAGAGACAACATCCGCCAAGGAAAGAGGCCCATGCCTGGAAGTAGATTCCAGATCCCGCCCAACAGGAAAGGTGGAGTTGGCAAATCTGGACTAAGCCGGATTGAGATGTGTCGCCTTTGTGGAAGACGACATACTGTGGATCAGTGCCCCCGAAGGACGGGCGCCTGTTTTGAATGTGGCCAACAGGGTCACAGAGCAAGAGATTGTCCTAGCAGACCAAGAGGACAACCGCAGTTGCCACCGCCGCCGGCGATGGGCCAGGTTAGGGGATATGCTCCTCAGAATGCGCCGCAAGGAGGTCAGCTGAGACCACCAGTTCAGGGTACAGTGTACGCCGTCACCGAAGGATTAGACAAAGGGAAAGCACCGCAGATAGAACACCACTAGGATGACGAAAAGAACAGGAATGGACTGACTAGGCACCAAGCAAAGGAAGAATGTTTTTGACGTGTTTTTATCGAGTAGAGCAAAATGGGATTTTGAGTGAAGGTTGTGAAATTTCCGTTGTTGTAATAAAGTGGTAGAAAGATGAATCTCTGACTATAGTTATACTTGACGGGTTTGCCTATGTATAACTTTGATACCATATATAAAATGGTTTGGCTCGAGGAGCTTTTGTTGAAATGAATTGTTGTTATGCAGTAATTCAGTTTGTTTCGTTAGCGTGTGAAAGTTTCGAGTTGGTCGAAAATTGAAAAGGACCTTCATTTGTATAATGTTGTCATCTAAGACAACTTGGTTCTTTGAATATGGGTTGCCAATGTTATCTAGCAACTGTAGTGGATATGACAGTTGAGGAACCGAAAGTGGAGAGTATGCACGTGGTACAGAAGTTTTCTGACACGTTTCCTGAGGAATCATTCGATTTGCTCCTAGAAAGGAAGATCGAGTCGTGATAGTGTTTATCGACGACATCTGGGTGTACTCTAGAAGTCCAGAGGAATACGAAAGACGTTTAAGGACAGTGCTTCAGACGTTGCAAGAACATAGACGGGATTTCTATGAACCCGACCAAGACTGAAGCCGTGGTCCATTAGCCAAGATCTATGACAGTGACAGAGATCAGAAGTTTCTTGGGGTTGACAGGTTTACAGACAGGTTTGTGGGAAGGTTTTCAGCAATAGCTATGTCTCTTACTAGATTGCCGAAGAAGGCAGGGAAGTGTGCTGGGATAGATAGGTGCGAGCGTAGTTTCTAAGAGCTTAAGCGGAAGCTGACTACCGCACCAATGTTGACGATTCCGTCTAATTCCGGAAGACTTTTGACAACCTTTGGAGTTCCCGAGTGGAAGTGGGAACACATCACGATGGTCTTGTGATGGGATTACCGGGAAGTCATTCGATGCCGTTAAAGTCATTCAAGAAAGTATGAACCGGACTTGAATCACGCATGGAACTTTTCAAGGACTGTGATTGCAACCTTCTGTATCACCCTAGAAAAGCTAGAAAAATTATAGATGCGATGAATCGAAAGTCATCGATTGCGCAGATGGTGATTCAGGAGTGGATTTTTACTTGAAGGAGCTGGAGATTCGGTTTCAAATCTGAGGTAGGCCGCCTTTGTCTTATGGCCATCCTTAGAATTGAACTGGAAGTACAGCTAAGAATCAAGACGTTGCAGTGGACAGATCCAAAGATCTAGGATATTCTGCAAGAAGATACAGAAAAGAGAAAGGCTGATTTGCAAGCTACTGAGGATGGAACATTAAAATTTTGTGGATGATTGTGTGTACTCGATGATGTGGATCTTAAGGAAAAGATTTTGTCAGAAGCTCGCTGTAACAGTTATCAGCAGACCGCCCAGGTAGCACAGTTTGAAACATTGCATGGTAGAGAGTGCAGAAAGTTATAGACCCAGAGTTAGTTCAGCAATCAGTGGATTCAATTGCAGTCATCAGGGACAGATTAAAGACTGCTCAGAGCTGCCAGAAAAGCTACGCATAAATGTGTCAAAGACCTTTGGAATTTTAAGTAGGGAAGTATATTTTCCTTGGATGTCGCCTATGATAGGGACATCGCGTTTTGTTAAGAAAGAGAAGTTGAAATGGTACTTCCATCGGAATTTTTCGAGATTTGGGTTCAAATGAGGATTTTGGCTTTAAATGGATAAAGAAAGCAACTCGGGTCACCGTCGGCGCCGTTAGCCGAGTGGTACCCGGGGGTGAAGCGTTGGTTCGAAGTCGGGAGTTCGAATCCCCGACGCGGCAGTTAGCCGCCCAGTAGAAAAATAAAAAGAAAAAGAAGAAAAAGAACCAAAATTTTTGCAAAATGGACAAGTGCTTAACCTTTTGGAAACAAAAATGTTTGGGACAAGATTGGAAATGATCTGACAGCACCTCAGTACAGAAAGAGCAACCTGGGAAAGAGAAGATTCGATGAGATGACTGTGCCCTCACCTTTGTGATTAAGGAGTTGGGAAGGTTTAAATTTCGAGGACGAAATTTTTATAAGAGGGGAAGAGTTGTGACATCCTGAAATTCGAGTCCTCTGAGGGATGAATGAATGTGAATTTCGTCAATGTATTGTTGGTTGATCTCACTCGGAATTGATCACTCCTGAGATACTGACCTTGAGGGGAAAGGCTAATGAGGACAGAACCCGTACGACTAAAGAACTCGACCTGGGAAAACGACTTGACCGTGAGACTTGCGTGAGGATGATCCCGTAGATAGGCGAGGCCGATTCAAAGGACGACTAGAAGTTGATTCGCGGACGAAACATAATGGAACGACGGGTGATTCCGTTTATCGTTATCGAACCCGCGAACGACCCTACGTCGATCCTTAGTGATCGTGTACTTTGAAATAATAATCTATCCTCCGTAATTTCATGCAGTCAAGGACGTCCATGCGTCGAGATGTCTTGAACGTGGCTTGGCACGAGTCGGTTACGCGTGAATCCTCTGAGCCGCCCGTCGGGCCCGAGTTATAACCAAAATGGCATTAGGGCGAAATTGACATGGCAAGAGAACTTAGGATTGGACTTCGAATTATCGGGAATGTCCGGGACGGACTTTGAATGAAGCCGCTTCAAACAAATCGACGAGCCGGTTAAGCCGAGCAATTGAAAAAAGATTTTCGGACCGAGGAAGCGAGCCCATGAGGACGTGGGCCGGGCCAAGTTAGTGTGGGCCTTAGGCCCAAGGTGGGACAGCCCATGATGGGCCCAAAACAAGCAAGTGAGCCCATTGGGCCAAACCAACTATTCATCTTCTAAGCCCATGGGCCAAGCCTTAACCATTTCAAAGCCCAATAAATTCCCAAGCCCACTCCTATTCATGGCCAAGCCCATTTCTTAGGCCCATCCACCAATTTCAGCCCAAGGATAGATTGGTAATTTGTGCAAGGTGGAAATGACCAAATTGCCCCTAAAAGCTTGTGGATAAGGGCAAAGCAAGAGAGAGAAAGAGGAGGTGATGTGCATGGGGAAGTGGAGCAAGCATTGAATGGCCTTAATGAGGCCTTGATGGCAGCTCTCCCATCACTCTCTCTCCTCCTCTTCAGCCCCAAACCGGTCGACCATCTCTCTCCCTCGTTCTCCCTCTCTTCCAGTTTCTGCTCCAGCTGACCCTTCGGTGAAGAATCGAGTCAAAAGTGGTCTTCCCGGTTGAATCACAGAACGAGCCACCTATCACCGTGACCGGGAGAGACAGACCGTTCCAACGAGCCTGATTTCGTCCCGAACGGAGCCACCGTCCGTCCTGTACGGCCGTCGCAAGCCACCGGTCGCCGGTCCGTCGGTCCGCCTGCAGCCTGCACTGTTTCGAGGTTTCGGCCATTTTTCTTCCATTCCAGCCATTCCTCCGCCCATCCCAACCTCCAGCAAGACCCCCAAGACCTCCTGGTGCCGTGGTTGTCGGCCACCCCCTCGCCGGAGCTCCGGCCAAGCCGTTCAACTCAGTTTCTCCTCCGGCAGGGCTGTTTTTCAGTGTTTTCAGTGGGAGTCCGAGCTGTGGTTGCTGTGTTGAGCTTGGGACCGCCTTGGATCGTTGTGGTAGAGGTTCCGGTGCGTAGCCACCGTCGCCGCCGCCGCGTCGGTGTCTCCGGCCCGCTTAACGGGTGAGTTTAGCTCCTAATCCTTCGATTAGTGCCTAAACTTGCTTAGGGTTGGTTTAGTTAGATTTAATTCTAGTTTAAGTGATTTAATTAAGTTGTATTAGTCCTAAGATAGGTGGTTAGATTAATGGATTCGATTAGTTTAGCTTAATCTTGTTTTATTTGCTTAATGTGGTTTATGTGGTTAATTAAGCATGTTTATCTTAATTGATTGGTTTCCTTAATTTAATCATTGTTTTAATGATTTTTTGAATATAATTTATTGTTTATTGAATTCTGGAAATTTACTGTTCACGCGACACTATTCACAAAATACTGTTCACGTGCACTGTTCACGAGTACTGTTCATGTGCACTGTTCACGTGCACTGTTCATCCAGAATGCGAAAAGTTGTCTAAATTCATGTGTGTTGATTTTATGAAGTGAATGGATGTGTAAATGCATGGGCATCCGCATGATTTGATTGTTGAATGGTGTAATTGTGTGACGATTGTGAAATATAGGTATTTTAAGTGGAAAATACCGGGCGTCGGTTTACAACGCCAAGATTGTGTTTATGGATTATTGGAATTAGTGGGATTTTCAAAAGTGAAAATATGGTATTTTGGCCAAGGCCAACCGTGTCCCCACACACGGCTATTTTATCGAGAAGGATAAAAGATGGAATGGATTGAATGGTCAGATAGTATACTATATCATCCTACGGGCTCTGATATGTCAGCTTAGCGAGAGCAGTATACTAGTGTACTATATCGCCCTACGGGCGATATGTCGCCTTAGCGTGAGCGTACACTTTATCGGCTTAAGGTGAGCATCATGGGTATACTATATCGGCCTACGGGCGATATGTCGGCTTAGCGAGAGCAAGATATACCGGTGTACTATATCAACCTACGGGTGATATGTCGGCTTAGCGCGAGCGTACACTTTTATCGGCTTAGAGTGAGCATCGGGGTATACTATATCAGCTGCGGGCGATATGTCGGCTTAGCGAGAGCGATATACTAGTGTACTATATCGGCCTACGGGCGATATGTCGGCTTAGCGTGAGCGTACACTTTATCGCCTTAAGGTGAGCATCATGGGTATACTATATCGGCCTACGGGCGATATGTCGGCTTAGCGAGAGCATGCCGGTGTACTATATCAACCTACGGGTGATATGTCGGCTTAGCGCGAGCGCACTTTATCGGCTTAGAGTGAGCATCGGGGTATACTATATCACTGCGGGCGGCGATATGTCGGCTTAGCGAGAGCGATATACCGGTATACTATATCGGCGTGGGCGATATGTCGGCTTAGCGAGAGCAGTATACCTTAACCTTATCAGCTTAGTGTGAGCTATACTATCTATATATCAGCTTAGAGTGAGCAGTCCTGGACCATGGTTGGACTTATAGATAGTATTGATTGTACCGACCGAGGAAAAGGTCGTGGTGACATGTAATCAACTGAGTTGGTTGATCGATGACTCGATCTGAATTGATGCATTGATGTGTGAAATTATTATATGCATTAATTATATGCATGAGTGAATCACATCGTTTATGGTATGCACGCATGAATCGATAACGTGCAGGGTGTGGCAATGGCCAGGTGAGATCGCTTATGATGCGACTCGTGTGTGATTGATGAACTGCATCATCTAATGGTCATGTGCTTTGTGTGTATCGTGCTAAATTATAACGTGCAGGGTATGGCATAGCAGGTAAGATTGTATGCGAATCGACTGTTGGTTGTTGCTTGTGGTGGGGTAGTTCTGGATAGATACCCCGGGTTGAGTTGGTGTACTAACCGGGGCTTAGGGGTGGAACTCGGCGAGATTTATATCTCACCGGTTATTGAATAACCATTTTCAGGTCCCTTGTGTGAAGAACCCGGAGCTTGAAGCGGAAGGGTCGGGAGCATAGGTGGCTCGGTAGTTCTTTATGACATAGACCTTCGTATAAGCTTGAAGCGTTTATAAAAGTGTATTTGATTTGAAATTGGTTGTCCTGCTTTTCTATCCCATATATGTTGTTGTCAGGGGATTAGTGAATTTGCTTCCGCATGTGCAATAAAATGAAAAGGGTCGGCGACAAGTCCTGGGAACGTCGCAAAATTCTATCGACCACCGAGGGATGTGCGCGTGCTCGAGGTTCGGGGCGTGACAGCGTAAGCCTTTAGTTAGTAGATCTGCAATCATATCATCTGTAGGAATATGATCTACTGCAACGTTACCATTCTGCATTGATTCCTTTATGATCAAAAACTTGACCTCCATGTGTTTAGACCCCTTGAGACTTCTGTTGTTATTAATAAACAACACTGTAGAGTTATTGTCACAATGCAGCTGTATGTGCCTATCCACAAAATCATAAATTGATAACTCCCTAATGAGGTTCCAGAGCCAAATAGCTTGAGTAGCAGCTAAAAAACATGCTACAAACTCCGCTTGCATGGTTGAAGAAGATATGGACTTCTGTTTCTCGCTCTTCCATGATACTGCACCTCCTGCTAACATAAATATGTATCCGGTCGTTGATTTCTTATCATTTTGACAGCCAGCAAAATCTGCATTTGAATACCCTACTAGCTGCAAGTCTGGAACATGTCTATAAATCAACATATAATCTCTTGTTCTCTTTAGGTACCTTAAAACCTTTTTGGCAGCAATCCAGTGATCGTGTCCTAGATTTGACTGATATCTATCTAGAAGCCCTGTTGCAAAAGCAATGTTTGGCCTAGTGCAAACTTGAGCATACATGATACTTCAAGCACACTAGCATAAGGTACATTCTTCATTTGAGCTTTCTTAAAATTTGAATTAGGGCATTGTGAAAGACTCAATTTATCACCATTAATAACAGGAGCAATTCCTGGTTTGTAATGCTGCATATTAAATCTTTCTAAAATGCGATCAGTATATGCCCTCTGAGATAAACCCAATGAACGGCAAGAGTGATCCCTATGGATCTCAACGCCAATAACAAAAGACGCTTCACCAAGGTCTTTCATGTCAAAATTTTTCGATAACATCCGTTTTGTCTCATGCAGTAAACCAATGTCACTACTAGCAAGCAATATATCATCCACATAAAGTATGAGAAAAATATATTTCCAACCACTGACCTTGGTGTATATACACTGATCTACTTTGTTATCAATAAATCCGAATGAAGTGATAATGCTATGAAACTTTAAATACCACCGTCTAGAAGCTTGTTTAAGGCCATAAATAGACTTTTTCAATCTACAAACAATCTTACTTGAGTCATCTGCTGCAAAACCTTCAGGCTGCACCATATAAACCTCCTCATTAAGGTCTCCATTTAGAAAAGCAGTCTTAACATCCATTTAGTGTAACTACATATCAAAATGAGCTATCAATGTCAAGATCACTTTAAAGGAATCTTTAGAAGAAACTGGAGAAAATGTTGCTTCATAATCTATTTCTTCTTTTTGAGTGAAACCCTTAGCTACCAGTCTGGCTTTAAACTTTTCAATCTTCCCTTTGGAATCCATTTTAGTCTTGTATACCCATTTGTAGCCAATAGGTTCACAACCTTCAGGCAATTCAACAAGCTCCCAAACACCATTGTGTTTCATAGATTGCATCTCATCTTTCATCGCATCTAGCCACAAATCTGATTGAGGACATGAGATGGCATCCGTATAAGTCACCGGATCGACAACACAACCAATATCATAATCATGCTCTCCTAGATAGACTAGATAATCTGGTGGTATAGCTGAACGTCTTTCCCTAGTTGATCTTCTGAGTGGAGCTACTTCATCCTCATTTTGAATCTGAGGAGCTTGTGGAATTTTTTCAGGAACTGTCTCAATAGTAGGATCCTGGGCCACAACAGGCTCAATTTGTGGTGCAGGAGGCTCCATAATTATCTGCACAGGATGAGATAGTGATCTAGTAATCCTCACCATACTATCATCTTCAATAATTCGTAAGCAACTACCATTTTTAGCTACGTCAAATTCCAGAAATTTTGCAGTCTAAGACTCCACAATTCTTGTACCTCCATTAGGGTTATAAAACCAATACCCCTTTGAATGATCTGGGTAAGATACGACGTAACATCGAGTAGTTTTAGAATCCAACTTACTCAATGTCGGATTATATAACTTCACCTTTGCAGGACATCCCCAAACTTTAAGGTGATTCAAGTTAGGCTTATGTCCAGTCCATAACTCAAAGGGAGTCAATGGAACCGCTTTAGTAGGAACACGATTTAGAATATAAAGAGCTGTTTTCAAAGCTTCACCCCACAGAAAATCAGGTAAATTGGTCATACTAATCATACTTCTCATCATGTCTATAAGAGTGCGATTCCGCCTTTCAGCCACACCATTTTGTTCAGGACTTCTGGGCATAGTAAACTGACCTATTATCTCAGAATCCTCTAAGTATTTAGCAAACGGCCATTTAAGTTGTCCAGCATCACCGTACCTACCAAAATACTCACCACCATGATCAGATCTGACAATCTTTATAACTTTTCCTAATTGTTTCTCCACTTCAATTCGAAAAATCTTAAATTTGTTAAGAGACTCGGACTTTTCTTTAATCAAGTATAAGTATCCATATCGGGAAAAATCATCAATAAATGTGATGAAATAAAGATTTTTGCACAAAATAGTCGTGTATGGTCCACTAATATCAGTGTGAATAACCTCCAGTAAGTCAGAACTTCGTATGGCGGATTTATTCTTTATCTTAGTCATCTTACCTCTATAACAGTCCACGCAAGTCTCTAGATCACTTTTAAGAGTAGGCAAGATGTCAGCCTTTATAAGCCTTTCTACTATTTCTTTGGAGATGTGACTAAGACGTTTATGCCACAATGCATAAGACTGTTCCTTAGGTAGAGGCCTTTTGGAAACAACCTTTTCAGTTGAATAAGCAACGTACATGTCGTTGGGAGATAAACTCAATCGATATAATCCATTGGATAAATTGCAACACCTAGTCTTATTTGAATCATAAAACATGGAAATAATATTGCTCTTTATTTCAAAAGAGTATCCACACATGTCCAAACAGGACATAGAAACTAAATTCCGCCTAAAAGAGGGTACTTAAAAGGTGTTTCTCAACATCATCCTAAAACCAGAATCTAAAATCAAAATGACATCTCCCACGAACTCGACGTCAACTCCAATGTTGTTTCCCATAGTGAGCTTTGATTCATCTTGATTTGGCGTCCTTCGGTTTATGAACCCCTTTAGGCTCACTCTTGGTACTCTTGGTTCTCTTAGACAACCAAGCCTTAAACTTGTTGCAGCATTTCTTTACGTGTCCTCTCTCCCTACAAAAGTAACAAAGAACACCATCCTTCTTGGAGAATGCTTTCTTAGGACCCAAACTGTTAGAAGGACCAGCACCTTCAGAATTTCCTTTATAATTGGAAGGACCAGCACCTTCAAAATTGCCCTTGTGGGTATAGTTTTTCAACTTCTTACCCTTGTTACTGGCAGAACTAGAAGCATAAAGAGCAATGTGCCCTTTATCTTTCTTCAGTTTTTCTTCCTCTGCCACTAGCCTTGCAATCAGGTCATTAACTGACTAGGTTTTATCTTGAGAACTATAATTGGTCTTGATAATCCCAAAATCAGGAGGAAGAGTATTTAGAGCTTGATGGATGATGCAAGCAGTAGGAATTTCAACATTGAGAGCCTGAAGCTTTGTTTGCAAATCAACCATCCTCAGAACATAATCTCTAACTCCACCAGAACCATCATACTTCATAGTAAATAGTGTTTGCAGATGTATCCCTATCTCAGCATTATGCGACACACGGTTTCTAGCCATCAAAGTTGTCATCATTTGCCTAGCATTGCAGTTTGTAGGCAAACCACTTTTCAAGTGTTCCTGAATAGAACGCTTCATGGACAGTAAGCAGATTTTCTATTACTATTTTCCCAGGCAGCAAAATTTGCTTTTTGAGCCTCTGTACTCTCAGCAGTAAGATCTGCCGGTCGATCGGCAATAAGAGCAATATGAACATTTGCCATCTCCATAGCAAATAGAAAATCTTCTCTCCATCTCTTAAAATTCGAACAAGCAAAAACCTCAATAGTGACGGAGTTACCGTTTACAGAAAAAGTGACTGAAAAACAAGCAATATCTATAATTGGTATCATGTGAGCACTATATAACTTGACGTACAAGTACACATCCAGAGAGTTACATGCAAAATCACATAATCACCTTTAAGCAGAATACATGACATACAGTTGTACACTCTCCACATGATAGCAGTTATGAGAATATATTCCAATCTTCGTGAATTCATCACCTTTGGGCATATGAATCACTAGGATCAATCATTCCTCCACCACATCATCATGTATCCCTCCATGAACTAATACATAATCACCCCCTTTGGGAGTATGACTACACATTAGACCAGGAGACACCCCAATCATTATCGAGATCGAAATTTCTCAAACTCAATTAAATGTGCCATTTTGGCGGTCACAACTCAATTGAATTCTTGAAACTCTCTCATACCAGGGATATAAACTGTACATCTCACATACACCATACATATGTGATTTTAACTTTAGTGATAGGGGCAGTAAATCACTAAAATCACATATCATGCTAATTACATTGCTTCATTCATTAATAAAAAATAAAATTTATTGTATATTATTAATGAATAACACTTACAATGTTTCACGCGCAAGTCCTTCTTCTCTATTGTCCTCCGTATCACTGACTCAATGAGGCGGCTCCCTCACCTTTAGCGTTAGGTAAACGCCCCTTATGTGAGGATACGTGTGAAAATTAGGGTTAGAGGAGAGACTTGAGTACTATTTATAGAGTTTCCAGCCAGGCCCCCTCATTATGGGCCAAGCTCAACTCAACTCACACTAGCCAGCCTCATATTGGACTAATTAAAAAACCTTCTATCTCACCTTAGACCAAACCCCGTAAAACGATAAATTACAATATCAATTAATGTAGTCAACATTAGGAAAACTCTTACACATCTTTCTTCTCTTTAAACCAAAGCAAAGTGCTCCGTCCGGGTAGCAAATACCCTCAGTTTAGTCCCCTTTAACCTGATGATCTCGTCCTGACGACACCAGGGTGGTCGGCCACGGTTCGTGCCATCTCGAACCTGCTTGCAGGCTGCCCTCATCGAGCCGAGTAGGGCCCTGTCACCCGAGCACCTCCTTTTATTCGGATTTTTTTAGTTCACCAGACCGAAGCTCGCGGTTCTCTGGCCCGCGCGAGTCTCCGATCCCGGTGAGCTGCGATTTTGTTGTCTTAGACTTTGCTTGGTTGTTGCTTCTGCCTTGACTGTTGATTCATCTCCCAGTTGAGTTTTCGTTAGCTTTTCAGTCGGCGCACCCCAGGTGTTCGACATTTTGTCTAGATTAGGTCTGCATATTTTTTCTTTGCTCTTTTTATGGGTTGGTCGTGGATGGTGCCGGGAAAGGGAAGGTGACCGGTGATGGCACCGTTAGGTGTTGGAGGACGTCGGTATCAGGGCTATCTCGAATGGTACCCGGTCGTTCAGGCCGAGTTTTGTCCCTCGACTAACCTCGGTGGGGGCCGAGCCGTGTCACGGCCAACGGCCGTGGCCGGCATCGGTCGGACTGAACGACCGACATCGGATGGTGGTCTCGTGGCGATCTCAAACGTGGGTGAGGGCTCGTCGGACGTGGTTTTATTTTGGTTAGGGTTCGGCAAGGGAACCCATTCCGGAGGGAGTCGTCGAGGAAGAAGATAGGTGCATGGAAGGGATGAAGTGAAAAGTGAAAAAAAAAAAGAAAAAGAAAAGAATAAAGAAAAAAGAAAAAAGAAAAAAAAAAGAAAAAGAAAAACAGAAAATAGAAAACTATAAAATGGAAAAAGTTGGCTTCAGGAATGACCCTTAAACAGATGGTGCAGGAGAAGGACTCAGTGAGAAAAAAAAAGAAAGAATTTTTTTTTTCAAATTTAAAAAAAAATTGAAAATGATTTTTTTTTCTTAAAAGAATCCAAAAGTGTTGGATCCGGATTTGGGTTGGGTCCGCGGGCCGGATTGGGTTTACCTTTCCAAACCCATTTTCTTGAAGTATAATAATATTAAATATTAAAAATACATTAAAAACTCAAAAATTTTCAAAAAAAAAAAAAAAAAGAAAAATCAAAAATCAAAAATCAAAAAATTTCGAAAAATAATAAAAATTCAAAAACTCAGAAAACATTAAAAAAATGTGCCTTTTTTAAAAGAAAATATTATAAATTTTAAAAAAATTTCAAAAATCCAAAAATGTAGGGTTTGGTTAGGAATTGTCATGTCTTGCATTTTTAGTGTAATTAGGTATTTATTTACTCGTGTATTGATTATATAACATGTTTAATTTGCATATTTAATTATATTTGTAGATGTTTAATTGCACATGCTCAATTTTACTGCAATTAGGATCTTGGTAGCTATGATTGTTATTATAATCATTGCGCATTTGCAAGATCATCTCACATGTTAGTGGATAGGTATAAAATCAATCTAAATTGCTTGACAAAAATCATTTTTTCTAAAATGAACAAGATTAGGTATCGAAAGGTCACTAATTAGTCAATTAGTGTAATCAAGTCCCCAACCTTAGATTCTCTAATTGACTTGATTTCTAGCTGACCCCAATAGGCTAGTGACGACCCCTTATTGCAAAATTCTTAAAAATACTCCAATGTCACGCGAGGTATGGGCTTGGGAGAGCCCGCGCCTAATCATAGTTCTTAGGCCCGTTTCTTAGGCAATACCCCTAAACCTGTTCCCTCCCGAGAGGCAGGTCGCGACAAACATGCCTTCATTTATCTCCATTTTTTGATGGTTGGATCTGTCGGTTAAGACCATGGAATGTCCCCATTGATATCTGTCTTTGCCAGAGTTATATATCTCAACAACTTGGGACCATAGGACATAGTTGGTGCCATCCAACTTTATGCCAATACATGCAGTAGCAGAATCGTTGTTTGATGCTTGGGTTTGAGTCTGATTCTAGGTCAAGACTTATGTCATTTAGGTCATCAAGTCGTCAAGGATGGTAGTCAATAAGCCGTGTTGTTGGTGCGCCAACAAATCGGTTGGTTCTGTCAGTTTCTGATTAGGTCTGATTCCTTCCTTTTTTAATTTTTTGGTCGAGGTTTGATCATAGCAGAAAACCCTAGGATCCCTGCTTCGATACTATAATGAACAAAGATGTTTTTCTGTCCTTTCTATATTTCTTTTTTGAACGAACACAGAAACATATATAGTCGTATAGAGCAAAAATTACCAATGCTATTCTAGGCTATACACTATCTTAGGTTAAGAATCTAATTGATCCTCGAAATAAGGACATTATACCATACAAATTGAACAATTGATCAGCCCTACAATTTCTCTAATTAATCTTAATTGATAACTCACGCCAACACTCTCAATGTCAAGAGTGCCTTCAGGGCATTTTTTTAGGCTCTTTCAACAATTAACTTTGTCAATGATGTTTTTATCTTTTTCGTATCTTCATATCCATCACATTAATGAGCCACAGTTTACTCTTTTGAAAACTGGATCTTTGTTGCCTTTCCCACGAAAAACAGATCATGCGATAAGTTTCATCTGGTCATGATACGGGGCTTGTCTTTCTGTTAGTAGATCCTGACTCTTGCACACTAATGACCATATCAAAGCAGAAAGCAGCAAATCAAATGAGTTAAAGTTCGATGAATATTCGAATTTTGAATCCGAAGATAAAAAGAAATAAAAAAATGCGAATTTTTTCACTAGAATGCTATAAAATGGAAGTTCTGCACTAATATATTCATTGAGCTTCTCAAGCTATGGAGATTGAGCAAAATCCGGTAAAGTACACGACAACTACACAGCAGGATATTAACTGTCATGTGGTATTTGCATTTTCTTTCAAGTTTCACGAGAAGTGTGAGGAGGCATGGGAGGACTGAAACTGTCCCTCGCTGCTTGATTCTCATGATACTGCTGGAGGCCACGCGATTGTTGCCGTTCTTCTTCACGAGAACTGCAAGGAGAGCATGAAAGGACGAAAACTGACCTCGGGAATGAACTTCTCGTGCTACTGCTTCATTGAGTGCATCATTGCTGATATAAATGGGAAGCAAAGAAGCATCTTTGTCCAAAGGAGAATCATCCAACCCTGTCAAGGACTGGGCTATCTGACCGGAAGTA
This sequence comes from Eucalyptus marginata, assembly GCA_014182565.1. NCBI lineage: Eukaryota > Viridiplantae > Streptophyta > Magnoliopsida > Myrtales > Myrtaceae > Eucalyptus > Eucalyptus marginata. The sequence continues at coordinate 25,372,126 of CM024592.1, read as the reverse complement.
TATGGCAGCCATTCTGTATTGCCATTATCTGGAGCTTCTCTTCTGAGAAATCTGGTCTGAAGTACGTCTCAGCGTGCAAATGAAAGAAAAGAAAGCTGTTATCTCTGCTCTGTATGCTGTATGCAGTAATTTTAGCATATTGACATTATAAAAATTGCATTTTTATTGCTATGACCTGCTTCTCACCTGATGCTACCTTCTGTACAGATTGCAAAATTGGCTGAAGCAGTGAATGCTGCTGACCCCCAACGATTCATTCTTTGCCTTGACTTGCAAAACAGTCGTTGAGCTCTGATGCTGGAAGCTCAATCTCTGAGAGCCTAGGCAAAGTTTCAGTGACTGAAACTCCTGATCATAGTCTTCTTGTTGATATTCAGTTGGTTTGGTCTCGCCTGAGAGCATGGAATTGCAGGTTTTGAACTCAGATTGAAGATAGAGTTTCTCCAATAATGACCTAAGTCCAGGCAAGGTTCCTTCTCTAATTACAATGCTTACTTCCTATTGTTAAGTAACTCTGCGGTCTAGTAATAGATCTTTGAGAGAAAGACGTCTGAGTCAAGGACCTCTTTTTATTAAAGTGATCAATCCCGACAATAAGCTCCAGTTTGAAAAGAGAAGCTTCAGGCTTCAGTGCGCCAAGTCAGGAAGCTGAGTCAAGTCTGCTGTAACCTGGTGCTGTCGTGGCTGGGGATGTACAAGCTTCCTCTTGATTGTCGTTCTTGGAACATACTTCAGGCCACTACTCAAAGGGAAGAGGCTGCCGCATGAGTCCACAATGCAGAGATGAGTTGAGATATTGCTGCATTACGCTATCAATCTGCTGGCCTGGTCTAGATGATGGTGGCGCAGATGATGGTGGCGCAAATGATGCACGTGTACTATTTTACATACTCAGGAAGGCCAGTCAATCTGTTGCAGTGACCCCATCTTTTTGGTCAAGTTCCGCAACGCCTTGTCCAGCCAAAACTGTTCAATCCTGTTAGCAACTACCCTTCCAACTGACCTGTATTTGTCAGAGAGATGTATGGATATGGATGACATTGCGTTCAGCAGTAATCTGAGTAGGACACAGGTAATTATGTGATCAAAGAATTTGACCAGGCTAAAAGATTTGTTCTGGAGAAAGATGCAGACAGTCCCCCTATGACTTTGTCTCAGATTGGATCTTCGGTGGAGTTGTGAAAAATCAGATTGACAATCGATGAAATGTTGGGATTTACTGAAAGTTGATTAAACAGAAATCATGTTCAATGTTTACTCCTCCTGTACCTTTTTCACATGCAGAGAAACTCGATTAAAGAATAGACATTGTTTCTCTGCATTATATGTGCATCTGGAAAAGGTATAGGAGGAGCATACATAGAACTGGATTTGTGTTCACTTGAGTTTCGATAAATCCCAACTCTTTTTTTTCTCCAAAGTCTACCTGGCTAGGAGTCATCAATCGTTGATCTGCTTCTTCACGGCGACTCCGAAGGTTCCATCTGAGCCACACTTGCAGTGGGACCATCTAGGATTGACGCGACTGGGCAGCTTAAAACAAGGGACAAAGTGTCTGCGGGGAAAAAGTTTCCTGCGATGCTCTCAACCACCTTCCCACCCGTTGCAGTGTCTCCTTCGATAAAGACCTCGTCGCCATCCACGTTGAACTTACAACTGAATGTTCCTGCATCTTAAAAGGAAGTTTCATGTAAATCTGCAATTATCTTACCATCACCATATGAATCAAAATATAGAGGTTTTTTTAGGCCATGAGGAACTTACTTTGATCTCTCCTAATCCCTGGAAGCGACACTTGGAATGGGGAACATAAACTAGGAAAGATTACACCAGGCAACATTAAAAAAGAAAACTTTAAGTTGGGGAATAGTAAACTATGAAACATCAAATTAGGAAACATTGAACTAGGAAACGTTAAATTATAAAACCTATTCACAATTGAAAATCAACTTGAAAAGGGAAACCTTTGACTCTGTTGAAAGAGTTTTCATTCTTAGACTTCATCTAAAATGCTGTGTCCTCATGGACATTGATGCTCCTGCATCATCCACCCCAGGTTGATGGATATTTGACCTCATTTCTGATGGGATCTTCAACTTTAAGATAGGGAGAAAGGTCCCTAATATTGAAAGTAGCTAAGTTGCCACAATTACCATTACTAAAAGGAACTCGACTCCATAAATTCTTAGACAGCCTTTCGAACGAATTAGATAATACGTCGGTTTCATCCAGATAAAAATCTTAAAAGGCAAGTTGGCAAGCTGGCAAGCTGAAAATAAATCGGACATATTTTAACAAATGATGAACAATTCCAAAGATATTACTTCAGGGCATACGAAATGAACGTGGCAATTTGTGGCTCTTACCACTGTAATAATTCGTTCTCTAGAATTTTTGTCTTCCTCAATATGAGAAAATTTCTCCAATGGACGAATAGCTAGAAAGCGAGAAAATTACCAAAACAATCATAAACTTATTACAGTTTTTCCAATTCAGTCATAAACATTTTTTTTTTTGTGGCTAATTTAGTCCTAAACTTTTTGCAATTGTGCTAATTTAGTCCATTAGGCCAAATTTGGCCGACTAATGTTGACGTGGATATCAGCTGGCGCCGGCCATCTGATCGATGTTGATGTAGATAATTTTTTAATAATATTTTATATTTTCAAAAATTTTATTATTTATTATTTTCTTCATTTTCTTTTTTTTTTTTCCTCCTTCCTCCTTCTCCCTCCTTCCTTTGGCCAGCTAACTAGAGTTGAGCACCGACAAGGTCAGCCTCATCGGCCAAAGGCGAGGCTTGCCCCCGCCGACCACTAGCGAGGGCGAGCCTTGCCCAGTAACAGTGAGGCCGCCCTCACCATGGCTGGGCGAGGCGGAGCCTCACTGGATCTGTCAAGGTCGGGCATCACCATGGCTGACAAGGGTGAGCCTTGTCCAGCCATTGGCAGCCATGGCCAAAGGCTGCGTGATGCCTTTGACCTCGCGGCGAATGTTTAGGATTGAGTTGGAAAAGTTGCAATAGTTTTAGGACTGTTTTGGTAATTTTCCTAGTAGAAAAGAGCCATACAAAGCAAGCTCAAGATTTCCATCTCTTTCATCCTCAATTGGTGCAGTTTTGCCATCAATAATCAATTTATATATTTTCTCTAATTTTTTGATTTTTTATGTATTTCCATCAAGTGAGGAATGTTTCTTACATTTAAGAGAAGCAAGCTTGCACTCCGTTTCATCTGAATATAATCTAAACTCAAATACTCATTTGATAGCATGCAACCAATCTATGAAGTTACATGGATTTAGGTTGCCTTCAAATTCAAGTTCTTCCACTTTGATTTTGTGGTCATTGTCTTTGTGCCTGCTTCTTCCTCTTGCTCAATACTTCGAATCACCGAAGTTACCTCCAGTGTTGTTGGATTCGTTACTGGAGCTTGGACGGTCATCAGGATCAGCGTGCCGTGGACGATGAACCGGTGGTGTATGTGGCTATATTTGTCTCGCTTGATTCTCTAGCAGGTTGAGAACTCGTGCCATTTGTCGTGGGAGATCCTCTATTGCATAGTCACGCCATTCATTATAGGCTTATCCCAAGGTCAAGCATCCGGGAGCCCGATCATTCATTCTTTTCAGTACAGAAGTATGAACCAGCAAATAGAAGAACTTACCCATCTAATTCACCCTTGAAGGTTTGATAGTAATTTGATGCGTGGTGAGTTTAAATGAGATTGCTGAATGAATTTGATGGAATGAAAGCATTTGATGTTCTTGGTGAAAAAGAGAACTTTTGGATAGAAGAGTTCATCACCAAGGCACAAAGGAATACTTTTGCAACCAAGGAAAGAACTAGATTGTTCACCACCAATGAATTGGATAAAGAACCGAAAGATTTTTAAGGTTCATGATCGACGTAAATTGCATAAAGAACCGAAAGAATCACTCACCTACGAGAAATTCTGATGTACTTACAATTGAGAAGCATCTCTTATTTATAGAGGAGCTATGGCACTAAACTAGGAAAGACTAATTAGGAAACATTAAACTAAAATACTTTAAATTAGGAAACGTTGAACTAGGAATTATTAAACTAGGAAATCAACTTGATAGTAAACCTTGACTCAGCTGAATGAATCTTTATTCCTGAACTTCGTCTAAGATACCGTACCCCATGGATCTTGATGCTGCCGCATCACGTCCTTTGCAAGATTTAGCTTGGCCGTCATTGGAAGAAGCCAATGACAGAGTTTCCTCTGCTTTTCTAGAACAATCAGATTCCCAAATCTATAGATGAAAGGCATTGAAGAGAATTCAGTAAAGAGTCCACGTGAGGTGCAATCTTTACCTTGCTTATCCTGCTTTAATATACATACAAGGAATGGTTTTTCAACAAATGACAAACTAGATAAGAAATATTGCAATGAAATCACAACCTGAATGGACATTCTTGGACGTTATGATTTTTTCCCCATGAATGGCAACATATTATGTTAAGGAACAACTAAAGGAGCTTCCTAGAATTGCTTCTTATGAAATTTTTTATTGTTAGGAGTACGCAGTAGAAGCCCGATATCTTCTTCCAAGGAGATCATCAAAAGGAAGCTCAAGTCCGAGCCCATTAATATATCTAGTTAGACCCACATTCACTTAAAAGCTTAAGCCAATGAGTTATCGGCCATTTAGGATTACATTAATTGCTCGACCACATCAATTCTTTAATGTGGGACTTTTCCAACATCACTCACTTGCACGTGCATCCTAACAATGTCCCCCCATGTGTGAGCTCAGTGTTAAGCTCTCCCAGCCTTAATTTAGGTATCCTTTTGCATCGACTTTGGGCCCGCGTTGCTATACCACAACACCCACCTGCTCGGAAATTCTGATACCATTTGTTAGAAGTGTGCAGCAGAAGCATGATACCTTCTTTTGGGGAGATTGCCAAAAAAGAGCTCAAGTTCGAGTCCGTTAATATATCCAATTGGACTTACCTTCATTCAAAGCTTAAGCCAATGTGTTATAGGTTATCTATGATATATTAACTATTCCACACCATATTAATTCTCCGATGTTGGACTTTTCTAATACAACTTACTCATACGTGTATCCTAACATTGATGTCTCCCTTATCTCGTGAAGTTAACAGTGGTAATTCCATAGCTTGAACTAGAGAGATACCCATATTATACTGCATCGATAAAATTGGATTGTTCAGTTTGCCCTAAGCATATACTAAGATAAAAGCTAAAATCAGCTCCTTCCATACTATAATTCAAAGCAGAATTTAGAGTCAAATGTAGTTCATGATGGAAAATTTAGTAAGAAGAATTAGGAGCTGTTGTATTCCATTCTTTGTCTGCGTTATATTTGTAAAATATGGATTGAAAAGTCCAAGAGAAAAAGCAAAAAAATAAAAAAGAAGGAAAAAAAAATTGTGAAAAAGTCAACAAAAGAAAGGAAAAGGGGACCTAAGCTATTAAAAGGAAAAAGGGATGCTCGGCTCATATTAACCGAGAGCTCACACAACAAACAGAAAGAACGGAAAAAAGAAGGGAAAAAGAAGAAGAAGGGAGGGAAAAGAGAGAGCGCCTTCACTCCATAGAGGCCTCGGCAAACCGAAGTTACTACGTATTGCGATGCTTGATAAGTGCTCCCATCATTTGTTCATCTAATTGAAGTAGTTTTTTGAATTATGGCTTAAATTCGAAGTTTTGTGAAACTTGAGCTATGTTGTCCTATTTTGGAGTTGTTGAGCCGTGGGATTTCAAGGTAATGGTGGATTATGGAATTGCGGAGCCATGGGTTTGATGGGAGTCATTTTGAATCAATGGTTTGGCCGAAGTGAGAACTTTGGGGTTTCACTTGTGAGTTTCATGTTTCATTTGGGTTTAAATAATCGCTTCAAGTGAGTGATTTGTTAATGTATATGAGTCGCTTTGTTAGTGTTGGGTGTAGTTTAGCAGTTTCAAAATTGAGGTAAAATTTTACTCAATTTTAATGTTTTCATTTAATTGTTGGATCGCGAGTTCGACGATTGGCATTCCGAGATGAGTGATACTATCTCTTCTTTGATTTTGTAAACTTATATTTCGAAAATGAAATGGATTAGTTATATTATGACTTAAGAACTAGTATATTTCTTTCTTAAATTGGAATGAGCATTTATTACCATATGTGTATTAAATATGGATTTTTTTTTTTTTTTATTATAGTCTAAATTGATTGCTTAAAAATGGGTTTGCGAAACCTTTTGGAAAGACTTGTGAGAAGTCCTTGACTTCAATATAGAGTATAAAATGTTATATACTGATTTGTGAACTGGTTCAACGATTCGTAATAGTTTAAGAAATGTATCATGATATATGAAATAGTTTTTGGATTGGGCCTTTTAATAGCTTGTGGAGAATGTTGTTGTGGATTGGTGTTGATGCTTAATATTGCTGTGAGCCCAATGAGGGGTTGTGGATATCTATACTAGTTTTGGAGATCTTTGTGGCTTGGCCACTGATGATATAGGTGGGGACCTTGTTAGGGGAGAGCCCGGTCACCTTGTCCAAGGGTGTTATGGGTGATCATAGTTGGTATCTAGGCTTGAGATTGGTCATTGGAATGGACCATAAACACATGTGTTAAAATTGATCAATGGGATGGATCATTGATATTTGTTACGATATTATTGATTTAGATGAGTATTTAAATTACGAAAATGTTATGTTGAAGTGATATATATATATATAAAATTCATTTTAATCTTAAACTTTGTTGTATTCTGGATTTGGTATAAATGAGTTACATTTGCTTTTTAAAAATGATAGTGATTGCTTGATTTGTTTAGAAGATATTTATTACTCATTGGGCTGCAGTTGCTTATTTTACTAGTCTTTTATATCTTCAGGTTCGTGGGTTAGGGGCACATAGGGCGAGAGTGTTATCAGTGGAGAACTTTTGGGAGTTATATTTTGGGAATGACAGCCATGTCATCTCCCACTCTTGTTAGTTCAAGGTTGTGACAATATTTGCATTGAAGAAGGTACATGAGGACCAAACATAGGACGCAATTTGTGTCTAATCGAGTCACAGTAAATTCCAACATTATTTCAAAACAAAATCCAAGCTGCCTGTAAGTCATCAATTTTCGATTTGTTTCTTCACCATTCCTTCGAAGGTCCCATCTGAGCGAAATTTGCAGTTGGCGCCTCTGGGATAGACACGACCAGGCAGCTGAAAACGGAGAGATAAGTGTCCAGGTGGACTGGGGTTTCCTGTTTTGCTTTCAACCGTGTTCCCCCCGGTTGCAATCTCTCCTTCTATCACGACCTCGCCATCCATGTTGAATTCACAGGTAATGCCTGCAGCTTCCAGAAGGAAGTTTCCAAGAAATTCGTTAATACATGTACATCACTATGTGAATCAAAATCAACCAAACGGAGAATGCTCAAAATTTAGTAATTAGCTTCTCGACCTACAAATATTGAGGTTCTTTTAGGCCATCGGAGACTTACTTTGTTCTATTCTGACCCCTGGAAGTGATACGTTAAACAGGTAACTGTCTTCAGACTCTGCAAGGGTCACACGCCCTGTGATGGATCCTGCAAGCTCCACTTCCGCATTCCAAACAACTCCAACTCCAGCACTACAGGTGGCAGGGGCATCTGTGGTATTGAGCGGAGAAAACGCCATGCTGATGTTGCATTTTCTTCCGTGAGAATCACGACGGGGCACAGAAAAATGAGGTTGTCCCTCTGAGCGCTCCTCTCGTGCTATCACTTGATAGAACACCTCGTCGGTGACATAATTAGGTAGCTTGGCAGCATCCTTCTCCAGAACGAACTCCTGCAGTCCAGTCAAATTCTTAAACCTCGCAACAACCTCTTCCCTGAGGTAAGAGGTGCTCGGGTTATCGATCAAGACAATGTTGTCTATTGCCACAAATCGCTCTTTGACATGCGAACAGGGGTGCAGGTTGGTTGGAAAGAACTCGATGAACAGAGGGTAGTTTATTCCAGGACCAAGCATTCTGGCTGGAAGCATGTCGCGGAAGAACTTGAGCAGCAAAGGTGGGGCCACTATGACAGATTGACTGGCCTTCCTGACTATATAATAGTATACGTGCATCATTTGGGCCACCATCAACTTGGACCCAGCCAGCCGATCTTGAGTGTACTGTGGCAGTCTCTCGAGTACTCTCTGCATTGCTGACTTGTGGGGTGGCCTTTCCCCTTGGAGATGAGGCCCAAAGTATACTCCAAAAATGACGGTCAAGAGGAAGCGCTGGTCATTGGTCAGCATGTCTTCACCTGCAGAAGCAGCAGTGGATGGTGCAGCAGCATTCACTGGTGGATCCATTTTCAAAGAGAATCTGCAGGAGAGCAAGGCATCAGTTGACGAACCGTACATGCAACGTAACTATTAGAATCTTCCAATCGCACATTATTGATGTTTCAGTCAATATGATTGACATGCCTTTAACGATATGTTTGATTTCTAGCATTTAAAAAACTTTAAGATAATGAACTTTCTTTTACTGTAAGTGAAGTCATTCTAACCGCAGAAACTTAATTGACATTCCAAGTGACCATCAACATGCTGCTTGATATCTACGTGAATCAACTGTCAGTAAACCTAAACTCTGGTAATAACAAGTAAATGCTCCATCTGGTTACGGATGAATCTATTTTTTCTGGTGAAATTGATATGTGAAAGAGCATGGCTCATCGTAAACCACCCGATTCTCAGTAATTCAGATTTGTAAGTCATGATTTAGCAATCTCCGAGAACTATCCAAGGCAACAGAGAGGATGACGCGAAAGAAAAAAAAGAAAGTTGGTCCACTCGCACAAAATGAACTACGCTTAATCAGATCATACACTCAATCTCACAAAAATAATAAATTTTATTCCATAAAAATGTTATGGTTTTGTTCTGTTTTTTTCATTAAAAGCAAGATCAACTTTTTGTCATTACCAAAAAAAAAAAAAAAAAAAAAAAAAAAAAACTTTTTGCACATCATGTGAATAATGTATGTTTTTTAATCATTTTTCAGACAACTTCATGAGCACATCGAGATCCATAACAAGAACAAGAAGGCAAAGTGGCTAACCAGTAAGTTTGAAGAACTTGTTTGATGCTTTGGACCAGAGTAATATTAGAGCATAGACACTAAATGGTGAGGCAAAGAGTTGGGCGTGGCCAAAAGTACTGGCAGAAGTCGAGCTTTTATAGTGCTGGCTCGCCTCTACCAGGGGTAGTTTTGTTATTCAGCAGCTTTCAGAATTCATACATTTTTGGTTAAGATTTTATTTTCCTTCCTCGCCAGGACAAAATTTCTATTAATCAAGAAAAGAAAGTTATCCATTTGGACCCATGCTAATGAGTAGGTAATTTAATTTAACCTACCCATTTAATGATGATTTTTAAGGGTGTGCAAAAGAACCGAGGCAGCTTGGAACCGGACCAGACCGACGGTTCCTGGTTCCAATTTACTAGAATCGTTGAGTATCGGTTTAGTTCCCGGTTCTAAGTGTGGAATCGCCCATCTAGACCGAACCAGTTTATAAGTTTTAACTTTTCAAATCAAAACTCTAATTTCCTCTTCTTCTCTCTCTGTCACTCGCCTTATTTATCTCGCAGCCTCGCCTCCCTCTGTCACTCTTGCTCTTGGTGGCCTTTGACCTTGTGGATCCCACTCTCACTCTCTCTATCACTCTTGCTCTTGATCACCTCTGGCCTCTAACCTTGTTAGGTGCTCTCAAATTTCATGCCTCTTTCGCAGTGGGGACATTAATCCGGTTCTTGGGTGGCTCCATAAAACTAACGGGCGGTCCTACATTTCAATTTTTCGAAACCGGTTCTTAATAAACGGTTCCAAGTGGCTCCCGGTTCCAGAGTGGCACCCACCCTTGAACCGCCCACCGTAGTTTTTATCTCCAATTGCCAACTAAAATATGGAAGCTACCTATTTGTTAGATTCGGTCAATTATGTCAACAAAATCTACAAAATCCGAAAGGTCCTTAATTTGATAGGGGGTGATTAGGTTTCACACTATCATATCCCTTTAATGAAAAGTCCAATCTAGTGAGCATCATCCATATTTCTTTCTACTTTTGTGGCCAATTGATTTTAATGAATTGCTTAAATTTGATTGCTCCATACATGCAAGGTTTTATTACCTTAATTAGGTCGACTCAATTAGGGGTATGCAATCGGATCAGTTCCATCTGAGAACCGAATCGGACCATCCAAAAAATAGAAAAAGGAACCGATTCTCATTGGAACTGGCCCGGGGATAGGTTTTGAGTGAATGCCCACCCGAGAACCAGACCGGACTACCCAGTTTTGGAACTAGCTTTATAAGCTAAAAAGCTAAAACCCTAATTTCTTTTTCCCTTAAATTCTAACTTTAGCACTTCTTCGTTCTTTGTCTTTCCTTAGAACTCTTTGTCAGTCTTTCCTCTTCCCTTAAATTTTTATGGATGCATGAGGAATGAAGTTTTATAATTTATGTTTTATGTTACGCGTTTGAACTTTTTATTATTTATAATTGTACGTGATTACATGTTCATCTTATGAATTGTTGTTTTTGGCAAATAAGGATTTCTACTATTCATCTTTACTTTGAATCATTTTATTACTCATAACCTCATATGATTTTGCTATAAAAACTTAACCAAGAAGAGGGAAAAAAAACTGGGAATCAGTTATAACAGGGTAGGTTTTGGGTTTTAGCTCTAGAACCTACCCACCTTGGAATCAATCACTCATAGACTCAGTCATTGTACAAGGAATGAAAAAAAAAGCAATATGCAAAGCATCTATTGGACTAAGAGGGTTGTAAATCTCTTTGTCGGCAATCCTTTCTCTCCCAAAAAAACCTCCCTCAAAGAAACTTCACCCGTAGGTTTTGCTTTTCTTTTCTAGGTCTAGATTTTCTTTTTTTCTCTCTTGATCTAATATGGGAGTCTTTTTTCGCCTTGTTTGGCATCTTCTTTTGCTTGTTGTTGTTGCTTTTTTTTTTCCTCGTCTTGGTGAATAAATCTACTTGCAACTGAAAGATTTGTGAGAATGTTATCATTGGTCTAGCCAGCAAGATGGCTGACACGTGGTTCCATGACTTCTTCAAGATCCTATGGAAGTTCTCCTCTGTTGATTTGGGATTATATCTAAATTTGAGAGCTTTTATCTCTCAATCTAAATATAGATATGGGATTTTCTCAAGGGTATTTAATTTGTGGTGGTTCAACATGTTGTTGCTATTGTCTCCGGATGACGATGGTGTTAAGGACACTAGACTTAGACATGCATTGCAAGCTATAGTTTTTGGTGTGCCCATCACTAAATGTTCCGATGATCAGCAATCAATTGTTTTTTTACACTAGGACAAATATGACCTTTTGGGATGAGAGCATGCTAATAGTTGTAGGTTGTACTCTATTCATTTCTAAATTTTGTTTTGTTTTGCTAATCTTTTGGGATTTGGTTTTCTTAATTTTTTTTTTTATATTCCTCTCATGTTTGATTATGTCAAATGAATGAAAATTTCTTTCAACAAAAAAGAAAAAGAAAAAGTTAGGGGTGTGAACTATGCAAATTAAATTATACAACATAATGGCCGAAAAGAATAAATTATTATACAATATATAGCAACAATAAAATTAAAAATGTGCATAAATGAATAATATGATTCTCATAAAATTAAAAATGTGCATAAATGAATAATATGTCACTCAAGTTCAATAATATGTTTTTTTTTGAAAAAGGAGATAATGAGCTCTTTGTGCTGTTCATTAATAGAATAAAGGGTTAATACTTTAAAAAATCCAAAACTGGTACACTTATGACTAATTTACCCCAAATTAATCTTTTGACCATGGAAAATCTCAAATTGATACACTTGTGACAAATTTACTCCTAATGACTGCAAAAAAACCCAAAACTTGTACACTTGTGACCCTAAACTAATTTGTTCGATCACAAAAAAAATCCCAAATTGGTATATTTGTGATAAATGTACTCTCCATTAAATTGGATTAATATTATAAAAAAACAAAAAAAAAAGATATAAAATTGACAAATAGATAATAAAATCCTAGATTGGTATACTAGTTAACTGTCACATGTCATCTAACTCAGCAATTTGATAGTAAAATTTAACAAAAACTAATAGAGAGTAAAATTATTATAAGTGTACCGGTTTAAGGTAAATTTGTCAAATGTATACCAGTTTGAGGGTTTAGTGGTTAAAATATTTGTTTGGGGTATATTTATCATTAGTGTACCAGTTTCGGGTTTTTGAGGGTATTAACCCTAGAATAAAAGATTTGTGAATTGTATGATTGACAAGAGTAAAATATGTTTTCAGGAAAAGAAAAAAAGAAAAAAAGTGAAAAAAAGAAAGGACTAACTGAATTTGATCTGGATTGAGACATTGATGTTCTCTATTTTGATCGCAGGTTTTGGCAAGTACCCACATTTGTTCATACTTTAAAAATTACTAACGATTTTAAGCTAGATTGCACTAGTAATTGGCAATCACTAATTCTATCATAAGATAGATCACACCATCAAGACTCAATTGCTGCCATCACTCTTGTACACTTGATCTTTCTCACGATTACAAAGTTGCTAGAACAGCATAATGGAGATCTCAAGAGAATGAAATAATGTCATCTTAGTGTATAGCATTGAACTACTTTGGTTCTCTTTGTATAGACGTCTTCAATTTTTTCACGTTGGAGAAGATCGAAAGTAGCTAGTGGTCGTTAGGTTCCTTGTCATGCTGCTATTCAGTAGCTAGACCACCTACATGATTGCTTCCTATGAATATTAGCAGGTTTTTCCCATAATAGGTTATGCGATCGCTCTCTTATCGCTAATAGCTTCTAACAATACTGACAAAAGTTGTCTTTGGTCCTTTAATGATTTCCAGTTCTTTCGTTGTCCTTCTTCCAACTTCCAACGGCTAAATTAGTCTTCTTCAATGAACATTCTCTAATGGTCATTGTATCAACATCACCAATGCCCTGACATCTGTAGATTGTTACTAACATTATCAATACCTAATCTTTCGATCAGATGGCATTGTTTACAAACAGGACAAGATACAATTTTTTTTTTCTCCTCGGGTATCACTATGTCCTTTAATAAATCATCAAAAACTTATGCACTTATCATAATAAACATTATTTTAAGGATAGTTTTGGGATCATAAAAATGTCTTGAAACATTTTTCCAACAATTGGAATATGTACCTATGATATCCTAAAAATTCATAATTTGTTTTGCTTGGATACTCTGACGCTGATTTTGCAGGATGCAAGAGCGATAGAAATAGCACTTTAGGCCTGTGTCAATTGATAGGTTGTATGTTAGTTTCATGGTTTTGAAGAAGCAAAACTCCATTGCTCTATCAACTACCGAAACAGATTATGTAGTTCTTAGGAGTTGCCATGCTCAGATTTTGTGGATGAAATAATAGTTGAGTGATTTTAGTGGGGTCAATCCTAGTGTACCCATTATGCGATAGCACAAGTGCCAATATAACCAAAATTCCAAGACATCACGACCATATAGAAATTAGACATCATTTCTTACCAGATCATGTTAGCAATGGCGATTTGAATATCTGTTTTGTTGACTCTAAACATCAATTAGCTGACATTTTCACTTAGCCTCTTGATAGAATTCCTTGAGCACATCAGAGGTTAATTGGGAATTTGTAATCCCCTCGATTAAGCTGATAGAGACAAGAGGCTGAGTATAAGCAAAATTATGGGTATAAGCATTTTGGCGAGAAACATTTCATCAAAATTGGATACAAGGTAAGTATCCTAATCTTGATCTTAATTATCGAAAAATATCTCTAACATGCCTTATATGCATAAGATGATTTTGTGATGAGTATACCATACCTCTAAATATATTTGCCTTTTACAATAGGGTTAATACTTCAAAAATTACAAACTGGTACACTCGAGACAAATTTATCCTAAATTAATTTTTTATTCATAAAAAACCCAAACCAGCACATTTTGCCCACAAATTGGCAATGCAGAGACTAGTTGAGAGATTGCTGCAATTCACTCGCAAACAGCTAGGCAGGTTCTAGATGATGGTGGTGCAAATGATGCGCGTGTACTAGCACATACTTAGCAAGGCCGGTCAATTTGTTGTATCGACCCCATCTTTGTTGCTCAAGTCCTTCCGCAACACCTTTTCCAGTCAAAGTGCTCAATCCGAATAGCACTACCCTCAGCTTCATCGACCTCTTTTGCGCCGACCTGCTTCTTGGTTCATAAGTGAAAGAGAGACTTAAGAATAATGACGACATTGCGTTAAGCTGTAATCTCTTGCCTCAGGCTAAAGGTAATTGCTGGTTAAAAAGGGGATTGGGCTGCGGGATTCATTCTGGAGAAGGATGCAGCTAGGCTACTCGTTGAAGGCACTAATGACGGGTCATTTCCAGTGGTAGAATGAGAAAACTATTCCTATGAACATCATTTGTTTCTTGCTTGCTCGTGGTTCCCTGAAAGAACACGCAAAAGGAATGTGACTTTAGATGTCGCGCCTCTTCCAATGATGCCATATGGGGGCTCATCGTCGTGGGCATTTTCCAACTTGGGTTCTATACTCAGAGAATGTGATACCGTTTTCAAGGTTCAACACATCCTAAAATGGCAAGATGTTGTCACAGCTACAAATGGTGGAGAATGATGTGGCCAAGGAGGGTGGCCATGGATGAGAAGGAACCAAAATAATTTGATCGATGGGAGTCATATTTGCTCTATACGTTAGTCGGGCCCTTAGCTAGATTTAGCTTGGCTTTTTTGGAAGAAGCCAATTATAATGTTCCTCTGTAATCAGATTCCCAAATCTATGGATGAAAGGCATGCGAGAGAATTCCATAAAGAGTCCACACGAGGTATATTCTTCACCTTGCTTATCCTGCTTAATACATGTATTGTGACATCCCAGATTTTCAGTTCTATTTTCTACTGAATAAATCGGGCATTTCATTGATGCGGCTATAGGGCTGTTCTCAGAGTTGATCACTCTTGAGATAACTAGATTATCCAGGGAAACCATTAAAGAATTTTAATGCAATAGACTTGAGAATTCGACCAGGAATCAGCTTCTTGACCGTGTCCATCTTTAGAGGTCATTACGGCACAAATATAAATCGATTTGAGATTAGAGATATGTCGGTTCGACTGAAATGTGTGGCTAATCACGGGTGACACCACTAAAATGGAAAATTCTCATCGACTGACACTAGATTGATTTCTTTATCGTTTTAGAACCCTGTGTTCGTATTTGAATTCTCAAGATTTTCATGACAACCGAAAGTCGCCAATAAGTCGAGTGGGTTCATTGTGGCTCGAAGAAAATCGACCACGGGTCATTTGCACTAAAAAGTTCTGAAAGTTACCCGGTAGCCTAGATCACGCAAAAAACACGCCAAATGGAAATTAACTGCGAATTCGAGCTCGATTTCAGAAATTGAAGATCCTGTCATGTCACAATAAATTCTGGGAGTATCAACTCAGTCTCAGAAGATTTTTCCATAACCCGAGACTTTTTGGGAAAAAGTCGGCATAGGATCGTTTTTGTTCAGAAAAAGGCCGGGATCGTTTTTGGTTGCAAAATTGGGATGCAAGATGGATCCATAGGTGAGGAAAAATATCAATTGGAACATCGAGGTGCCAATTGAATTTATAAAGGCCATATGGGATTGAATTGAAGAAGAAACCAAGTCCAATTGAGAGAGAATTGTTGCAAATTCGTAACTCCCCCATCCACCACCATTTTGGACTACTTCAAGGTTGCAAAGTGAAGTGTCTTGGTGGCTGAATTGCAGCCAAGGGATCCTAGCTTGGTGGACAAGTTCAAGGGGACAAACTTGTGGAAAACGAAGGCAAAGTGGCCCCCAACCTTATCTCTTCTCCTCTCTTGCTCTCCAAGCCAACCGGCCATCACCACCCCCTCCTTGCTTTGTTCGAAAACCCTCAAGCCAGCAGCCGACCAAGAACCGTCGCATGCCCTCGTCGTCTCGTCGGACTGCCGCACGCCATCCTCGCCCACACGCGCGCCACCGCCCAGCCGTGTGACCTCGACTCCCCTGCAGCCCTGTTCCGCCGTCCAGCTTGTTGTCCAGCAGCCGTGAATGGCTGTGGAAGCCCGCTGGAGGTCCCTCGAGTTCCCGTTTGAACCGAAACCACCCCTGCTGCCCTTCCCCGAGCCTTGCCTCCCATTTCATCTTTGCTTCTTCTATTTTGCAGCTCAAAACAGAGAGGAAATTTGTGGGTATTGCAGCAACTTCAAGGCCCGTTTTGAGGTCGATCCCGACCCCGAAACCTAGGCCCGCTTTGGAGAGAAGTGACCCTCGTCGCATTCCCGTCGAATCGAACCAAGCAGTTTGATAAACAAGTGAGTTTAACTCACTAATCCCTACTTAGTAGACTAATGATGCTTAGGGGTCGATTAGATTTAATTAAGTGCAATTAGGTGGATAGATTATATTAGAATAATTCAATTAGGGATTTACCTATGCATGTTAGGCAAATGGTTAGTGTAATTAATGAGTAGATAGGCTCGGGTAATTATTGAATGAGTCTCGAAATTTTTCCGAGTCCGTTTTGGAGTCCAATTAGGCATTACGGGCCTAAGTTGGATTTATTGCATTTATTTATTAATTTTCGTAATATTTAATTAATTAATTATTTTCCGAAAATTAGATTGGGATGGTCGACGACCAGAATTTTATGCTGATTATCGTGGTGCAGTTTGTTTAATTTATTGAGTGCTAGATTGTGCTGAATTGATTTATTGGTGATTTTAGGATTTATTTCCTAAATTAATTAACTTTGGTAATTAATTGACAAATAACTAGGCGTCGGTTGACAAGGCCAAAAATATTTTGGTGAACTATAGAAAATGGTGGGATTTGTGAAAAAGAAATTATAGTATTTTGGCTAAAGCCAGCCATGTACCCACACACGTGTATTTTTATTGGGGATGATAAAAATGGTAAATTGATTTGAATGATTGGGTGTGGTGTACTATATCGACCTACGGGTGATATATCAGCTTAGATTGCGAGCAGTACACCGGTATACTATATTATCGTACGGGCTCTGGTATGGTAGCTTAGCAGAGAACATCATACCTTATCAGTTTATATTGAATATGTCGGTATACTATATCATCCTATAGGCTCTGATATGGCAGCTTAGCAGAGAGCAGTATACCTTATCAGTTTATATTGAATATGTTGGTATACTATATCATCCTACGGGCTCTGATATAGCAGCTTAGTAGAGAGTAGTATACCTTATCAGTTTATATTGAATATGTCGGCATACTATATCATCCTACGGGCTCTGATATGGCAGCTTAGCAAATAACAGTATACCCGAGCATCTCAGAAGCGAGCTATACTATCTAATTATCAGCTTAGCAGTGAGCAGTCTTTATATCGCAGACTTAATATATAGTATGAGATGAGCCGACCAAGAAAGGGTCGTGGTGACATATAATCGACTAGGTCAATTGATCAATGATTTGATCTGTTGTAGTGACTTGATTGATTTGGGTGCCTATTCTAACTATGCTGATTTGCAGGTGGGATCTAAGGCCAAGGTAAGCTCTCTAACCTGTGTTGTGCTTAGGCAGCCCTTATGACGTATTGGTTTACTAATTGGGTCTTAAGGGATTGAACTTGCTGAGACATTGTCTAATTGGTTATTGAATAACCATTTTCAGGTCCTTAGGTGGTGTTGGTGGAGGACCAGAAGCCTCGAGGGTTGGAGAAGGTGGAGATTGAAGATCAGCGAACGTGTCCATAGGACAGTTCCTTTTTGTTAAGCCGATAGTTTTGTAAACAACCTGACAGTGTATATGTACCTGTTTGTTTATAAAAAAAAAAGGATTGTGTTGGTGTCGAAATTTGTGGCCCTACTTTCCTATCTCATTGTTTTATTGTCTGGGGATTTTATATTAGCTTTTGCATGCATATTATAAAAAGAAATGGTCGGCGATGCGTCTTGGGATGTTGTTATTAATCAACCAGGTAAGGGATGGGTGCATGCCTAGGGATCAGGGTGTGACATTTACAAGAAAATATTTTCCATATAAGATGAATCTGTAGAAAATTTATTCACATTAACAACTAATTAATCAAGCAAAAAATCCATATATGACTGTAAAACACCGAGATTAATAAGCACAACAAAATTAAAACGTACATATTTGAGCTATTGCTTCACTTAAAGAAAAATAGATCACTCTGATAATCAGAGATCTATTAGAATGTCAGATCTTCCTCTCTATGATCTATTTCAATATAGCAGCTTTCAATGGGATTAAGCAACTAATAGGTATAACAAACTCTTTTATAGGCTAGAGATGGGACCTAGTAAACCCTAATCAATAGCGTGTTAACTGGGCCATTCCCATTATGAGCTTCAGTTAAACACAATTGTTTACACTTTACTGCTCAACTAGGCTCGTTATTAATAGATGCCAAAACTTAGTTCAATAAGATCACTTAAAGGTTTAACAAATATTGGAATATCTATGATCCTGATGATTTAAAATAGAAAATCAATTAATTAATGTAAGCCCATATTATAGAAAATTTCCAACATTCTCCCACTTGGGCTACATTAATTAACTTATTTTTATTTTTAAAAATATTTTATATTGAAAACAACATTCTCGGGTTAATAATTGAAAATTTTGTTTTATGTGGCCACAACTTTAAAAAATAATATTCCAATAATGGCGTGTCAAAACCAATCAAATCTTGTATAACCTCAGTATAGGACTATGGGGATTAATGTGTTAAGAAAATACAGCAACACATGACCTTTCATAATCACATATAATAAACATTATATTTTCATGGATCATGGGCCTAGTAGTGTAGTAAGAAATAGTGCCGACATGTGATCAAAGTATACACTATTTCTTATCGGTCCTCAATACAATTTCTCAACGACATGAAACTGCATTAGCGCAATTTCTAAACAACATGAAATTGCATGACTATGTCACAATTCAATATGAGATCTCATAATCAGTGACATCCAGTCGTCTTTAAACTAAAATTTGTTTAAAGATATTGTTTTATATTTCCATTTCTCAGTCAACAGAAAAAAAGATAACAATAGTCAACAAGAGAAAAGATAACAATAGAATCAACAATAATAATCATTGAAAATAAATGCTTTAATAGACATTATGAAAGCATTATCAGTTTACATATAACTATAATATCCAGAAATACAAATTATATAACTCCTACTAACAAAAGAGATTGAAAGAATCTAAAACACCCATATTCTTTACATGTTCTTTAAACAAAATGGGCTGTAAGCCTTTTGTTAGAAGATAAGCTAATATGGACTCAGTTATGATATTCTCGATCACAATGTCTCCCGTTTTGATCAAGTCTTTAACAGTATAATATTTGATCCAGTTAACATTTCAACCATGACATTGTTGTTATTTACAGCAAA
Source organism: Eucalyptus marginata (assembly GCA_014182565.1). Classification (NCBI taxonomy): domain Eukaryota; kingdom Viridiplantae; phylum Streptophyta; class Magnoliopsida; order Myrtales; family Myrtaceae; genus Eucalyptus; species Eucalyptus marginata. The sequence goes on along the minus strand of CM024592.1, from coordinate 25,352,620 downwards.
TGTAACTGTTTGTCACACATAATGTAATAAGATCAATTATGGGTAATAAGCAATTCAATAAAAATAATTAGTACATTATAAACTCCCATTTGGGCAAAGTGTATAATGCACCATTATTTTCCACAGCATGGAGTTTATAAAGCAACAACAATGAGAATTACATATAATTATCAATGATCTATCCCATTTGGGTAGATAAATCCTTTAAATTATACATCTCCATTATCATAACATAGAGGGGAATCACATATAATTTTCAGAAAAAAATAATCCCTTTTGGGTAGATAAATATTTTTCAATTATACATCCCTATCTTTTAAATTTGGGAATTAATCTTCACGCTATTTTCCAAATTAATATATACAATAACCCCATTTGGGCGAGTTATTGTATATACTATTTTTTTTATCAATCGGGAACTCCAAAAATTTATGCCAAAAATTCATCAAACAATATGAAACACTTTACAATATGTGCTTCCCAAGATCATATTGCATTATCAAGCAACAATTTTTGCCACAATTTTTTTTAATTTTTATTTTATTTTATTATTTTAATGTTTCGGACCCCTCGTGGGCCCTAATCTGTGAGCAGCCCAAATTGGACTGCGGGCCCAGACCCACAAGGCCCAAAATTGTGGCCTAGCCCGCAAGAGCCCATGCTCCTTTTAATTTAAAAAGGCCCACGAATCAATATAAGAATTTGGGCTTATTAGGCCCTGACCTAGGAGAGTTTATAGCCCAAAGATTCTGGGCTCATGCCCAGAATTTGAATTTTATATATAATATGGGCGAAAGCCCATATTTTGGCCCAGGCTTGGCTGGAGGTCATCTTCAACCTCTAGTTAGGTCCCGAAACCCTACAAAATTGGGTCATACGACCTGGTTTCAACTTGAAAAAAAAAAAAAAAACATAGAATAGTTGATTTTTGATGAAATCTCTTCATGAGTCTTGCTTCTAACATCAATATAATTTACTAGAATGAATTGAATGAAGAAAAAACGTGCAAATCTTCCACATACAAGCTTCAAAAAATTCGGATCTAACACCCCCATGGCCAAATTCGGTTTTCTCATGTTTAAGCCCAAAAAACTTACCTTAATGCAACCAAAAGATACTAAAACACATATATAACTATACCCATGCAACGATTTACAACGAACATCAATCAATTGCAAGTAATTTGAAAATTCTAGAACTTTTTCAAGGGATAAACCCTAGAATTTCAAATTCAAAATTCTCACTCAATTTTGAACGAAATTATACAAATTATATATGGTTAGAAAGATCTCGACATGTAGAACAAAAGCCCCATGATTTCAAGATCAATCAATTAAAAAATCTGCATGAAAAAATAATGCAAATATTCGGCTCAAAGAGGTAAATTTCAAATTTTGTTTATAAAAAAAATATTTGGGTTCTACAATCATATATGACTTGCTCTGATACCACATGTAGAAAATTTATTCACATTAACAACTAATTAATCAAGCAAAAAATTCATATATGACTATAAAACACCGAGATTAATAAGTACAATAGAATTAAAATGTATTTGTTTGAGCCATTGCTTCACTTGAAGAAAAATAAATCACTCTGATAATCAGAGACCTATTGAAATGCTAGATCTTTTTCTCTATGACCTATTTCAATATAACAACTTTCAATGGGATGAAGCAATTGATAGATATAACTTACCTTTTTATAAGTTAGACAGGGGATCTAGTAAACCTTAATCAATAGCGTGTCAACTAGGCCATTCCCATTACGGGCTTCAGTTAAATACAATTGCCTACACTTTATTGCTCAACTAAGCCTGTTATTAATAGATACCAAAACCCAGTTCAATAAGATCACTTAAGGGTTTAACAAATATTGAAATATCCATTAACCCGATTATTTAAAATAGAAAATCAATTAATTAATGTAAGCCCATATTATAGAAAATTTCCAACAGAATCAACTCCTTCTATACTATCATTCATAGCCGAATTAAGAGTCCAATGCAGTTCAAGTAGAAGTTAAGAACAAAACAATTAGGAGCAATTATAATCCATTTTTTGTCTGCATTATACCTGCACTTGAAAAAAGTACAGGAAGAGAAAACAAAGGACACGATTTGCATCTACTTGAGTTTCGGTAAATTTCAAAGACACATTTACAAAGTTTAAGCTGCTGAAGCATAAACAAACAGAAGAAGAGGGAAAAAAGCTTTTCTCTCTCGCATGGAGAGCTTCTCTACCTTTGGTGTAGCTATGTCTTCCCCCCCCTTCAATACCTATCATGTTCTTCTCCAAAAACCCTAGCTAATCTCCTCACCATCCCCAAATCCCACTCCTTACATATCCCTTTTTGCACGCTCACTCTTTAAACCCTAAAATCACATTCCTCAACGAAGCACCTTTCCACTTTCAGAACCAAACACCTACCTTTGCGATGGAAGGTATCTACACAACTACAGTTCCATTGCCAAGCTCCCAAATCTTCAACCTGCCTTACCCTACCCGCTCGGAATTCCCATAGTCTCCTTTCATCTTATCTTCTCTCATTTTGCCGCTTAGTACCAAGTAGTTTCCGAATCTCTGTAGTCCTTTGTATCTTAATCTTGTTGCTGAGTCTTTGGGTATAGAAGCAACGTGTAAGGATCTTGAATCTCGAGCATTGTTCTGGACTGGTTCTAGTGGCTATTTGCAGTTGAATCTTCCACCTGTTTGTTGATTTGCCTAATTGAAAACTGAAGTTCAGAAATGGAGAATAGAAAAGCTGATCCTCAACTGGAGTTGCTATGCAAGAAATTAGGAGATATGTGGTCAGAAAATGACATTATTGATCTAGAAGAAATGGATGCCACTAAACAAGAAAAGGACTATAAATTGATGTTGATTGGTAAGCTGTTCACAAGCCCCTCTATTAATTTCCAAGCTTTCCAAAGTACAATGAAAAAGGCATGGAAAATAGATAATGTCAGTATCACTCTGTTGGAACAAGGTCACTTTCTGTTTGCTTTCAAATCTGCTACGGATATTAAACGAGTGCTGGATGGGGGTCCTTGGTCTTTTGCCAACCACATCCTCTTGTTGAAACCATGGGAACCTAACACACCTCCTCGTTGCTATGATTTCACGAGAGGAGTTTTCTGGGTGCATATCTATGGCTTACCTGTTGAATGGCGTAATGAGAGAGCTGTAAGAAAGATAGCCATGGAGTTAGGAAATGTTATAGAAATCAGAACAGAAACAAAAGGCTCTGCGGCATTTGCATCGAAGAGAGTGAAAGTGGAGCTCGATTTGTATGCGCCTTTGAAACAGGGGAGTATAATCAAACGTGCTGGAAATTTTTTTTTGGGTAGAGTACAAATATGAGAGATTACCCCATTTCTGCTATGCATGTGGCAAACTGGGTCATTTTACCACCCATTGCACTGAAATTCCGGTTGATGAAGACAAAATGGAGAACCTAAGGTTTGGATTCTAGCTCAAAGCAGAAGCTAGGGAGTTTAGTTCTATTTGTAAATTATTTTATGAAGATAAATGGGAGGACAAGGCAGCAGAGGAAGTCATACCTAAAACTCAAAACCTCTCAAACCAAATGGAGATCATCCAACCAGCATACCCCCAACCTAGTCATTCAAACAGAGTTGTGAAGAGAAAGGAAATGGACAATGAGAGTTTAGGTGGCGATGAGGCAAGTGTTAATCCTCCTTTCTTGCTACTAATAGATAAGGGGAAAGCTCCTCTATCCCACATAGGAAGAAAATCTACAGAAACAACCTAGAAAGAAGAAAGAAAAAAGGGTTAAATTAAGTGCTAAAAAGCAAAAGAGATTTAGCCCTTATGCTCTAGAAAAGGATATGCAGTTATTAATTGATGAAACTCAGCTGTTAGAAACCCCTGTCCAAGTGATGAAAGGAGAGGGTCAATGGGCTTTGGTGGCTAGCCCTAATAAGCCACTGGGGTACCAATGAAAATCTTAAGTTGGAATTGTCAGGGGTTGGGCAATCCCCTGACAATTCAAGAACTTAGAGCCCTAGTGGCTTGTGAAAGGCTCAATGTAGTCTTTTTGATGGAAACAAAAAACAGGGAACCAATGGTGCAAAGGATAAAAAAAAAAGGTTAAATTACAAATTTCTTTTTGTTGTGAATCCATAAGGTATTGCTAGGGGGCTTGCACTAATGTGGAATGAAGACATAACATCAACAATCGATTCTTTTGCTGTTGATTTTATTAATGCTACATGCATATGGGAGATAAATAAAACAATTATGAGACTTACACTAATCCATGCCTCATATACTTTTCAGAAGAGAATGAGGTTATGGGATGAATTAAGACACATCAGGTCTTGCAACTCTCTTCCTTGAATGTGCGCAGGTGACTTTAATGAAGTTCTCTACCATTGCGAGAAAGTTGGAAAAAGAATGGCACAATATTACCGAATGCTGGCATTCCGAGAAGTTCTAAATGATTGTTCATTGATGGCTTTGGAAGGAAAATGTTATGCATTTACATGGTCAAACAATCGGGAATGAGAGGATTACATCAAAGAACGACTTGACCGAGCATTATGCAACATGGAATGGAGGGTTTCTTACCTTGAGATTGAAGCTTTTGCTTTTCCTGCAGTGGGATCTGATCACAGCCTCATGTTGTGTCGTTATCAGCTGAAAGAATGAGATGAAGAAAGGAATTCAAATACGAAGCTTTCTGGGCAGAAGAAAGCTTTGGCAGCATCCAGTGCAGAAAACCTAAGTTGGGAACAAAAACAACAGAAGGTTACAAGAACCCTTCTAGAATGGAGTAAAAAATTCTTAAATGCCCACAAACAAATCAAAATTCTCAAAGCTGAATTAGTATCCATCACAAACAATCAAGAGGCTGATCACGGAAGGGGAAGAGTCCAAAGCATCAAACGAGAAATTGAACAATTGTGGAAACGAGAAGAGATTTATTGGGGAATGCGTTCGAGGATCATGTGGTTGAAGTAGGGCGATAGGAACACTAAATACTTTCATGCCACAACAATACAATGCCGGCAAAGAAATAAAATCTCGATGCTCCAGCTACCAAATGGTGAGTGGTGTAGAGACACCAGGAAATTAAAAGAGGCGACAGTTCAATTCTTCTCTAATTTATACAGCACAGTTGGTTCCTGTAACTTCTACCCAGTGATAGATCAATGCCCAACACTAGTCTAGGAGGAGATGAATGAAGCATTGATAGAAAAAGTTACACTACAAGAGGTAAAGGATGCTGTCTTTCAATTAGGAGCCATCAAGGCTCCAGGGTCGGATGGTTTAAATGGTCAATTTTTCCACCATCATTGGATAGATATCCAGGAGGATCTATTGAGGTTGGTAGGGGATTTTAAGGAGACATATCAGTTCAACCCAGACTTTAATAGAACCCAAATTGTCCTCATTCCAGAGGTCCCAAACCTGGAAACAATTGATTAGTATAGACTAATTAGCCTGTGCAATTGTACTTATAAAATCATCTCTAAGGTTTTGACAAATCGCTTAAAGCCCCTTCTTCCAGAATTGATCGAAATGGAACGGAGTGTGTTTGTTAAAGGGCGACAAATCCAGGACAACATTCTTATTGTTCAAGAGGTGCTTCACCAGCTAAGAATAAGGAAAAGAAAGAAGAAATTTCAAGCTGTGTTGAAGCTTGATATGAAGAAGGCATATGACAGAATTGAATGGGACTTTTTGAAGGCTTGTATGTTGAAGATGGGGTTTTGTCAGAAGTGGGTCTCATGGATTATGCATTGTGTGAGTTCAGTCTCTTTTAATGTCAAGTTTAACGGAGAATTGTTACCTTATTTTCAGCCATCAAGGGGACTTCGTCAAGGTGATCCCCTTTCCCCTTATCACTTCATACTAGTAGCAAATGTTTTATCTCTTCTTATGAAAAAAGCAGTTGGGCAAGGGAGAGTGAAATGCATAAAACTAAATAGCAATTGCCCAACTCTATCTCATCTCTTATTTGCGGATGACACAATATTCTTTTTGGATGGAAAAGTGAAGGAATGCCAAAATTTGGCTGATGTTCTTAACCAATACTGCATGGCTACTAGTCAAGCAATCAATTTGAACAAGTCCGGGATATTTTTTAGTTCGGGCTGTCCTCAGACTTTAAGGAGAAACATGACATGGGAATTGAGAGTACCGGAAATTGATAAAACGGGGAAATATCTAGGTATTCCGTCGAATTGGGGAACATCTAAAAAATAAATGTTTGCTTGGATATTGGCTAGAGTGAATATGAAGCTAGAAGGATGGAAGGAAAGTTGATGTTCAAAGTTGGAAAAAAAGTTCTATTGAAAGCAGTCGTTCAAGCATTACCCCAATACGCAATATTCATCTGTAAGATTCCAATCTCCATCTGTAAAGCTATAGAGAAAAAAATTGCTTCATTTTGGTGGAAGAACACCGAATCCAAGGCTGGAATTCATTGGAAAAGTTGGATTGTGCTGAAGATGAGGAAGGACCAGGGAGGAATGGGCTTTAGAGATCTAATCACATTCAATAAAGCAATGCTAGGAAGACAGGCTTGGCGATTGATAGAAAACCCATCGTCTTTATAGAGTAAACTATTCAAGGGACTCTATTTTCCTTCTACAGATTTCTATTATGCCAAGACAGGCCATCGATCATTATGGGGATGGAAAAGTCTACTAAGTGGTAGAAATGCTATTTCAGGCTCAGCACTATGGGCAGTAGGTAACAGAGCATCAATTAAAAATGCGTGAAGACAGATGGTTAAAGTGAGGCACAATCCCAGGCCCAGCTAATCGAGACGATCCCCTGATGGTAGCCGAGCTCATAGATACGAACAGTTCAACATGGAAGGAAGAACACCTTCAAAACTTGTTCAAAGACAAAATTGTAAGTGAAATTTTGGCCATCCCCTTACCATCTGACAGAAGGGCATATAAATGCATTTGGATGGCGACCAAATTAGGCAATTGCTTAGTAAAAAGTGGGTATAATCAACTTAGAAGTTTAGAAGACCAGTCGGCCCACACATCACCCTCATCTTCATATAAAAAACCCAAAGAACTGTGGAGCAAAATCTGGAGTCTACACACCCTCCCCAAAGTTAGAGTGTTTATGTGGAACCTATGTCAAAATGCCCTTCCTACTGAAGAGAATCTAGTTAAAAGAAGAGTCTTACCCGAGCCGTGGTGTCCCTTATGCAAAGCGTCCCCCGAATCAGCAGAACATTTGTTCTTACTCTGCCCCTAGACCCGTGAAATATGGTCAAATCGCCTTCTCCGGATTCAAATACAAAGCACAAGATTAAGGAGTATAGATCGCTGGTTTATGGAGTATAAAAGCCACCTGTCTCACGCTTCCCAACCCGAAATAGTAACCGAAGCTCTTTGGCTCATTTGGAAACAGAGGAACGCAACAGTTTTTCAAGCAAGGAAGCCAGATTCGTAGGGCGTAGTGGCTGATCTGCTCACATCACAGCAAAAATTAACAGATCAAGCTTCATCACAGCAGCAAAATACCAGAAGAAGTAACGCAAAACCTACAAGATGGAGACCGCTGGACCCGGGATGGGTGAAAATTAACGTCGACGGTGCCTTCACACCAGGGACTAATGACGGATCTATAGTAGGGGTGTGCATGGACGAGAATGGCATGCTGCTCAGTGGTTTTGCTCGCTCGTTAAAGCGCAATCCCCCTTGCATGTTGAAACCCTAGCTGTATGTGAAGGTCTAGAAATGGTAGCGAAGTGGATGAAGGAAGAAGGATCACGTGGGGCTGTTGTTGAGTTTGACTGCTCCACAACAGTTCAGACGATTTTGGGGGATAGATCCTCCCCCTTGGAAAGTCAACCACATAGTCCAGATGGGTCGGGCTGCGCTTAGTTCTATTCTTGGATTAAAATTGACCCATGGACCGAGAGAGTTAAATAAAACCGCAGATAGGGTTGCAAAAGCCCAACTCCGCCAATCTCTACCACGGAATTGGGTCTCTCGACCCCCTCAATCTCTTTTGGACGTTCTTTGTTCTGAAGCCCATTTGGGTTGTTCCTCTAATTTTACTACTTGAAATGAAATGAGGAATCTTTCGATCAAAAAAAAAAAAAAAAACTGCTGAAGCATGGGACCCAATTTGGATCTAATTGAGTTTCGGTAAATTCCAACATTCGTTTTCCAAAGTCTGAGCAGCGAGAGTCATCAGTCGTTTATCAACTTCTTCACAATTCCTTCGAAGATCCCATCTGAGCCGAAGTTGCAGTGGGACAGTCTGGGATCAACATGACTGGGTAGCTGAAAACAGAGAGAGAAGCATTCGGATGGACAAAGGTTTCCTGTTCTGCTCTCAACCTCCTTCTTGCCGGTGGCAGTCTCTCCTTCAATTAAGACCTCTCCACTCATGTCAAGTTTCCAACTAAATGCTGCAGCATCGGAAAGGGAGTTTTAGAGAAATTCGTTAGTACTTCAACATCACCCTATGAGTCAAAATCCGCAAAACGGAGAGAACGCTCAAAACTTAATAATTAGCTTTGTGACCTATAACATTGAGGTTTTTCTTAGGCCATCAGGAACTTACTTTGGTCTCTTCTGACCCCTGGAAGTGACACCTGGAACAGGTAACAGTCTCTGGACTCCGCAAGGTTCACACGCCCATTGATGGATCCTCTAAGCCCCACGTCCAGGTTCCCAAGCACTTCTTTAGCACTACTGGCAGTTGCAGCACCGCCATATTTTATTTCTGTGGTACTGAGTGGAGAGAACACCACCTTAGGATCAAGTTGAGCCTTCAAGGAGGTGTTGCATACTCCAGAGAAACATGCCGACGTTGAGGAGGGTGAGCCTTCATGTGGAACCACTTGAAGAGGCTTTACGTCTAAAGCCACATTACTCTTGCATCTTCTTTGGTGAGAATCTTGAGGAGACATGAAAAAATGAGACTGTCCCTCTGAATGCACCTCTCGTACCATCACTTCATAGAGTGACTTGTCAGTGACATAAATGGGTAGCTTGGCTGCGTCTTTCTCAAGAACAAATTCCTGCAACCCAGTCAAGTTCTTAAACCTTGCAACAACCTCTTCCTTGAGGTAAGAGGTGCTTGGGTTGATGATGAAGATGATGTTGTCTATCACCATAAACCGCTCCTCAACAAAAGACCAAGGGTGCAGGTCGATTGGAAAGAAGTCAGTGAACCGAGGGTAATTGCTAGCAGGACCAAGCACTTTGGCCGAAAGTGTGTTACGAACGAACTTTAGCAACAACGATGGGGCCAGCACGAGAGATTTACTGGCCTTTCTGAGTATGTAATAATATACATGCATCATTTGGACTACCATCACCTGGGACCCAGCCAGCTGATCGGGAGTATATTGTGGCAATCTCTCGCATACTCTCTGCATCGCCGACTTGTGGGGCAGCCCTTCCCCTTTGAGTTGAGGCCCGAAGTATGTTCCAAAAATGATGGTCAGGAGGAAGCTCTGGTCATTACTTAGCATGCCTTCGCCTGCAGGAGCGGCAATGGATGGCGCAATAGCATTCACCGGTTGAGCCATTTTCAATCAGACTCTGTAGGACAGCATGGCATCAGTCGAGGAATGGGAAATCATCAAGAACACCTATAATCTTTCTTGGACGCAACAATCACAGTAAAAGTTTGCTTGGCAAATGAGAGATGAAAATGTTTAGCACTACTCTGGATGATGTGCAAAGTACCATCAGTGTACGAGTATATTATGAAAGATTTACTAATTGTTGCACATCATGTGAATGCATATTCATTTTTTCATCATTCTTCACACAGAACTTCATGAGCACATCAAAATTAACTAAGAAGAACAAGAGGGAAAAATGTTAAACCTGTAAGTATGAAGAACTTGGTTTGATACTTTGGACTTGAGTAATCTTTCAAGCATAGACACTAGATAATGAGTGAAAGAGTTGGGTGTGGCCAATGTACTGGCAGAAAGCGAGCTTTTATAGTGCTGGCTTGCCTCTATGAGGGGTAGTCTTGCTATTCAATAGCTTTCTGTATTCTCTTTCCGGTTAAGATTTTATTTTCCTTCTTCGTTCAGACAAAATTGCTATGAATCCGAGAAAAGAAAGTTATCCATACGGACCAATGCTAATGAGTAGGCAATTTAATTTAACTTACCTATTAACATGTTTTTTCTTATCTCCAATTGCTAACTAACTAAAATATGGAAGCCATATGTTTGTTATTAGTATTACATATTAGGTCCAAATGAGGTTAGATTCGGTCGACCATATCCACGAAATCTACAAAATCCAGAAGGTTCTTAATTTCATAAACAAAAATAAATAGGTTTCATACTAATATATCCATTTAATGATAAGCTCACTCTAGTGAGCAGAATCGGATATTTCTTTCTACTCTGAGTAAATCAATTTAAATGAATTGCTTAACTTCGATTCTTCCAAACATGCTATCTTTTATTACGTTGACGGGGTTGAGTTAATCATTGTCCATGGAAAGACTACAAAGAGCATGCAAACTGTATAAGGAAAGGTCATGGTGTAAATTTGCTGTGCCAATTAACCACAAATGGTAATGGCCAATATAAGTAAATATAAGACCAAGCATAGAAGTTGCATTCGAGAATGATAGAATTCCGACAAATAAAAATGACAAATATGACACTCAAGTTTAATGTTTTTTTTTTCCTAGTCGAAATGACACTCAAGTTTAATAACATGCTTTTCCAGGAAAAGGAGAAAATTTGGTTAATTGTGTTGCCCATTTATAGGATAAAAATCATGTGAATTATAGGAATGACAAGAGTAGCATATCCTTTCATTCAAAAAACAAAAAGTGAAAAAAGAGAGGATGATCCAAATGAGGTCTGGACCGAGACATTGCTGTTCTCTGTATTGATAAGATGCAAAAATTGCGAGTGGTTGACATATGCTTTCTTTTACAAGGATGAAAAATCCGGCCTCTTCTTTTGATTGCTTTGTTAGCTGGGTTCACTCTTATGTGGAGGAAGCTCAATGAGTTGCAAGCCCAAAAAGGGCTTGAGCCCCTATGATAAGTCATATGGAGAAATAGGATTTTTCACTATCTTTAAAGTGGTAGCCGTAAAAAAGACGTAGTAACAAGAGAAAAAGAGAGAGCCAAAAATCTGGGGGTTAGGGCAAAGTCTGATTTACATCAAGCTGGCATCGAAGGTTGATTCGTGGTTCGATTGAGCTGAAATTTTGTCAGCATGTTCGTAGCGCAATCTTCTCGAATTTGAATGGTTTGATTTTTGTTTGAAGCTCCCTACATCAGGCTTTTCATGGATTGATCAAAACCTGCATTTTTTGTCAGATTTATCCTTGATCTCTTGTGAAATTCATGTGTATTACCAAGAATTATGTTCTTGAGGTCTTTGCTGCTATGTACCTCCAGTATTTGCTAGAGAAGAACATTGTTCATCCAATTTTGTTGATAGTGAAGATTTCAGGTGGACTCCGGTCCCGTGGTTTTTGATCTCCTCACATCCAGGAGGTTTTCCACGTAAAAAATCATCTTCTGTTTGCGTGCTTGATATTTATTTTACTCTACTATATCGATTCCTATTAGGTTTACATAAGAGGGGAGATTATTTTATTCCGTTGCGTTAATTCGATATTGTTCGAATTTTTACCGTTCTCCCATCAGAGTAGTATCCTCTCCCACTTATAATTGCTTGTTCACTTGCCACGGATCCATACTAATGGGAGTCTCTTATCACAAATAATGTTTTATGATATCAGGAGTAAGGAATTTCCTAGTTTGTGATCAAATCTATTTAGGCATTTTTGGTGTTTCATGTAATAAAAAACTATACGAGTTACGTGTGGATGAATCGGTGATATGGTTGATGAATGTTAAATATTGCTACAGGCAAAAAAAGAAAAAAGAAAGAAAAGGAAAAAAAAGATCACCAAAAACCCCAAACTTTTTCCAAAATAACAAATTTACCTCAAACGTTTTTTTTGTAACATGAAAAACCCAAAACTTTGCTAACTGTGATACATTTACCTCACCAAGGGTATTTTTGTCTTATTTTTTTTTATGTTTTTCCTTTTACTTTTCTTTTTCTTTTCCTTTTTTCTTCTTCTCTCTTCCCTTCGTTGGTCATGGCAGAGGGAAGCCAGACTTAGGCAAGGGCAGCCCTCACTGACATCAGGCGAGGGTCGCCCTCGTTGGCATCGGGTGAGGGCAACCCTTGGCTGGGTCGGGCGGCCCTCGCCTGAGTCTAGTGAGGGGTGCCCTCGCCAGGCCCTCGCTTGCCTCGCCAAATGCCGGCGAGGGCCGTCCTCGCTCGACGCCGATGAGGGCTGCCCTTGCCTGCATTGGGTGAGGGTTGCCCTCGCCAAATCTGGCAAGGGTCTAGTGAGGGCACCCCTTGCTCGACGCCGGCGTCGGGCAGCCCTAGTCAGCTTAGGCGAGGGCGACCCTCGCCCGACACCGGTAAGGACAGCCCTCGCTCGACACCGGCGAGGACAACCCTCACCTGAGTCCGGCTTCCCTCCGCCATAGCCGGCGAAGGGAAGAGATAAGAAGAAGAAGAAAAGAACAAAAGAAAAAGAAAAAGAATTTAAAAAGTAAAAGACGAAAATATCCTATAATTTAGGGTAAATGTGTTACACGGATACAAGTTCTCACGAAAAAAAAGTTTGGGGTAAATATGTCACGGTTGGCAAAGTTTGGAGTTTCTCATGTCACAAAAAAAAAAAAAAAAAAAAAAAGTTTAGGGTAAATTTGTGACTTTTGGTAAAGTTTAGGGTTTTTGGTGGTCTTTTCCCCAAAAAAAAAAAAAGGAAATCTTGATAGCCTAATTAACTGGTCATGTGTTTGTACTTACCAACAAGTTTTGACAATTAAAAATATTTTATCATACTTCAAAAATTACTGACTATTGTAATAATCTATTAATATATATTTTTATAACTTAGCAACACCATGGAAGTTAGAAACGAATACCAATATTTGTCATGTTAAGATAGAAACTAATTTTAGTCACTTACCACCTTTTTATCTCGCTGGATTTTGAAGATTATGTACATTTCTTTATACTTCCAACATTACCATATATTTATGTACTAGCAATTATTTTTAAAACATACCAATATCTTTGAAGTTACTTACTTTTTTTTCAAAATAACCAACTTTGATTTGATTTATGCCACAACATTTGTCGCATAACCAACTAATGTTAGTTGCTTGCCAACTTTTCATCTTACTTCCTTATGCAAAGTAATTACGATTTTTTTATAACCCAAATGATTGGTAGTAATAAGCAGACTACCTGACAATGAACTAGTAAAATAGTTCACTACTATAGCTCCCACTTAATTTGAGTTCCCCATAATAGGAATTAAATCCACAGCCATCGATTTCTAAGCCAAAAGCATAAAAATGCCTTTATGGCGGGATCAAATCCCTACCAATAAAAGAAGTGACGACACTTCTTCATACTTCCAAGGTTATCAACTACTTTAATAACAAATCCACATTTATTTTTGTGGCTTATTAGAAACTTACTCATTTTCATCTGAAATTACCAACTTTAATCTGATTGATGTACCATGATTTGTCATATTAACTATTAAGATGCCGGCTAATTTTAGTCACTTAGCAACTTTTTATGTCGCTTGCTTTAAAAATTTACCGACATTTCTTTATGCTTCAAAGATAACTAACCGCCTTAATTATCTACAAATATTTATTCCCGTGCCTTACCAACGCCAAGTGCTCACTTTTATAAGAAATTACCAACCTTAATTTAAAAAGTACCACATTCATCAGCAACTAATTTAGTCACTCGACAATTTTGTTACCTATATATCTTCATGCTTCAAAGACTACCAATGACTTTAAAAATCTAACTACATTTATTTTTATGGCCTATTAATGTCGTGAAAGTTACTAACTTTACCCAAAATTACCAACCTTGTTTAAGATCTGTGACATCCTGAATTCCGACCCCGTCTCAATAATATGAAATGGGCATTTCGTCGATGTGCTTATGGTCATTTTTCTCTGAGTTGATCATTCACAAGTTAACTGATCTATCAGGTGAAGTCGTTAAGGGATATAAACGTGGCAAACTTGAGAATTCAATCAAAAATCGACTGCTCGACCGTGATGATTGGCAATGGTCAATACGACGCCATTCTAATTGATTTGTGATTGAATATATGTCGATTCGACGGAAACACGCAATTGAGTTGTGGGTGATTCCACGGGATTGCGAAATTCGCGTCGAATGGCACTAACTCGGTTTTCTGTTGATTTTGTACCCGATACCCGTAATTGAAACTTTGCAATTTTTACGACAACCGAGAGTTGCTGACGAGTCGAATATGCATAAAATGTGGATCGAGAATTATTGACCACGGGTCAAACGCGCTAAAATCCCTAAAAGCTACCCGGTAAGTTAGATTGTACTAAAATCGTGTCCGGTTGATTTTAACTACGAAATTGAACTCGGTTTCGAGAATCGAAATTCGAGTGTGTCACAATTTATTTTTAGGATCTCGTCTCATCTTTTGAAGAAATTCTGTCAAGCCTAAAAAATTGCGGAAAAATCAATTTCGGCAAATTGGAAAATAAGAAGAAATTCATAGGGGCTGAATTATGGGCATTTTTGGGCTGCCAAAGGGGTTTATTTGGAGAATTTGAAGCTTAATTCTTCATTGGAGGATGCCAAGACTTTGATGGGCTAAAGACTTTTGTGGCAATGCACTCAAGTGGGCTAGATATTCCTCTTGGCTTGCCATTGGCCACCTTATTGACCATCATGGCCCTTTGTTCCCCCTCCTTCTTCATGCATGCATACACCCCCCCCAAGCCAAACCCTTGCTTCGCTTTACTTCTTCTTCCCCTTCTTCTTCATCTTCATTTTCCCATTTCCGGCAACAACCACCCAATGCCTTCACCAGCCGATCACCGCCCCTACCTGTCCGTCCAGCACCACCACCGCGCCTCACTGTCCGCTGGTCCATCCACTAACACCACCATCCCACCAACTTTGACACCACCAGTCTGTCCACCTCAGCCAGCTACTCGACCACCGAACCGCCAGTAGCTTCGCTAGATCCAGCCCATGTCCAGCCAGTCACGTCCGTTGCCGTCCTAAGCCCCCCGCTTGTCCTGCCACCAGCCGAGCTTAACCAGCCCACTTCAGCCCCTAGATCTAGTAAACCACAGAGCTAAATTCCAGCTCAAGCCGTGAGCTTGTGGGCTGTTTTTCTGTCCCAGTCGGTCCTCTGTTGGAGATGTAATAGGCTTGGGTCTTCACCACCTTCGCGCCGCCGTCGCCATGAACCCATCGTTGCCCTAATCTGGTGAATTAATGTCCTAATCTTGGATTAGGAAATTAGTTACACATAGTGGTTAGATTAGTGTTAAACTAGATTAGTGTTAATCCTTAGTTAGTTAAACTAGTTAGTTAGGTTAGTTGGTTAGGCTAACTAGTTAGTTGGGTGGTTAGTTAGGTTAGTTAGTTAGCTTAATTAGATTAATGTAGTTAGCCTAGTTAGATTAGTTTAGTTAACTCAATTAGGTTAGTTCGGTTAGCTTATTTAAATTAATTAAGTGAATTTGTTTAAATAATTACAATTTATTTAATTAATTACAATGTATTTAATGAATTTTAATTAGCGTAAATTATAACAGGATAGCCGTTTACTAGAATTTTACGCCGATCATCGTGGATGTATTTATAGGTGAAATTGATTGCTTATCTATGCAATTGAGTGCTTGATGATGATTATTGGCCATTATTGCAAAAATTGATTTTATGAGTATTTAATTAGAAAAATACTGGGTGTCGATTTTTGATGGCAAAAATATTTTATGTACTATATAAAGTCGTGGAATTTTAAAATGGGAGAGTACCGCATTTAATGGTTCGATTTAAAGGTGTGACCACACACAATTATTTTATCGGGAATTTTTAATACGAAGAAAATTTGCCAAGTTCATTATTTGAAATGAAAGTATTTGAATGTAAAGCACAGTGTTCTTGGTCAAGTATGGATGTGCGTGTGATCGCTATCGGAACCCGTCACCCAATGGGAGTTGGGAAGGCGATGCCTGATTAAGTTCGGATGCCCCACGTCAACGGATGCCGGTCGCAGTGGAGGCTAGGCCGATGCTCCTTTATGGAATGCCGTCTAGTTGTAGACGTTGCCGTGCCCGACAGAGCAGGACGACGCCTGGTTATGTCGGATGACCGCCAACTGTTGAGTTTGTTGTGGCCAGTGGGTCGTAAATAACTGGGACACGCCTGAGTGATTGAGATAGCCGCACCTTATTATGGGACAAAATTATGTGGCACGGAATGGGACGTGTCATAACAGTTTGGCCTTATAATTGGGACCTTTGTGATTGTTTGAAAGATAAATTGAGGTGTTCTAGTTATTAAATACGTTTGCTGTATTTATATGATATATGTGATGTACTAAGGTTGTCACGCCCTGATCCTCGAGTGTGTGCCCATCCCTCGATGGTCGATTAAATTGCGACATCCCAGGACGCGTCGCTGACCCATTTATTTTAATGCGCATGTGGAAGCGAATAAATAAATCCCCAAACAATACAAAGATGGGATAGAAAAGCAAGGCCAAAATTTTGAAAACTACAACACACCTTTATATAAAGCAGACTAGGTCATTTACAAAACTAGTCTATATTCACAATAGTCTACAAAAGATCGATCCTTAAAATAAGCTGTCCTATGACCAGCTAGCCGGACTCGTTCGCCGATTCTTCAGTTTCCATAGGATCCGGATGGGACGTCAGGTTCTCCACCATACCATCGGGAGGGTTAGCTGGATCCTCGTCCAAAGCAGCATCAATTACCACAACAGGGATATCAAAAGTCCTAAGGGGACCCACCCTGAAACCATTGGATTCGTAGCAGAACCACGCTCTGAATCGATGTGGTATCTTATGAGGTGGATTCTCTTCGATCAAGACAGTGGTCACTACTAGTTCATAGACCTAGTGACTTCCGGGATCAGGGTAACTAGAAACTTGCTCGGTAACCCTCATGGGACGGCCAAAACGTTCAGGAGGATTCGCCATCTAAGAACCTCAAAATGTTGAGCCCACGACGGGGTAAGACAACGTCTCAGCAAGTCCACCCCCTAAACTCCAACTAGGAAAGAAATATGCCTAAAGGTTGCCTATGCACACACAAGACAAAGGACTTACCTTTGCCTCAGTTCTTTCCTATAAGTTAGCACAATTCATAATCTCAACCAATCACTTCAATTCAAATCATCGATTAATCGATCCACTCGATTCAATACCAGCAATACCATCTACAAATTCGATCGATACAAACACTGCTCACCCAAGCTGAGATAGGTGGTATAGCTCACCAAAGCTGATATATAATAATGATGTTCATTAAAGCTGAAATAGATATATTAAAGCTCACCGAAGCTGCTAGATAATATAGCTCACCGAAGCTAATAGATAATATAGCTCACTGAAACTGATATAGTATGCTGCTCACCAAAGCTGACATATTAAAGCCCACAGGCTGATATAGTATATTGTTCTTACTAATCGACAATTCACCGCTTTTATAATACTCGATAAAAATTATCGTGTGTGGGTACACGGTCGGCCTGAGCCAAAATACAATATCTTACTTTTAGAAAATCTCACTATTTAATATAGTCCATAAAGGTATTTTTGGCGTTATAAACCAACGCCCGGTATTTTCCAATTAAATATTGAAATTACACAATTTTGGGATAAATTCCCAAAATTACAATTACCACTCCAACAACACAAATTAGCACTCAATTAAATAAACCAATCATACCATTGCAATCAATATGAAATTCCAGTCATCAGCTATCGCGGTATAATTTTTTTAAAAAAATAATAATTAAATAAATACCAAAATTAATTAAATAAATACAATTAAATACCATAACTAGAAACTTAGGTCAGAAAAGCCTAATTAAATACCGAAACGGGCTTGAAAAATTTCCGAACAAATCTAGATAAATAATACAATCTATCTAGTCTCTAATTAAGCTGTTCTAACCACCTAACATGCATAAACGAATAATTAAATTGCTAATCCGTTCTAACTAACCGCCTAAACCGTACTTAGCCTAAACTAATCAACCTTTAAGCATAATTAAATATATAAGCAAAGTTTAGTGAGTAAACTCATCGGTTTTGAAATCTGATGAGTCCATGACGACGGTAAAGCGAAGACGGGCGACAAACTCTGAAGTGGCGACACCCTACGAGGCTCGGAAGTGTCCTAAAACAAGCCTCGAAGCTCACGGCTAGGCTAGGCCTTTGGTCTCTACTTGCTGCTGGATGGGGTTGTTGCGGGCGACGGTTGAGGCGAAAACAACAAGGGATGAGCGGAGGAGGCTGCAGTGGTGAACGGCAGAGGCGGACGGCAACGGTGGGGCTTCGACTGGACTTCGACGGCGGCCAGGGGTCGCTGGGGACAGTGAGGAGGCACAAGGTTGGGTGAACGAGGTTGAGCAGCTCCGGGCGGGCGAGCGGCTGACGTGCGACGGTCTGGCGGCTCGAGAAGGCGTGCGACAGGCTAGGGGGAGGCTGCCGGTCACTCTCTAGTTTCTCTCTATGATTTTTGGAGCTTCAAATGTCCAACAATGGAGAAAGCAAGGCTTGTTGAAGAAGAAGGGGCCAACTGCAACTTGAAGGGTCCTTCCTTGGCTTCTAAAGCCTTCATCCTATCCATTTGGTCCCTTGGCAAGGCCCCACCAACCTTGGCTCTATTCCACAGCCTCTTGGCAGCCCACAAACTTCCCTTACAAGCCAATGAAGTGGTTCAAAAGGTTGCACACCATGGGTTTATGAATTTGCACATAAATCCTCCCAAATCGAACCAAATCTCCTTCGATTGAATTCGATTCGGTCCCCATAAATTCCACCAAGGTGTCTTCAACCAAAATGACATTTTTCCTTGCCAATAGAACCAACTTATATCCAAAAAAATGCGATAAAAAACGATCATCTGAATTTTCCGGACAAAAACAGCCCTATATTGAATTTTCGCCAAAAATCTTGGTTTGCAGAAAAAACTTTGGAGGATGAGTCGATGTTCTTAAAATGTATCGTGACATGACAGAACTTTCAATTTCTGAAATCGGATTCGAATTCGCGGTTAATTTTACTCTGGCGCGATTTTAGCATGACCTAGCCAATCGGGTAACTTTCAGGAATTTTTGGTGCAATCGACCCATGGTCGATTTATTTCGAGCCACAATGTATCTCTTCGACACATTGGTGACTTTCGATTGTAGTGAAAATCTCGAGGTTTCGAATATGGGAACATGGTACCAAAATGACAGAAAAATCGGTCTAGTGTCGATAGACGATAATTTTGTAATTTGGTGGAATCACCCACACTCTGATCACCTATTTTAGTCGAATCAACTTATCTCCGGTCTCTGATCGATTTCAACAGTGCCGTAATGAACCTTGTAGACTAGCACAGTCGAGCAGTCAACTCTTGGTCGAATTCTCAAGTCTATTGCGTTAAAATCCCTTAATGGCTTCATCTGATGGGCTAGTTATCTCGTGAGTGGCCAACTCAGAGAAAAGAACTATAGGTGCGTCGATGAAAAGCCCAACTTATTCAATTGAAGACAGAACCTGAAAATCAAGATGTCACAAAGGTGCAAGGAGGTGCTGAGGTGAGGTAAGTTGTGTGTGACGCCTGTTTAGGCTGCCTCTAGGTGAATTCTCGTCCTAATCGGCGTTTAGAGTGTTGACTCGCTGAGATTTATCTCACCCTGTTGTGGTTAACCCCTTTTTCAAGTCCTTAGATGGAGACTCATCATGTCCGTTTTGGGTGCCCATGGAAGGTGGAGTCCGAGTCTACCTTTTTCCCCATTCTTGGGACCACCTAGAACCGTGAACTCGTGGTGACCACTATTTGGGTCGATGATGGCCTATCTCACTTGGTACCTCATAGATTCAAAGTGTGGTTCCTTAACGAGCTTAACGAGGTTTGGGAGGGTCCTTTCGAGGGTTTTGACGGGCCTACTATCGAAACCGTGGAGGAAGAGGTACTTCACCCCATGGACATCGATATACTGGATGATATCATGAAGAACTCGGGACCCGAGGTGGAAGGGTCAGGAGCGTAGGTGGCTCAGTAGTTCTTTTTGGACTAGACTCATGTATATACAGTTTTAGGGTTGACCTAGTGTATATGTGAATAGTAGTTTGTGCAAATAAATGGCTTGTCTTTTACTATCCCATGTGTTTGTTTGTTGGTTGGGTAATTATTAGTTCGCTTTTGCATGTGCATAAAACGAATGGGTCGGCGACGCGTCCTGGGAATGTCGCAATTTGATCGACCGTCGAGGGATGTTCGCAAGCTCGAGATTCGGGATGTGACAAGATGACTCATGCATTCTAAGTTAGCACCATTTTATTAACTTGTGGCTAAGGTGTGTGCATTCTGGTTGTGAACGGATGTGCGACTTGATTCATGATCACTCATGTTTGAGAATCACTCATGCATTCTAGATTAGCACCATCTCATTAACTTGTGGCTGAGGTGTGTCCAATTATTTTAAAAATCTAACTACATTTATTTTTATGGCCTATTAATGCTGTGAAAGTTACTAACTTTACTGAAAATTACCAACCTTAATTTGACTTTTGTAATGACATTCCTCACATTAATATACCAACTAACTATAACCACTTATCAACTTTCAATCTTGTTAGGTTTTGAAAAGTAACAACGAAATCACTGACCCCTTTAATAATTTCCTGACATTTATTCTTGTGATTTAGTTAAATTAAAATAACTAAATTGTTATTTTTTGTTACTCTGAATTTCTTATATTGAAATTCAAAAAATTATTATATTGAAATATATATTAATTTTATTAATATAAAAATTTTGTTATTTGAGAGATAACTTTCTTGTTATGGATTTTAGAAATCATATCTACCTTAAACCCATCTCCCCGATAAGATAATTTCATCCGGTTTATCTCCATTATATCTGACTTTGTCATATCTTTAAAAGGTACTGAATGTAGGATATGATAATTTTTGTCATATCCTAAATTTTATCTTAACTACCAAATGCAGCAGACGAGCTTAAAGTGAGTTATATGACTTGGTATCTATTTTTATAGTTAGGGTTAAGCATGGATGTGTTCTAGTAACATGAGTTAGGTTGGAGTTGGGTTGAGTATGGGTCATTGAGATTATATAGCATGAAAATGGGTCAATATGGGTCAGACTATTTTTAACCAGACTTAACCCACCCATCTGACATCCCTAGTCAATAACGATACATAGCTTCACACTAGAGAGATACCCATATCATTATGTATTGATAATATTGCATTGTTCCGTTTGCCATGAGCATATATTAAAATAAAAGTTGAATAAGCTCCTTCAATACTATAATCCAAAGCAGAATTTAGAGTCAAATGTAGTTCATTATGGAAAATTCAGTAAGAATAATTATTTGCAATTGTATTCCATTCTTTGTTTGCATTTTGCACTGAAAATGGTACAGGAGGACCAAAAATGGGACACGATCTGTGTCTAATTAAGTTACGGTAAATTCCAACATTTTTTCAAAACAAAGTCCAAGCTGCCTACAAGTCATCAATTTCAGATATGCTTCTTCACAATTTCTTCGAAGATCCCATCTAAGCCAAAGTTGCAGTTGGACCTGTTGACGCCTAAATTTTGATTAGGTTTTTAAAATTAGGCCTTAGTCTCTTTTAATCTTTGCTTTTCCTCTTTTTCGGATAATAAATAATAAATAATAAAAACAACAAAAAAATATAGTAAAAACAAAAGAAAACAAAAAATCGCCCAGCCCCCCTCCCTTTTCTCTCCCCTCGCGCGGGCCCTGGCCCAGTTTTTTTTTCCCAAATCCAGCCCGATCCCTTTCCCCTTCTGTCTTCTTCCTCCTGCCCTCCCCTTTGTCTTCTTCCTCGACTGGAGTTGCAGCACGCGCGATGCAATCCGACGCGCGCGATGCCGGACAGAAGGAGGTAGACGGCGACGTACGGTGCGGCAAGTGGAGAAGACACGCCTTCAATGTGGTAGGCGGCCTAGCTAGAGCCCTCGATGAGACGCCGGTTCAGCCGCGGGGGTCCGGTCGACAAGCCAAAAACCAACGGCCGAGCCCCTCCGTCGACTGGACCCCCTCGCCTATAAATAGCGGAGCACCACCGTCGACGAAGGGGGGAGAGGAAGCTAGCAAGCTCAGAGAGATCCCCCGAGAGACTTCGGGGAACTCGAAGAGCGAGCAAGGGGGAAGGATCGGGTCGCAAGCTAAACGACCTCCCACCGAGAGACATCGGGGGAGGCCGACGGCAAGCGAACCTAGATCTGAGGGCGGAATAGGTCGACGGCGAGCGCACTGGAGAGAGAAGAGGGCTGTGACTCAAGGGCTGTGAGTAGAGAAATCCAGATCTGAAGGCGAAGGCTTGCTGCCGTGCACCCCCTGATGTCGTCGCTGTGACCTGCCCCGCAAGCCAGCCGACTTGAAGCAGCTGATGCCGTCTCGCTAACCAGCAACGCTGCCGCACCACGCTCTCGCCGCAAGCAGGTAACGACAGCTGCCGCCCTCACGCCTCGCAACCGCACTAGATCTCGCCTCGAGCCGGGCCACTGCCGTCCTCGAAAACCCATCAATCGCCCGTCGTCGCCGGAACCCTAGCAGCCATCCGTAGTCGAGTCACCGCTCGGTGACATGCCAGCCAAACCCCCCTACTGTCGCGGATCTCCAAATCTCGAAGGCTCCAGAGCCGGGTCGGCGAGGGAAGAAGACGGGTCATCAAGTGGGTTGGATCCGGGTAGGGTTTCGCGCGTTTCGAGGGGCGGCCGCGAGTCGGGTCGAAACCCGGTCGGATCCGGGTAGGGTTCCGTTGGGAACCGGGTCGTTGGGTCGGACTGGGTCGGAACCGGGTAGGGTTTTCGCCGGTTCCCCCCCAAAAAAAAAAGTCTTGTTTCGCAAAGTAAAAAAAAAAAAAAAAGAAAAGAAAAAAGACAAAAAAATCTGAGTTGCGGGCCCGTCTGCGGTCGGCTTCTTTTTTTATTTATTTATTTTATTTTAAATAATATTTTAAATAATAAACAAATAATTTATTTTCAGAAAAATCAAAAAATATAATTTATTTTCGAAAAATATTAAAAAATTTTAATTTCCAAAAAACCAGAAAATATTGAAAAATATTAAAAAATATTTTATTTTCCAACAATGCCAAAAATCCAAAAATAAAAAAAAATCAAAAAAATTCCATATTTTCCAAAAATGCCAAAAATCCAAAAAAAAAAAAAAAAAAAAAGTCAAAAGGACTTATATTTCCTAAAAATCCAAAAAAATCCAAAAATCCCTTTTATGTCAAAAAAATAGAAAAGACCCCAAAAATGTTTTTTTTTTTTGCCCCAAAATGTATGGAAAATCCCTAAAACATCCAAAAACCTCGGGTTTAAACAAGATTAGGTACCGAAAGGGCATTAGTGATTAACTAGTGTAATCAAGTCCCCGATCCTAATTTCTCTAGTTGCGCAGGAGCGAATATTTCTCCCAATATTTCGCATGGGTTTCTAATCAACCCACCCCAAATTGATTAGTGGCGACTCCGTTTTAAAAATTAATTTACAAGTTAAATACTTAGACTATTAAAGTCGTGAATTGGTGGACTTGGGAGAGTCCGGGCTTAATAAATTCAGCCGAGCCGTTAGCCTCCGCGAGGCGCCCGACCTAATCGGGCGCCGAAAAAAAAGAGGTCGCGACAGCTTGGCGACTCCGCTGGGGACTTTGAAGACTTAGGCCTTTTTTGCCTTGTTTAAATTCTTTACTAACTTAGGTTTTTCTTTATACATGTCAATAGCTTAGGAATTTATTTTAATTTTGCTTAAAATAGATTTTCCTATGATTATGAATTGTTGTGCATGTTTTACTGTTTCAGCACTACACATGACACACACAACCCGGCCGCCGGACCTGGGCTGCCATAGGATATTTAGGATGGTGTCAAGAAAGATACGACCTCGAACGAGAGACTGCGATGTAGAGGTTGCCTTTCTTTTCCCGAATTTCTCTAGCCGAGGTTAGGAGGGTATCTTTATCTAGCGCGAGACTCTGACGGGCGGATACCCTTTTAATTTCAACAAGCCTTCTCAGTTAGAAATCGAGCCACACATCTCATGTGCATGTCTTTGTGCTTGCCATTTTCTTTAAAAGCAAAGTAATTTATTTACTTTTACTCAGTTTTTTTATTGGCCCATGGCAATTTAGGGTGAGTTTTTCGAGTCCCAGTTTATATGCGATGGGAGAAGATGACATCTAGCTTATTCCCACTCCCAAAGTAGAGCTCTTTAGGTGTTGGGGTCAATTGGAACAGTATGCCCAAGAGCGTGTGAAAGCCAAAGTCGGTCATCTTCTATCATTGATCCAAGTCCGTGTTCATCCCGAAGTCATACAAGCCATGGCACATTTCTGGTGCCCGAAGACAACTACTTTTATATTTGGTGGGTTCGAGCTAACCCTAACTCTGGAAGAATACAGCATCATCACTGGAATGCCTCTCGAGAAAAGGCTTGTTAGGCCATCAACTGGCGTTATCCCATTGCGTGGGTTAGCACGACTCTTAGGAACTGAAGTCCATGTTATGAGGCAAATTCTTGAAAATAACCATAATACTTGCCCCCTAGCATTTTTGACTGCCTGTTTTGAAAATCAACCCATGACTCAGAAAAGCGAGATTTTCCTCTTGGCCTTTTTCGGGTTCATCATTTTCCCCCATCAAAGAAATGTCATAAGTCCAAAGATGGCATGGATAGCTGATCAGATCTTAAGGGGGCAAAATTATGTCAACATGATTTTAACTGAAACATTCTTGTCCCTCAATCGTTTTAAAGAAAACACGGAAAAAGTCATGCGGGTCTCCCCGGAAATTTTACAAGTCTGGTTCTTTTCTCACCTGAGCGAATTTTGATGCTTCATGCGATCATCTGAAACAAATAATTTCAAAAATCCATTGCAAAAATTTATGGTTCTAGGACCATACATTCCCAATCAAAGCTGTTTAAATTGGGTGAACATCCTAAGGGACCCGACTCCTGAAGTATTCCAATGGTGTGCTGGTTGGTTCCATGAAAAGAGAGCTCGTTTTGCTTATAAACGCCGCTGTCCAATTCCGTTGCTCGGTCTCACCGGCACCATTTCCTATTTTCCATATCGGGTGGCACGACAGTATGGAGCCCTCCAAGAGATCCCACCGCCTTTCAAGAGGAAGTCTCCTCCACTCTTTTTCAATACAAGCCGTGACTATGCAGTCGAAATTTCTATCCATGAGGAAACATGGAGCAAGTGCCATCGGAAAAGGATCGTGGCACTTGAAGGGCTTGAGGGACAAGAAAAAGCCCACCACGCCTTTGAATCCTACATTCTCAACCATCGTATCCCGACAAAATGGAAGCCATCAATCTCTCACCCAATTAGTGGGATCAACCAGCATGAACAAGCAGAGCTTATGCAAGGGGATTTGGGGATGGGCTGGATACATGTCTCAGAGCCGGTCCAAGAAAACAAGCATCTGCGTAAGAACAAGGCTCCTCGTTGCATATAAAATAGCAATCATGTGTCCCTTAGTGTTGATATCATGAAAATTCCGTCCCATTGTTTAGGGACTTTTGTTTAATACATAGTATTTCCTTCTGTCATTTTAATTTCAAGTTTTTAAATGTCAGAAGTCTGTGGTCTATAAAGTCCTCTTTTGATAAATAAAGAAGCAGTTAGACCATTGCCATGGGTCAATCCTTGTTTACTTTCGTGCTCATTCGTGATTTTTGCACCACAGGTAATTATGAATCGTCAACTATCAGCCACCCGCGAATGGCCTCATGTGATAGGACCCGATCAGAATGATGTACAAAATCGCCTCACCAACATTGAAGACGACGTAGGATAGATGTCCATTGTCCTTCGACAACTCTCAAGGCAAATGGAATCCACTCAAGCTAAACCCAACTCCATAACTGCTTTAAGCACACCCCTGGCACCTGCAAATCTGCTAGATAATGACCAACAAGATAAACAGCTTGAAAAGATCATGAAAAAGTTGAGACAGCTACAGGAGCATAATCCCATCGACTTGTCTAATTATGCCGGTTTTGAGATCCCTGAAGAGCTCAGAACGCCTGAATGCGAAAGGTATGCTGATACCTTCCGCCCAAAGACCTTCTTACAAGCCTACCTGGTCCAAAGGATGATTCAATCATACCAATTAAACCTGACTGGCCCTACCTTGCGATGGTACATTGTCAGGAAGATTAGTTCCCTTAAAACTTGGAAGGAACTAATCCATGTTTTCCACCAAGAATATAATATTGACATCAGCCCTGACATCGCCTTGCCCTACGAAGAACCGATGATCCCGGAGCACGAGGAGCCGTCGATTCTTTGAGATAGGAGAAGAAGATGTCAATGAAGCCTTGCATGATAAATGGGCAACTGAGCAACATCATATTATTGAAAAGTTTCCCACTCGGAAAGGCAAGGAACCTATATACGAGATCACAGGCACGGAGCCTGTTCAAGATCGGGGCACGACAGGACAGCTCCCCAAGCTTACTGCAAGAGCTAGGGTTCAAAGAATACCGACCCCTATCAACATAGAAAGTGAAACAGAGTGAAGCCTTAATATCTCTCGTTCCCCTTGACAAAAATCGAACCGGCGAAACGAAGGGCCTTACTCAAAAGGTCTGGACTAGGAGCCAAGAAAAGAAAGCCTAAACAAATCAATTCGACATCTACCACTGAGTACAGGCGAAATTTGATAACTGGTAAGCCGCTGCACCAAAGCTTCGAGCATTCTCTGGAATACAACTCCGAAGGCTACCGCCCTCTAGAGTACGACCCTGATGACTTCCAGTCCCTAGAATACAATCCCAAGGACTTCCAGCGTTATTTCAATGAAACGACGACTCATCGTATAATCAATTTCCTACTCTCACCCGGGGATGAAGGCCCGCCAGAAGAAGAAACGTACGTCTTTATCCGCTACGATCCTAATGAGCTACTAAACTCGTCCTCTGACCATGAGGATAGCTTCAATACTTCATCCTCATTCGGAAATTTTGACCCAAAAGAAAGCAATGGAGTAATCTCGGTAGAGTCCAACTTCCCTGAAACAGAAAAATTCACCACTACAACGAATATGCAGTGGGAAAACCAGTGGTCTAACCAAGACATGTCAAGCCCGTCTTGCCCTGATATGATCATGACCCCCAGCGAAGTGTGGATACCTAATCTCCGCAAGTATAGTGGCACGACTTGCCCCGTCGCTCATTTGCAATATCTCCACACTGAAATGAGTCAGTACTATGGCCCGATGTCATTCACAACTCAGGCGTTCCAAGAAACTCTTACGGGGTCTGCATTACAATGGTTCGTCACAGCAAGTATTTACCTCATAAAGGATTGGAATGAGCTGTCTTCCACATTCTTGCATCAGTACCAAAACCAGATTGGGACTGAGCTGCCTTGCGAGAGTTTGGCCCACTTCGGAAGAAGACCAATGGAGGATTGCCGAGCATATGCAGGAAGGTGGAGGGCTTTTATGATGCAAACCTACCCTCAACTGACCAAAGAAGAATTGATAAAGCAGTTCATAGAGGCTTTGCCCCACGAACATCGTTGTTGGCTACATGGGTTACACTTCCATAGCTTCAACGAAATAGTCATCGCATGCGAATACTTTGAGTCTACTGAAGGCGAGGAATTCAAGGACGCTTGACTTCAGGACCAGCACTATCAAAACCCTCCTTTTCATAGGAGTTTTTATTAATTTTGCTTGTTTTTATGTTTCGTATCTAGTGTGCTATAGTTGTATTTTTCATTCTAGTACTTTAATGTACAATTATAATATTTTGTTTTGAAAGCATGAGGCGGTATTCCAAACCAGCCTAGTGATGCTATCCAACCATGAAAAGAAAATATCATCCAAGGAGAATACTGAGGGCTGGGCTTCCTCATGCTTTTTCTCCCCCAAAGACGTATTCTGAAAATAAAAAATATTTCATCACCAAAAGCTTTCGTCAAAACAAGATGATAAATTTAACCATGTTTGTCTTTCGACTCTCTCACTTTATGTCTCGAATATCATCCCCTTTGACTTAGTGTAACAGAAAGCATTTAAAACTGGCACATGATGTGAATAGACCGAGTTTAAAGACACATTTTCAAGGAAGCAGGGGCAAACGAAAAGATCATCCTGTTTCAAAGAAGGTAAGTCTTGTTCCCTGAACATAATTTTGAAAATGATGTCTCCTCTCTTCTGTGTACAGGAAACGAAAGATAGGAAGTAATAGGCATAGGCATACGGTTAAACTCGAAGCATACACATCATGGTAGCTCGAGGCAGGATAACCTCCCCCATGCTGCTTTCGACCTTCCCATTTTTGCAAGCCGTCCTCAGGAGCTCTGTGCACTCCACTTCATTCCTGTCCAGCTCCTTCTCAAGACAGAGCAATATCTTCTCCCCCCGACATGCCCGAACAATTAGACGGTACAGTTTCATTGAAGGGATTTTCAGCTTCGACAAGCCAAGAAGCACAAGGAAGAAATTTCTTCTCTTCCTTTGAATTCATTACTGTCAATAGGGAGAAAATCCATACAGTCAAGGCAATTTGTAACCCCCACTCCAGACAATGACTCTAGAGTCTAGAAACTTCACTTCGTGTTCCAGACATGTATTCTTCCAAAAAATAATTGCCATCAGAAAACTGGAGGTTTTTTATTGTCCATCTCAGATTCCATAGAAGCTTGAGATACGTGACTTTTTGCTCAATGCAGCTATAGTCAAAGACGAAGAAAAATTCCACGAAGGAAGGCGTTGAAGATGAATCAACGACCAGCAATCATGCATACAGGGCCACAAATGAGGAGGGCCAATCAAAAGAGACATTGAATTGTGTCAAAGACAAAAGGCCGTCATTGACACTCAAATATCCCTAGGAGTCAACAAATATAAACTCTGGGGAAGAGTAATTTGGTATCGTTTCCAATACTCCCAGTATTCGAACTCATTTTTGACACATTTTCTCCTATTGACAGGAAGCCTAGGATTCAAGAAACAAGCTTAATGGTTAATTTGAGCAAATCAAGTGACCCACATCAATTTACCTAGCTTGGTATGAAAAGATGCGTCGTCCAAGAGCCGGTTCGGTTAAATGGAAAAGGAAACTCCCCCCACGGACATTGTCGGCGCCTCTAGCTGAGTGGTAGCCAGGAAGGAGCAAAATGATCCAAAGTCGAGGGTTCGGATCCCCGACGCGACCGTTAGCCGCTTAAATAATAATTTGCTTCTCTTGCACCTGCAAATTACAAGAGCACAAATGACCTAATGGAGTAAAAATTACAGGAATTCATATCCTCCTCATACTTCAGGTCTATTCAAACATCTGTAAACCAGTGAAGGGTAATGTTGTATCACTTCCAAGTTATTCGACTCTTGAAAGAACTTCTGACTAATATGATCCCTCTCGTCTGTTGCATGATCACTTGATCGTTAAAGATGCAGAAAACAAATCAATGAGAGGCATGTCAGACCATGATAAGCTCTCCCAAGCCAAATGGCGTCTCAAGTGTCGCCAAAGCAAATGACAGAAACCTTTCAGGCCTCAAATCACGTGTGATATTGACCCTACTAATTGATCTATTTCCACATCTTCTCTTCTGTAGGGGCAAAAGCAGAAATGCCCGTCAAATCAATGATCAGCTCCCCAACCCCAGCTGATCCTTCTTGTGTCATTTCCATACTTAATAAGGACAATCCATTGACGCCCCTTTGCAAATAACTCTTTTGACGTTCAAAATTCAACACATTTGTAAATACAATTTCACCAAGTAAACACCCCTAAAGTTATCAATAAGGTTTCTTGAGTAAAAATCATTCATTTGAGTACAAACTCTCTCATACTTAAAAAATGCGGCATGCTTTCTCCAAATGGATTTTTGCATGATGATTTTGTCTGTTTAAATCACTGATCCCATTGAGAATTATTAGAATAGACAGTTAAGTGAAGAATACAAGATTAGTTGAGCATGCTGGATGAGGCGCGTCAGAATGATGACAGGCAAGCCATATCCTACACACAGTCCCCCATCTATACACTTGTGAGATGAGTGCAGAAAATTCCATGATTGCAGGGTAAAGAGTTCTCTCGCGAATGGTACGATAATCAAAATAGTGAAAGGCATTTCATTGCTCACCCCCCTTTGAGCCCCATACACTGGTGAAGCTTCTCCCATCAAGAATGACCCTACATTGGGGCATGTCAAAGACAATGCGAATCAGCATCACAAGGTGAGAAAAGGGATAGAAATTTTCTTGCTCGCACTTGCATCAATCTTCGGGTGTCTTTATTGCATATGAACACTCACATTAATTTAAGTGCCTTAGAATGACGAAGAGCAATTCATTTTCTATGCATTTGTATACATTGTACAACCCAAGCGAGTCTGTAATTTTACCCTCACATTGAGACAAAGCAGAAGTTATTGCCATAGCCTAGAGTGCTGGTTGAAGATGAAGACTCAAAGTCTAAATAATAGTGCTTCGATTGAACTCGCCTAGATCAGCTCCTCAAGCAACAAAAATGAAAAAGCAGGGCATAAAAAAAAGCAGTGTACCTGGTAAAAGCAAGGTCAATGCCCATAAATGAGGAACTGGAATAAAAACAGGGGCATAAAAAGGCAGTGTGCCTGGTAAAAGTAAGGCCAATGCCCCCCAGTCAAAAAATACAGCCAAGAAAAAGTTGTGGTTGTAAAATCTCCATTTGACAGTAAGAAGAAAGACTAGTGACGAATGCTGAGACAATCACCAACCCTCACCCTTCTACATGTGAGCCGAGTCTACGTTATATTACTATTGTAAAAAGTCTCTTTAGACTAGGGGCACTTCAATTAACATAGGATTTCATATGTGCATAAGTATCGCTTGAAGAAGTACGAGCAAGATTACTCTATCTCTTTTCGCAGAGTTCCTGACTTGTAGACCCGAAGATGATCGTGCAACATTTTCATCCATCGACTTCAACCTTGATGGTCCCCTTTGATGAGCTGCTAACCAAGTCTTCATCACAATTTCAACAAAGACCTCTCACATTGGTAAAGTTGTACCACTTGCGAGGATACTCGAACCCTTGCTGACATGACGACAGTGAGAAGAGTGATCCTTATAAATTCCACATCAATGGTCAGGATAAAACAGCCTTTCCATAAGAGTGAGTGAAAAGTCCTTTCAGACTAAAAGTCCCTCATCTGACATGCTCAAGACATCTACATTCTAAATGAGGGTTGTCTTTCAAAATCTTCCTCAGTGGAATTCGGATGATACAAAACTGACAAAGTTGTCATGCATAAATCGCATTTGAACTTATGAGTTTATAGCATATACAATCATTGTGTACATGTCTGCATATTGTGTAAATAGTGAACATACTCTCAACCAGAGATATTGCCAGGTAAGCATATCCCTATCCCCATCTGTCTTAAAGTGCCTACCACTGTCCAGGTACTCTCTTCTTGTCACTCGATCTATTCGAGTCGTCCCCTGAGTTTGGGTGCTTGCAACGGTCTAAGTATCCCCTTGTCTTTGAGTACCCACCATTTGCTGGGTACTCCCTCTTATCGGCACTCGACCTGCTTGAGTTGTCCCCAGAGTATTGATATTTGAGACTATCCAGATATCCCCCTGTTTTTGAGTGCATGCCGCTACTCAGGTACTCCCTCTGTTGACACTCGATCTGTTCGAGTTGTCCTTAAAGTTTGGATACTCCTGACTGTCCAAGTATCCTCTTGTCTTTGAGTACTAACCACCGTTCGGATACTCCATTCCCGTGACACTCGACCTGTTCGAGTTGTCCTCAAAGTTACGCCATTGAATACTAGCAGCTACTCAAGCATTCCACCACATTATGCACTTGCGATCACCCAGGTATGCTCTCTTACACTTGGACTAGTTGAGTGGTCCCTGATTATATCATTAAATATTTGTGTTCATCCAAATATTCCTCTACTTTGCACACCTGTGTGCCCACGGCCATCTAGGTAAGCTTTGTGCTACATTCAAATTCTCAATTACCAGGAGATGAGAAACCACCACGAATATCCAAGGTATGTCCCCGATATTCTCAATTACCAAGAGGTGAGAGACCTTCACGAATATCTCAGATACGTCCTCGATATTCCCATTACCAGGAGGTGAGAGACCTTCACGAATATACGAGGTACGTCCTCGATATTCCCAATTTCCAAGAGGTGAGAAACCTTCACGAATATCCAAGGTACGTCCTCAATAATCCCCATACCAGGAGGTGAGAGACCTTCACGAATATCCAAGGTATGTCCTCGAATTCCCTAATTGCCAAAAGGTGGGAGACCTTCACGAATATGCGAGGTACGTCCTCGATATTCCCTAATTGCTAGGAGGTGGGTGACCTTCACGAATATGCGAGGTACGTTCTCGATATTCCCAATCACCAGGAGGTGAGAAATCTTCACGAATATCCAAGGTACGTCCTCGATATCCCCCATACCAGGAGGTGAGAGACCTTCACGAATATCCAAGGTACGTCCTCGATATTCTCAACTACCAGGAGGTGAGAGACCTTTACGAATATCTCAGGTACATCCTCGATATTCCCCCATACTAGGAGGTGAGAGACCTTCACGAATATCCAAGGTACGTCCTCGATATTCTCAACTACCAGGAGGTGAGAGACCTTCACGAATATCTCAGGTACATCCTCGATATTCCCCCATACAAGAAGCTGAGAAACCTTCACGAATATCCCAGGTACGTCCTCGATGTTCCCTAATTGCCAGGAGGAGGGAGACCTTCACGAATATGCGAGGTACATCCTCAATATTCCCTATACTAGGAGGTGAGAGACCTTCACGAATATCCAAGGTACGTCCTCGATATTCTCAACTACCAGGAGGTGAGAGACCTTCACGAATATCTCAGGTACATCCTCGATATTCCCCCATACCAGAAGGTGAGAGACCTTCACGAATATCCCAGGTACGTCCTCGATGTTCCCTAATTGCTAGGAGGAGGGAGACCTTCATGAATATCTCAGGTACATCCTCGATATTCCCCCATACCAGAAGGTGAGAGACCTTCACGAATATCCCAGGTACGTCCTCGATGTTCCCTAATTGCTAGGAGGAGGGAGACCTTCACGAATACGCGAGGTACATCCTCGATATTCCCCATACCAGAAGGTGAGAGACCTTCACGAATATCCCAGGTACGTCCTCGATATTCCCTAATTGCCAGGAGGTGGGAAACCTTCATGAATATGCGAGGTACGTCCTCGATATTCCCAATTACCAGGAGGTAAGAGACCTTCACGAATATGCGAGGTACGCCCTCGATATTCCCCAATTTACCAGGAGGTGAGAAACATTCACGAATATCCCAGGTATGTCCTCGATATTACCCAATTTCCAGGAGGTGAGAAACCTTCATGAATATGCGAGGTATGTCCTCGATATTCCCAACTACTAGAAGGTGAGAGACCTTCGCAAATATCTCAGGTACTAGAAGGTGAGATACCTTCACGAATATGCAAGACCCATCCTCGATATTCCGTTTGCCAATTATTTTTTAGAAATTCGTACTTGTGATCATCCAAGTACCTCTTCAATGTCTGTGAACGTTCATACATCCTTCAAAGTCCGTACTTGTTAACATCCAAGTACTCTTTCGACACTTGCAAGCAATTAGGTATTTTCCAGCATCTAGTACTTGTGATCATACAGGTACCCCTTCGATATTTGCGAACATCTAGGTATCCTCCAAGAGTTTGTACTTGTGATCATCCAAGTACCCCTTAGATGCCTGCGAAGGACCAAATATCCTCCAGGTTAGTACTTGTGAATATCTAGGTACTCTTTCAATGCATGTGAATGCCTAGGTACCTTCGACAAATCAATGCCCTGAGAAAGGTCGGTGCATCCTCCCGAGAAAGGTCGGGTACCAACAGGTGTCCTTGATTGACGAAGATCAGGCACCCCACAAATCGATGCCCTGAGAAAGGTCGGTGCATCCTCCCGAAAAAGGTCGGGTTCCAACTGGTGTCTTTGACAGAGGTCAGACACCCCCACAAAATCGATGCCCTGAGAAAGGTCGGTGCATCCTCCTGAGAAAGGTCGGGTACCAACAGGTGTCCTTGATTGAAGTCAAGCACACCACAAATTGATGCCCTAAGAAAGGTCGGTGCATCCTCCCGAGAAAGGTCGGGTACCAACAGGTGTCCTTGACCGAGATCAGGC
This sequence comes from Eucalyptus marginata, assembly GCA_014182565.1. Lineage (NCBI taxonomy): Eukaryota > Viridiplantae > Streptophyta > Magnoliopsida > Myrtales > Myrtaceae > Eucalyptus > Eucalyptus marginata. The sequence continues at coordinate 25,318,294 of CM024592.1, read as the reverse complement.
ACCCCACAAATCAATGCTCTGAGAAAGGTCGGCGCATCTCTCGAGAAAGGTCGGGTACCAACTGGTGTCCTTGACTGAGATCAGGCACCCCACGAATCGATGCCCTGAGAAAGGTCGGTGCATCCTCTCGAAAAAGGTCGGGTTCCAATTGGTGTCTTTGACAGAGGTTAGACACCCCCACAAAATAGATGCCCTGAGAAAGGTCGGCGCATCTCTCGAAAGAGGTCAGGTACCAACTGGTGTCATCGATACAAATCAGGCACCCACAAATAAATGCCCTGAGAAAGGTCGGCGCATCTCCCGTCACGGCAACTGAAGAAAGGTTCGAGTCCGAGACAAACCACTTATTGCTCTGACAGGCGACCGAAGAAAGGTTCGGGTCTTAGAAAAGCAATTTCCCATCAAGGCGACCGAAGAAAGGTTCAAGTCCAAGACAAACTACCAATTGCTCTATTAGGCAACCGAAGAATGGTTCGGATCCTAGAGAAGCAACCTTCTCATATCACCAGGTAAGATGACGCCTTGATACTTCCCAAAACTTGGGGTTTACACCCTATCTCACTCACTCCCGGTAAGTAACTATAGGTATCTTCTTATCTGTCTTAGTATACGTAATGTTATATTGCTCTTTCTGCATAGAATAATAAGTCCCCAAATAAAATATAATCTGCTACGCATGCACGGATAAAATTTAGGCATCGGTTTGTCTTTGAATGCAACCTCTGCGAACTCACCTTCAAAGAGGAGCGGCTGTTGACGCCTAAATTTTGATTAGGTTTTTTAAATTAGGCCTTAGTCTCTTTTAATCTTTGTTTTTCCTCTTTTTCGGATAATAAATAATAAATAATAAAAACAACAAAAAATATAGTAAAAACAAAAGAAAACAAAAAATCGCCCAGCCCCCCTCCCTTTTCTCTCCCCTTGCGCGGGCCCTGGCCCAGTTTTTTTTTTTCTTAGATCCAGCCCGGTCCCTTTCCCCTTCTGTCTTCTTCCTCGACTGGAGTTGCAGCACGCGCGATGGAGTCCGACGCGCGCGATGCCAAACAGAAGGAGGTAGACGGCGACGTACGGTGCGGCAAGTGGAGAAGACACGCCTTCAATGCGGTAGGCGGCCTAGCTAGAGCCCTCGATGAGACGCCGGTTCAGCCGCGGGGGTTCGGTCGGCAAGCCAAAAACCGACGGCCGAGCCCCTCCGTCGACCGGACCCCCTCGCCTATAAATAGCGGAGCACCTCCGTCGACGAAGGGGGGAGAGGAAGCCAGCAAGCTCAGAGAGATCCCTCGAGAGACTTCGGGGAACTCGAAGAGCGAGCAAGGGCAAAGGATCGGGTCGCAAGCTAAATGACCTCCCACCGAGAGACATCGAGGGAGGCCAACGACAAGCGAAGCTAGATCTGAGGGCGGAATAGGTCGATGGCGAGCGCACTGGAGAGAGAAGAGGGCTGTGACTCAAGGGCTGTGAGTAGAGAAATCCAGATCTGAAGGCGAAGGCTTGCTGCCGTGCACCCCCTGATGCCGTCGTCGTGACCTGCCCCGCAAGCCAACCGACTTGAAGCAGCTGATGCCGTCTCGCTGACCAGCAACGCCGCCGCACCACGCTCTCGCCACAAGTAGGTAACGACAGCTGCTGCCCTCACGCCTCGCCGCTGCACCAGATCTCGCCTCGAGCTGGGCCACTATCGTCCTCGAAAACCCATCAATCGCCCGTCGTCGTCGGAACCCTAGCCGCCATCCGTCGTCGAGTCACCGCTCGGTGACATGCCAGCCAAACCCCCCCTGCCGCCGCGAATCTCCAAATCTCGAAGGCTCCAGAGCCAAGTCGGCGAGGGAAGAAGATGGGTCGTCAAGTGGGTTGGATCCGGGTAGGGTTTCGTGCGTTTCGAGGGGTGGCTGCGAGTCGGGTCGAAACCCGGTCGGATCCGGGTAAGGTTCCGCCGGGAACCGGGTCGTTGGGTCGGACCAAGGTCGGGGAACTAGGGTAGGGTTTTCGCCTGGTTCCCCCAAAAACGGCGTCGTTTCGCAAAGTAAAAAAAAAAAAGAAAAGAAAAACGACAAAAAAATTTGAGTTGTTGCGGGCCCGTCGTGGTCGGCTTTTTTTTAAATAATAAATAAATAATTTATTTTGAAAAAAATATATATTTATAATTTATTTTCGAAAAATATTTAAAAAATTATTTTAATTTCCAAAAAACCAGAAAATATTGAAAATATTAAAAAATATTTTATTTTCCAAAAATGCCAAAAATCCAAAAAAAAAAAAAAAAAAGCCAAAAAAATAAAAATAAAAAATATTCCATATTTTCCAAAAAATGCGAAAAATCCAAAAAAACCCAAAAATCCCTTTTATGTCCAAAAAATGGAAAAAGACCCCAAAATTGTTTTTTTTTTCCCCAAAATGCATGGAAAATCCCTAAAACATCCAGAAAACCTCAGGGTTCAAACAAGATTAGGTACCGAAAGGGCATTAGTGATTAACTAGTGTAATCAAGTCCCTAATCCTAATTTCTGTAGTTGCGCAGGAGCGAATATTTCTCCCAATATTTCGCATGGGTTTCTAATCAACCCACCCCAAATTGATTAGTGGCGACTCCGTTTTAAAAATTAACTTACAGGTTAAATACTTAGACTATTAAAGTCGTGAATTGGTGGACTTGGGAGAGTCCGGGCTTAATAAATTCAGCCGAGCCATTAGCCTCTGCGAGGTGCCCGACCCGATCGGGCGCCGAAAAAAAAGAGGTCGCGACAGGACCGTCCGGGATAGACACGACTGGGTAGCTGAAAACGGAGAGAGAAGTGTCCAGGTGGACCAAGGTTTTCTGTTCTGCTCTCAACCATGTTCCTCGCCATCCATGACAAATTCACAGCTAAAGGTTGCAGCATCCACAAGGAAGTTTTCGAGAAATTCATTAATACATATACATCACGATGTGAATCAGAATCCACCAAACGGCGAATACTCAAAATTTAGTAATTAACATCTCGACCTACAAATATTGAGGTTCTTTTATGCCATCGGAGACTTACTTTGATCTCTTCTGACCCCTGGAAGTGTAAGTTAAGCAGGTAACTGTCTTCAGACTCTGCAAGGGTCACACGTCCTGTGATGGATCCTGCAAGCTCCACTTCCGCATTCCAAACCACTCCGACTCCAGCACTGCAGGTGGCATCAGCGCCAGGACATTGCATATATGTCGTACTAAGTGGAGAAAACGCCACGTTGATGTTGCATTTTCTTCCGTGAGAACCACGAGGAGGCACGGAAAATTGAGATCGTCCCTCTGACCATGTCTCTCGTGCTATCACTTGATACAACGCCTTGTTGGTGACATAAATGGGTAGGTTCGCAGCATCTTTCTCCATAAAGAAGTCCTGCAGCCCAGTCAAAGTCTTAAACCTCGCAACAACCTCTTCCCTGAGGTAAGAGGTGCTTGGGTTATCAATGAAGACGATGTTATCTATTGCCATAACTCGCTCTTCGACATGGGAACAAGGGTGCAGGTCAGTCGGAAAGAAGTTGATGAACTAAGGGTAGTTACTACCAGGACCAAGCATTCCGGGTGGAAGCTGTTGACGCCTAAAATTTCATTTTAATTAATTAGGTTATACTTTATTTTATTTTAGTTTTATTTTATTTCATCTCTTTCGGATAATAAAAAAACAAAAACAACAAAACAAAGCAAAAGCAGGAGAAAAGGCAGAAAGGAGGAGAAGCAGCCTTCACTTGGGCCCTCGGCCCATTTCCGCTGCAGCCCGGCCCAGTCGGGTCTTCTCCTTCCTCGCGCCTCTGCAGCGCACGCATAGGAGGCGCGACGCCGGATGGGCAGCCGGATGGCGACGTGGGAGCAGTTGGCGTTGGATGGGACACCCGTTCGGCCGTCCGGAGCCACTCGGCACGCGAGGGGTACCGGCGGTCGAGTTTCGTCGACCGCCACCCCCTCGCCTATAAATACCGAGGCCCCGCCTGCAGCGTCGAAGGCACACGCAAAGCAGCCGGCAAAGCTCCGAGCCCCCCGAGACTTCGGGGAACTCAGAGCGAAGCAGAGGCAAGGTGGTCGGGTCGTGAGTTCGCTGATCTCCCTCTGAGAGACTTCGGGGGAGACCGGTGGCGAACGAAACCCAGATCCGCAAGCTCGCGGCCAGAGAGAGAGAGAGAGAGAGAGAGAGATTGAAGGCGTTGCCCCTCTCCGTCACTCGCCGTCTCCGCCACTCGCCGCACCCCGCCGCAGTAGCCGCGCCATCGCCATCCCCCGTCGTTCTTTGCCGGCTCGCCACGGCGTCCGCTCAACCCTTCCCTCCTCGGCGCCGCAAATCGGGAACCCTAGGGTTCCCGATTCGTCGGTCGCGACCCGGGTCGTTGGGTCGGACCCGGTCGGGGGAACCGGGTAAGGTTTCGCCGGTTCCCCCCTCCCCCAAACGGCGCCGTTCCAAATAAAAAATAAAAAAGAAAAAAAGGCAAAAAAATCCGAGTCGGGCCCGCAAAAAAAAACATAAAATATTTTAAATAATTTATTTTCCGAAAAAAAAATCAAAAATACAATTTATTTTCGAAAAACATTAAAAAATATTTTAATTTCCCAAAAAAACCATAAAATATTAAAAAATATAAAAATATTTTATTTTCCAAAAAAAATACCAAAAATTCAGAAAAAGCCAAAAAGACTTTTATTTTCCAAAAAAATGCCAAAAATCCAAAAAAAGTCCTTTTTATGTCCAAAAAATAGAAAAAGACTCAAAAATGTTTTTCCTCCAAAAAATGCATGGAAAATCCCTAAAGGATCCAAAAAACCTCAGGGTTTAAACAAGATTAGGTACCGAAAGGGCATTAGTGATTAACTAGTGTAATCAAGTCCTCGATCCTAATTTCTCTGGTTGCGCAGGAGCCAGTATTTCTCCCAATACTTTGCATGGGTTTCTAATCAACCCACCCCAAATTGATTAGTGGCGACTCCGTTTTAAAAATTAACTTACAGGTTAAAAACTTAGACTATTAAAGTTGTGAATTGGTGGACTTAGGAGTGTCCGGGCTTAATTAATTTAGCCGAGCCATTAGCCTTCGCGAGGCGCCCGCCCCGATCGGGCGCCAGAAAAAAAGAGGTCGCGACAGCTTGGCGACTCCGCTGGGGAATTTGAGGACTTAGGCCTTTTTGTCTTGTTTAATTCCTTTACAGACTTAGGTTTTTTTTTTTTTTTTTTTTTTTTTTTTTAATTTTTTATGCAGGTCAGTAGCTTAGAAATTTATTTTTGCTTAAAATAGATTTTCCTGTGATTATGAATTGTTGTGCATGTTTTACTGTTTCAACACTACACATGACACACACACAACCCGGCCGCCGGACCTGGGCCGCCATAGGATGTTTAGGATGGTGTCAAGAAAGATACGACCTCGAACGCGAGACTGCGATGTAGAGGTTGCCTTTCTTTTCCCCGAATTTCTCTAGCCGAGGTTAGAAGGGTATGCTGCTAACGCAAGACTGCGACGGGTGGATACCCTTTTAATTTCAACAAGCCTTCTCAGTTAGAAATCGAGCCGCACATCTCATGTGCATGTCTTTGTGTTTGCCATTTTCTTTAAAAGCAAAGTAATTTATTTACTTTTACTCAGTCTTTTTTATTGGCCCATGGCAATTTAGGGTGAGTTTTTCGAGTCCCAATTTATATGCGAAGGGAGAAGATGACATCCAGCTTATTCCCACTCCCAAGGCAGAGCTCTTCAGGTGGTGGGGTCAATTGGATCAGTATGCCCAAGAGCGTGTGAAAGCCAAAGTCGGTCATCTTCTATCATTGATCCAAGTCCGTGTTCATCCCGAAGTCATACAAGCCATGGCACATTTCTGGTGCCCGAAGACGACTACTTTTATATTTGGTGGGTTCGAGCTAACCCCAACTCTGGAAGAATACAGCATCATCACTGGAATGCCTCTCGAGAAAAGGCTTGTTAGGCCATCAACAGGCATTATCCCATTGCGTGGGTTAGCACGACTTTTAAGAATTGAAGTCCATGTTATGAGGCAAATCCTTGAAAACAACCATAATACCTGCCCTCTAGCATTTTTGACTGCCTGTTTCGAAAATCAACCCATGACCCAAAAAAGTGAGATTTTCCTTCTGGCCTTTTTCGGGTTCATCATTTTCCCCCATCAAAGAAATGTCATAAGTCCAAAGATGGCATGGATAGTTGACCAGATCTTAAGGGGGCAAAATTATGTCAACATGATTTTAGTCGAAATATTCTTGTCCCTCAATCGTTTTAAAGAAAACACGGAAAAGGTCATGTGGGTCTCCCCGGAAATTTTACAAGTCTGGTTCTTTTCTCACCTAAGCAAATTTCGAGGCTTCATGCGATCGTCTGAAATAAATGATTTAGCAAATCCGTTTCAGAAATTTATGGTTTTAGGACCATACGTTCCTAACCAAAGCTGTTTAAATTGGATAAACTTTCTAAGAAACCCAGCTCTTGAGGCGTTCCAATGGTGTGCTGGTTGGTTCCATGAAAAGAGAGCTTACTTTGCTTACAGACGCCGCCATCCAATTCCGTTGCTTGGTTTCACCGGCGCCATTTCTTATTTCCCATATCGGGTGACGCGACAGTATGGAGCCCTTCAAGAGATCCCACCGCCTTTCAAGAAGAAGGCCCCTCCACTCTTTTTCACCCATCAAAGTCTTGAATACACATTCGAGATTGACATTGTCGAGGAAACATGGAGCAGGTGCCATCGCAAAAGAATTGTGATACCTGAAGGGCTTGAGGGACAAGAAAAAGCCCACCACGCCTCTGAATCCTACATCCTCAACCATCGTATCCCGACAAAGTGGAAGCCATCGATCCCTCATCCAATCAGCGAGATAAGCTAGCATGAGCAAGCAGAGGCTGTGCAAGGGGATTTGGGAATGAGCGGGATACATGTCTCAGAGCCGATCCAAGAAAACAAGCATCGCCGCAAGAACAAGGCTCCCCGTCGCATATAGATTAACAATCATGTGTTTCCTAGTGTTGATATCGTGAAAATTTCGTCCCATTGTTTAGGGACTTTTGTTTAATACATAGTATTTCCTTCTGTCATTTTAATTTCGAGTTTTAAGTGTCAGAAGTCTGTGGTCTATAAAATCCTCTTTTGATAAATATAAAAGCAGTTAGACCATTGCCATGGGTCAATCTTCGTTTACTTTCGTGCTCATTCATGATTTTTGCGACACAGGTAATTATGAATCGTCAACTATTAGCCACCCGCGAATGGCCTCACGTGATAGGACTCGATCAGAATGATGTACAAAATCGCCTCACCAACATTGAAGATGGCATAGGACAAATGTCCATTGTCCTTCGAAAACTCTCAAGACAAATGGAATCCACTCAAGCTAAACCCAACTCCATAACTGCTTTAAGCACACTCCAAGCACCTGCAAATTTGCCAGAGGGTGACCAACAAGATAAACAGCTTGAAGAGATCATGAAAAAGTTGAGACAGCTGCAGGAGCTGAATCCCATCGACTCGTCTAATTATGACGGTTTTGAGATCCCTGAAGAACTCAGGACGCCTGAATGCGAAAGGTATGCTGATACCTTTCGCCCAGAGACCTACTTATAGGCCTACCTGGTCCAAAGGATGATTCAATCATACCAATCAAACCTAACCGGCCCTGCCTTGCGATGGTACATTGTCAGGAAGATTAGTTCCCTTAAAACCTGGAAGGAACTAATCCATGTTTTCCACCAAGAATATAATATTGACATCGCCCGACATCGCCTTGCCCTACGAGGGAACCGATGTTCCGGAGCAGGAGGAGCCGTCGCTTCTTTGAGATAGGAGAAGAAGATGTCAATGAAGCCTTGCATGATAAATGGGCAACTGAGCAACATCATATCATTGAAAAGTTTCCCACTCGGAAAGGCAAGGAACCTATGTACGAGATCAAAGACACGGAGCTTATTCAAGACCGGGGCACGACAGAACAGCTCCCCAAGCTTACTGCAAGAGCTAGGGTTCAAAGAATACCGACCCCTATCAACATAGAAAGTGAAGCAGAGAGTGAAGCCTTAATATCTCTCATTCCCCTTGATAGAATCGAACTGGCGAAACAAAGGGCCTTACTCAAAAGGTCTGGACCAAGAGCCAAGAAAAGAAAGCCTAAACAAATCAATTCGACATCTACCACTGAATACATGCGAAATTTGATAACTGGTGAGCCGTTGCACCAAAATTTCGAGCATTCTCTGGAGTACAACTCCGAAGGCTACCGCCCTCTAGAGTACGACCCTGATGACTTCCAGTCCCTAGAATACAATCCCAAGGACTTCTAGCGTTATTTCAATGAAACTGACGACTCATCGTAAAATTGTTTCCTACTCTCACCCGGGGATGAAGGCCCGTCAGAAGAAGAAACGTACGTCTTTATCCGATACGATCCTAATGAGCTACTAAACTCGTCCTCTGACCATGAGGATAGCTTCAATACTTCATCCTCATTCGGAAATTTTGACCCAAAAGAAAGCAATGGAGTAATCTCGGTAGAGTCCGACTTCTCTAGAACAGGAAAATTCACCACTTCAACGAATATGCAGTGGGAAAACCGGTGGCCTAACCAAGGCATATCAGGCTTGTCTTGCCCTCATATGATCATGACCCCCAGCGAAGTGTGGATACCTAATCTCTGCAAGTATAACGGCACGACTTGCCCCGTGGCTCATTTGCAATATCTCCACACTAAAATGAGTCAATACTATGGCCCGATGTCATTCACAACTCAGGCGTTCCAAGAAACTCTTACGGGGTCTGCATTGCAATGGTTCGTCACAGCAAGTATTTACCTCATAAAGGATTGGAATGAGCTGTCTTCCACATTCTTGCATCAGTACCAAAACCAGATTGGAACTGAGCTACCTTGCGAGAGCTTGGCCCACTTCGGAAGAAGACCAATGGAGGATTTCCAAGTATATGCAGGAAGGTGGAGGGTTTTTATGATGCAAACCTATCCTCAACTGACCGAAGAAGAATTGATAAAGCAGTTCATAGAAGCTTTGCCCCACGAACATCGATGTTGGCTGCATGGGTTACACTTCCGTAGCTTCAACGAAATAGTCATCGCATGCGAATACTTCGAGTTTACTGGAGGCGAGGAATTCAAAGACGCTTGACTTCAGGACCGGTACTATCAAAGCGCTCCTTTTCATAGGAGTTTTTATTAGTTTTGCTTGTTTTTATGTTTCTTATCTAGTGTGCTACTGTTGTATTTTTCATTCCAGTACTTTAATGTACAGTTATAATATTTTGTTTTGAAAGCATGAGGCGGTATTCCAAACCAGCCCAGTGATGCTATCCAACCATGAAAAGAAAATATCATCCAAGGAGAATACGAAATTGGGCTTCCTCATGCCTTTTCTCCCCCAAAGACATATTCTGAAAATAAAAAATATTTCATCACCAAAAGCTTTCATTAAAACAAGATGATAAATTTCACCATGTTTGTCTTTCTGACTCTCTCACTTTATGTCTCAGAATATCATCCCCTTTGACTAAGTGTGACATGAGGCATTTGAAGCTGGCACATCATGTGAACTCGTCAAGTTCAAAGACACCCTTTCAAGGAAATAGGGGCAAACAAAAAGGAGCATCCCATTTTAAAGAAAGTAAGTCTTATTCCCTGAACATAATTTTGAAAATGATGTCCCCTCTCTTCTGTGTACAGGAAACGAAAGATAGGAGGTGATAGGCATAGGCATGCAATTAAACTCGAAGCATGCACATCATGGTAACTCGAGGCAGGATAACCTCCCCTTATGCTGCTTTCAACCTTCCCATTTTTGCAAGCCGTCCTCAGGAGCTCGGTGCATTCCACCTCACTCCTATCCAACTCTTTCTCAAGACGGAGTAATATCTCCTCCCCCGACATGCCCGAACAATTAGATGTTACAGTTTCATTGAAGGGGTTTCCAGCTTCGACAAGCCCAGAAGCATAAGGAAGAAATTTCTTCTCTTCCTTTGAATTGATTACTGTCAATAGGGAGAAAATCCAGACAGTCAAGGCGATCTATAGCCCCCACTCCAGACAATGACTCTAGAATCTGGAAGCTTCACTTCGTGTTCCAGACACGTATTCTTCCAAAAAATAATCGCCATCAGAAAACTGGAGGTTTTTGATTGTCCATCTCAAATTCCATAGAAGCTTGAGGTACGTGACTTTTTGCTCAATGCAGCTATAGTCAGAGACAGAAGAAAAATTCCACAAAAGGAAGGCGTTGAAGATGAATCAACGACCAGCAATCATGCATACAGGACCACAAATGAGGAGGGCCAATCAAAAGAGACATTGAACTGTGTCAAAGACAATAGGCTGTCATTGACATTCAAATATCCCTAGGAGTCAGCAAATATAAACTCTGGGGAAGAGTAATTTGGTATCGTTTCCAATACTCCCGATCTCGAACTCACTTTTGACATATTTTCTCCTATTGACAGGAAGCATAGGATTCAAGAAACAAGCTTAATGGTTAATTTGGACAAATCAAGTGACTCATATTGATGTGAAAGGACATGTCATCCAAGAGCCGGTTCGGTTGAATGAAAAAAGAAGCACCCCCTACGGACATCGTCAGCACCTCTGGTCGAGTGGTACCCGGGAAGAAGCAAAATGGTCCAAAGTCGAGGGTTCGAATCCCGACGCGACGCTAGCCTCTTGAAAATAAATAAAAATTGCTTCTCTTGCACCTGCAAATTACAAGAAAGCAAATGGCCTAACGGAGTGAAAATTACAGGAATTCATATCCTCCTCGTACTTCAGGTCTATTTAAGCATTTGTAAACCAGTGAAGGGTAATGTTGTATCACTTCCAAGTTATTCGACTCTTGAAAGAGCTTCTGACTAGCATGATCCCTCTCGCCTGTTGCAGGATCACCTGATCGTCAAAAATACAGCAAACAAATGAGAGGCATGTCAGACTATGATAAACTCTCCTAAGCCAAATGGCGTCTCAAGTATCGCCAAAGCAGATGACGGAAACCTTTCATACCTCAAATCACGTGTGATATTGACCCTACTAATTGATCTATTTCCACATCTCCTCTTTTGCAGGGGCAAAAGCAGAAGGGCCATCAAATCAATGATCAGATCCCCAATCCCAGCTGATCCTTCTTGTGTCATTTCCCTACTTAATTAGGATAATCCATTGACACCCCATTTGTGAATAACTCTTTTGATGTTCAAAATTCAACACATTTGTAAATACAATTTCACCAAGTAAACACCCCTAAAGTTGTCAACAGGGTTTCTTGAGTAAAAATCATTCATTTACTTTGAAAATACAAACTCTCTCATACCAAAAAAATGCTGCATGTCTTCTCCAAATGGATTTATGCATATTGATTTTGTCTGTCTAAATCACTGATTCCATTGGGAATTATTAGAATAGACAGCTAAGTGAAGAATACAAGATTAGTTGAGCATGCTGGATGAGGTGCGTCAGAATGATGACAGGCAAGCCATATCCTACACACAGTCCCCCATCTATACACTTGTGAGATGAGTACAGAAAATTCCATGACTACAGGGTAAAGAGTTCTCTCGCGAATGGTACGATAACCAAAATAGTGAGAGGCATTTCATTGCTCACCCCCCTTTGAGCCCCATACACTGGTGAAGCTTCTCTCATCAAGAATCACCCTCACACTGGAGCATGTCAAAGACAAGGCAAATCATCATTACAAGGTGAGAAGAGGGATAGAAATTCTCTTGCTCGCACTTGCATCAATCTTCGAGTGTCTTTATTGCATATGAACACTCGCGTTAATTTAAGTGCCTTAGAATGACGAAGAGCAATTCCTTTTCTATGCATTTGTATACATTGTACAACCCAAGTGAGTTTGTAATTTTACCCTCACATTGAGACAAAGCAGAAGTTATTGCCATAGCCTAGAACGTTGGCTGAAGATGAAGACTCAAAGTCTAAATAATGGTGCTTCGATTGAACTCGCCTAGATCAGTTCCTCAAGCAACAAAAATGAAAAAGCAGGGACATAAAAAAGCAGTGTACCTGGTAAAAGCAAGGTCAATGCCCATAAATGAGGAACTGGAATAAAAGCAGGGGCATAAAAAAGCAATGTGCCTGGTAAAAGCAAGGCCAATGCCCCCCCAGTAAAAAAATACAGCCAAGAAAAAATTGTGGTTGTAAAATCTCCATTTGACAATAAGAAGAAAGACTAGTGACGAATGCTGAGACAGTCACCAACTCTCACCCTTCTATATGTAAGCCGAGTCTACGTTATATTACCATTGTAAAAAGTCTCTTCAGACTAGGGGCACTTCAATTAACGTGAGATTTCATATGTGCATAAATACCGCTCGAAGAAGTACGAGCAAGATTACTCTATCTCTTTTCGCAGGGTCCCTGACTTTTAAACCCGGAGAGGATCGTGCAATATTTTCATCCATCGACTTCAACCTTGATGGTCCCCTTTGATGAGCTGCTAACCAAGTCTTCATCACAATTTCAACAAAGACCTCTCACATTGGTAAAGTCGTACCACTTGCGAGAATACTCGAACCCCTGCTGACATGATGACAGTGAGAAGTGTGATCCTTATAAATCCTGCATCAATGGTCAGGATAAAACAACCTTTCCATGAGAGTGAGTGAAAGTCCTTTCAGACTGAAAGTCCCTCATTTGGCATGCTCAAGACATCTACATTCTAAATGAAGGTTGTCTTTCAAAATCTTCCCCAGTGGAAATCAGATGATGCAAAATTGACAAAATTATCATGCATGAATCTCATTTGAACTCATGAATTTACAGCATATACAATCATTGTGTACATGTTTGCATATTGTGTAAATAGCGAACATACTCTCAGTGATTAGAGATATTGCCAAGTAAGCATATCCCTATCCCCTTGTCTTTGAGTACCCACCATTTGCTGGGTACTCTCTCTCATCGACACTCGACCTGTTCGAGTTGTCCCCAGAATATTAATATTTGCAAATGTCCAGATATCCTCCTGTTTTTGAGTGCCCGCCGTTACTCAAGTACTCCCTATGTTGACACTTGACCTGCTCGAGTTGTCCTTAAAGTTTGGGTACTCTCGACTGTCCAAGTACCCTCTTGTCTTTGAGTACCGATCATCGTTCGGATACTCCCTTTCCATGACACTCGACTTGTCCGAGTTGTCCTCCAAATTGTATCTTTGAATACTAGCAGCTACTCAAGTATTCCACCACATTATGCGCCTGCAATCACCCAGGTATGCTTTCTTACACTCGGACCGGTTGAGTGGTCCCTGATCATATCGTTAAATGTTTGTGTTCATCCAAATATTCCTCTACTTTGTACACCTGTGTGCCTGCGGCCATCTAGGTAAGCCTTGTGCTACATTCAAATTCTCAATTACCAGGAGGTGAGAAACCTTCACGAATATGCGAGGTACGTCCTCGATATTCCCCATACCAGGAGGTGGGAGACCTTCACAAATATCCAAGGTAAGTCCTTGATATTCCCCATGCTAGAAGGTGGGAGACCTTCACGAATATCCCAGGTACGTCCTCGATATTTCCAACTACCAGGAGGTGAGAAACCTTCACGAATATCCCAGGTACGTCCTCGATATTCCCTAATTACCAGGAGGTGGGAGACCTTCACGAATATGCGAGGTACGTCCTCGATATTCCCAATTTCCAGAAGGTGGGAGACCTTCGTGAATATGCGAGGTACGTCCTCAATATTCCCCATGCCAGGAGGTGGGAGACCTTCACGAATATCCCAGGTACGTCCTCGATATTCCCTGATTGCCAGGAGGTGGGAGACCTTCACGAATATCTCAGGTACGTCCTCGATATTCCCATTACCAGGAGGTGAGAGACCTTTATGAATATCTTAGGTACGTCCTCGATATTCCTAATTTCCATAAGGCGAGAGACCTTCGCGAATATGCGAGGTACATCCTCGATATTCCCATTGCCAAGAGGTGAGAGACCTCCACAAATATGCGAGACCCATCCTCGATATCCCGTCTGCCAGGTATTCTTTAGAAATTCGTACTTATGATCATCCAAGTACCTCTTCAACACCTGCGAACGTTCAGGCATCATTCAAAGTCCGTACATGTTAACATCCAAGTACTCTTTTGACACTTGCAATTAATCAGGTATTTTCCAGCATCTAGTACTTGTGATCATACAGGTACCCCTTCGATATCTGCGAACCTCCAGGTATCCTCTAAGAGTTTGTACTTGTGATCATCAAAGTACCCCTTCGACGCCTGCAAAGGCCCAACTATCCTCCATGTTAGTACTTGTGAATATCTAGGTACTCTTTCAATACCTGTGAAAGTCTAGGTACCTTCAACAAATCGATGCCCCGAGAAAGGTCGGTACATCCCCGAGAAAGGTCGGGTTCCAACAGGTGTCTTTGACAAAGATCAGGCACCCCACAAATCGATGCCCTGAGAAAAGTCGGTGCATCCCCCGAGAAAGGTCGGGTTCCAACAGGTGTCTTTGACAAAGATCAGGCACCCCACAAATCGATGCCCTGAGAAAAGTAGGTGCATCCCCCGAGAAAGGTCGGGTTCCAACAGGTGTCTTTGACAGATGTCAGACATCCCCAACAAATCGACGCCCTGAGAAAGATCGGTGCATCCCCCAAGAAAAGTCGGGTTCCAACAGGTGTCCTCGATAAAGATCAGGCACCCCACAAATCGATGCCCTGAGAAAAGTCGGTGCATCCCCCGAGAAAGGTCGGGTTCCAACAGGTGTCTTTGACAGAGGTTAGACATCCCCAACAAATCGATGCCCTGAGAAAGATCGGTGCATCCCCCGAGAAAAGTCGGGTTCCAACAGGTGTCCTCGACAAAGATCAGGCACCTCACAAACCAATGCCCTGAGAAAGGTCGGTGCATCCTCCTGAGAAAGGTCGAGTTCCAGCAGGTGTCTTTGACAGAGGTCACACACCCCCACAAAATAGATGCCTTGAGAAATGTCGGCGCATCTCCCGAGAGAGGTCGAGTACCAACTGGTGTCCTCGATACAAATCAGACACCCACAAATAGATGCCCTGAGAAAGGTCGGCGCATCTCTTGTCACGGCAACTGAAGAAAAATTCGGACCCGAGACAAACCACTTACTGCTCTGACAGGCGACCGAAGAGTGGTTCGGGTCTTAGAAAAGCTATTTCCCGTCAAGGTGACCGAAGAAAGGTTCGAGTCCAAGACAAACTACCGATTGCTCTAACAGTCGACCAAAGAATAGTTCGGGTCCTAGAGAAGCAACCTTCTCATATCACCAGGTAAGATGATACCTTGATACTTGCCAAAACTCGGGGTTCACACCCTATCTCACTCACTCTCAGTAAGTGATTCCAGGTATCTTCTTGTCTGTCTTAATATATGTAAAGCTATATCGCTCTTTTTCTCCATAGAATAATAGGTCCCAAATAAAATATAATTTGCTATGCATGCATGGATAAAATTTAGGCATCAGTTTGTCTTTGAATGCAACCTCTGCGAGCTCACCTTCAAAGAGGGGCAGCTGTTGACGCCTAAAATTTCATTTTAATTAATTAGGTTTTACTTTATTTTATTTTATTTCATCTCTTTCGGATAATAAAAAAACAAAAACAACAAAACAAAGCAAAAGCAAGAGAAAAGGCAGAAAGGAGGAGAAGCAGCCTCCGCTTGGGCCCTCGGCCCATTTCCGCTGCAGCCCGGCCCAGCCGGGTCTTCTCCTTCCTCGTGCCTCTGCAGCGCACGCACAAGAGGCGCGACGCCGGATGGGCAGCCGGACGGCGACGTGGGAGCAGCTGGCGTCGGATGGGACACCGGTCCGGCCGCCCGGAGCCACTCGGCATGCGAGGGGGACCGGCGGTCGAAGTTCCGTCGACCGGCCACCCCCTCGCTTATAAATACCGAGGCCCCGCCTCCGTCGAAGGCACGCGCAGCAGCCAGCAAAGCTCTGAGCCCCCCTGAGAGACTTCGGGGAACTCAGAGCGAAGCAGAGGCAAGGCGGTCGGGTCGCGAGTTCGCCGATCTCCCTCCGAGAGACTTCGGGGGAGACCGGTGGCGAACGAAACCCAGATCCGCAAGCTCGCGGCCAGAGAGAGAGAGAGAGAGAGAGAGAGAGAGAGAGATCGAAGGCGTTGCCCCTCTCCGTCGCTCGCCGTCTCCGCCACTCGCCGCACCCCGCCGTAGGTAGCCGCTGCCGTCGCCATCCCCCCCTGTCGTTGCTATCGCCGCCGTCGCCGCCGCGTCCGCTCAACCCTCCCCTCCTCGGCGCCGCAAATCGGGAATCCTAGGGTTCCCGATTCGTTCGGGTCGCGACCCGGGTCGTTGGGTCGGACCCGGGTTGGGGGAATCGGGTAGGGTTTCACCGGTTCCCCCCTCCCAAACGGCGCCGTTCCAAATAAAAAAAAAAAAAAAGGCAAAAAAATCCGAGTCGGGCCACGCGTTGCGAGCCCATTTGCGATCGGCTTTTATTTTAAATAATTTATTTTCCGAAAAAAAAATCAAAAATATAATTTATTTTCGAAAAACGTTAAAAATTTTTAATTTCCCAAAAAACCATAAAATATTAAAAAATATAAAAAATATTTTATTTTCCAGAAAAATCAAGAAAAATCAAAAATACTTTATTTTCCAAAAAAAAATACCAAAAATTCAGAAAAAGCCAAAAAGACTTTTATTTTCCAAAAAAAAAATGCCAAAAATCCAAAAAAAATCCTTTTTATGTCCAAAAAATAGAAAAAGACTCAAAAATGTTTGTCCTCCCAAAAATGCATGGAAAATCCCTAAAACATCCAAAAAACCTCAAGGTTTAAACAAGATTAGGTATCGAAAGGGCATTAGTGATTAACTAGTGTAATCAAGTCCCCGATCCTAATTTCTCTGGTTGCGTAGGAGCGAGTATTTGTCCCAATATTTTGCATGGGTTTCTAATCAACCCACCCCAAATTGATTAGTGGCGACTCCGTTTTAAAAATTAACTTACAGGTTAAAAACTTAGACTATTAAAGTCGTGAATTGGTGGATTTGGGAGAGTCCGGGCTTAATTAATTTAGCCGAGCCATTAGCCTTCGCGAGGCGCCCGCCCCGATCGGGCGCCGGAAAAAAAGAGGTCGCGACAGAAGCGTGTCGCGAAATATCTTGAGCAACGTAGGCGGGGCCACTATGACAGATTGACTGCCTTCCTGAGTATATAATAGTATGCGTGCATCATTTGGGCCATTATCAACTTGGACCGGGCCAGCTGATTGGGAGCGTACTGGGGCAGTCCCTCGAATACTCTGTGCATTGCTGACTTGTGGGGTGGCCTTTCCTCTTTGAAATGAGGCCCACAGTATATTCCAACAATGGAGGAAGCGCTGGTCATACATCAGCATGCCTTCACCTGCAGGAGCAGCAGTGGATGGTGCCCCAGCATTCACGGGTGGACCCATTTTCAAACAGAATCTACAGGAGAGCGAGGCATCAGTTGAGGAACAGGATATGCAACGTAACTAGTAGAATCTTCCGACTGCACATTATTAATGTTTCATTCAATATAATGGATATGCCGTCAATAATATATTTGATTTCTAGCATTTAAAAAACTAATAGATAACGAACTTTCTTGTAACGTAAGTGAAGTCATTCTAACTGCAGAAACTTAATTTACATATCCGATAACCATCAACATGCTGCTTGACATCTACATGAATCGACTGTTAGTAAACCTAAACTGTGGTAATAACAAAGAAATGCTCCAACCAGTTACGGATGAATCAATTTTTTCTGGCGAAATTGATTAGTGAAAGAGCATGGCTCATCATTATTCAGTTTAACAATCTCCAAGAACTATCCAAGGCAACAGAGAGGATGATAATAAAGAAAAAGAAAAAAAAAGAAAAAAAGAAAGTTGGTTCACTCACACAAAACAAACTAGGCTTAATTAGATTATACACTCAATCTCACAAAAAGAACAAATTTTATTCCATAAAAATGTTATGTTTTGGTTCCGTTTTTAAAAAAGCAACATCATGTGAATAATGTATGTTTTTCATCAATCAGAAAACTAAGGAGGATGAGCATGAAACCTAAGGATTCAACATCCTGCCTGTAGGATACTAGTTTGAAGAACTTGTTTGATGCTTTGGACCGGAGTAGTATTAGAACATAGACACTATATAGTGAGTGAAAGAGTTGGGCGTGGCCAAAAAGTACTGGCAGAAGTCAAGCTTTTATAGTGCTGGCTTTCCTCTATGAGGGGTAGTTATGTCATTCAACAACTTTCAGAATTCATACATTTTTGGTTAAGATTTCATTTTCCTTCCTCGCCCGGCAAAATTTCTACTAATCCAAGAAAAGAAAGGTATCCATTTGGACCCATACTAATGAGTAGTTAATTTAATTTAACTTACCTATTTATACATAATTTTTAAGAGTGTGCAAAAGAACTAAGATTGCCCTGAACCAAACTAGACTGGTTTCTCCTAAAGGGACCGATCCGGTTCCACATTCCTGGTTACAATTTATTGGAAACGGTGAGTATCAGTCTGGTTTCCTCTTCGTCACTCCGTCTTTTGCCTCACTCATCTTGTGGTCTTGCCTCCCTCTCTCACTCTCACTCTCGATGGCCTTTGGCCTCATAGATCCCATCTTTCACTCTCGCTCTAGATTGCCTTCAGCTCCATCACTCCCTCTGTCACTCTCGCTCTTGGTTGCCTCCAACCTTCAATCTCGTTACTCGCTCTAAAGTCTTATGCCTCTTCCAAAGTGGGGACATTGGTCCAATTTCTGAGTAGGTCTATGGAGCCAACGGGTGGTCCTAGATTCTAATTTTACGAAACCAGTTCTTAATGGGTATTTCCAGGTGGTTCCCAGCTCTAGAGGTTCCAAAGTGGGAACCCCCTACTTTAGAACTGATCACCCCTACTTTTTATCTTCAATTGCCGAATAAAATATGGAAGCTGTCCATTTGTTATTATTATTAAATATTTGGTCCAGATGAGGTTAGATTCGGTCAATTATATCAATAAAATCTACAAAATCCGGAAGGTCCTTAATTTGATAGGAAGCGATTAGGTTTCAAAATATTATATCCCTTTAATGAAAAGTCCAATCTAGTGAGCATAATCCGATATTTCTTTCTGTTTTGTGGCTAATCAGTTCAAGTGAATTGCTTAAATTTGATTGCTCCAAACATGCTAGGTTTTATTACCTTCACTGGGTTGACTCATCATTGTCCAGGGAAAGGAAAAAAAAAGGAACGTGCAAAGCATCTAAAGTAAAGTCGGGGGTGTAAATTTACGGTGCCAATTAAATTACACAACATAATGGCCGAAATTAATATATTATTATACAAGGTAGAGCAACAACAAAATTAAAAAGTGCATAAATGAATATTCTGATGGAAAAAAGTGAAAATTATGTTCACTCAAGTTCAATAATATTATGAACAAAAAAAAAGTTCAGTAATATTTTTTTCTGAGAAAAAGGAGATAATTGGCTCTTTGTATTGCCCATCAATAGAACAAAAGTTATGTGAATTGTATGATTGACAAGAGTAAAAAATATTTTCAGGAAATAAAAATGAAACAAAAAGTGAAAAATTGAATCTATTTTAGATCGAGACATTGATGTTCTCTGTTTTGACAACACGTTTTGGCAAGTACCAACATTTGTTTATACTTAAAAAAATTACTAACTATTTTAATAATCTACCAATATTTATCTTGATGACTTATCAATGTTGTAGAAGTTTATAACTTGTCTTCAAATTATTAACATTAATTTGACTAATGTACCAACATTCGTTATATTAAGACAAATTAATTTTAATCACTTACCAACTTTTTATTTTGTTTGGCTTTAAAAAGTATCTGCATTTTTTTCTACTTCCAAGATACCAACTACTTTAATAATGTATCAACATATTAAGCCAAATTGTCCATTACTTAAGAAGAGGAAATGAAAATTTAAAAAGAAGAAGAAAGCTCTAAAAACAGAGACATGAAGTGATACTAAGTGCGAAAATAATGATGAAAAAGACGATGCAAACATTTGTTTAGTGGTAGACTCAAAATTAGAGGAAGAGAATGAGGTTGCAAGAAAGAGGAACAAGTGATACTTAGATAATGGATGTTCAAGACACATGTCTAGAGATCCAAGCAAATTCATCAATCTTACCAAATTCAATGGAGGAAATGTATTATTTGGAGGCAACACCAAAGGAAGAGTCATTGGCGAAAGACTGTTCCAATAGGATGCTTAACAATTAATAACGCCTCTTTGGTCAAAAAATTGAACTCCAACTTGATGAACCACAAGTCAACTGTGCAACAATGGATTCAAGATAAACTTGGCAAAAGAACCCTAAAAGTATCAAAAGTTGTGTGCGACATTTACTTTAATGCCAAAAGTTTTCATCAGATCACTAAAGTGTCAAATTAGAGAAAAAAAAGATTACTTAAATGCTAATGGCGAAAAATTTCGACCAGAAATAATACATTTTATAATTAAAAATTTAATGACTCGCGGCATTTCCACACAGCATACTTGGCACTAAAGTAATCGCTTTTTTACAACGACTAGCATTCAAATGATCATTATTTATGACTTTTAATTTTTAAACAACGTCATTTAGGGGTTATATGCGATCACTATTTATAACTTTTAGACCACTTCGTTTAGGGATTATATGTTGACTGTGCACATTGGCAAGCCACATAAGACTGATAAAGTAATAAAATATAACCATGTCGGATTTCCAACAACCTAGATTAAAGAGCTTTGATAACTATATAAGAAGATCATTCAATGGTCAACTTGAAGATTGACAACTATATATGAAAATCAATATATGTCGTAGATGTAGAGTTAACGAATAATGAAAGACAGAAATCAAGAGAGCTTTTTTTCTTAATACATTTGTTAGCAAAAAGTTCTATTATTGAAAGTAACACATTGATTATAATTTCTTTTGAAAAATTTGCAAGTGTTGTAGTAATGCATTAGTTTTGATAGTGTGATCTACCGGCTTTGGGTAAAAGTAGCAAAAGTTATGATCATAACATCTCAAAGAATCACTATCGGAAAGCCTATTGATGGTTAATGTCAAGAAGAGTGGATATAAGATTGATTTAAGCTAAATCACTATAAATTTACGTGCATCTATCTCTATTCCTTTGATAGGAGCACCACACGTATCATTGGTAGTTCATTCTTACATATATAAAAATGTTCCGATTTATATCCACTTGATATTTTTGTATGGCAAATTTTTATCAGGTTGCGTAAGTCAACCTATTCACCCTCTTTAAGTTGCGTATATAGCCATAACAATAGAAACCGGGGATATTATCACAATCTTCTTGAAATTATCAATACTTCATCACAAAGAAAACCTGTAGTTATCAAGTCAATATTAAATCAAAGATAGTTTTGGAATTATCAAAATACAATAGAGAGTTTTCCCAATAAAACCCACAACCATGATTCCTCAGTCAAAAGCACGAGAATGCCCTTGTCACAAGTCAATTCTTAAGGGTAAAAAAGTACCAACATTTCTTTATACTTCCAAGATTACCAACTACTTCAATAGCCTACTGATACTTATTTTTGTAGCTTATCAATGTCTTTGAAGTTACTCACTTTCATTCAAAATTGCCAACCTTTATATGACTGGTGTACCAGCATTCGTCATGTTAAGATGCCAACTGATCACTTATTAACATCTTGTCTTTGCTTAATCTAATGACGGACCAACATTTCTTCATACTTAAAAGAATCCTAGCTGTTTAATCTACGACAAGATCAACGGCCATGGAGGAGGAATAGCCGAGCCTATCGAGATATGGACGACCCATGGCTGTTGAGCTCACTGAGATCTCGATGAGCCTGTCATCGAGCTTATGGTAACTATTCGTTTTCAACTTTTTTTTTCTTTTCTTTGATTCTTGTTACATCTCATCTTCTTCACCATGACCGGTCTCTCTCTCTAACCATTCATAACTTTTTTGGGTCAAATTTATTTCCCTCTTCTGCAGCTCGATAATTTCCGAAAAAACAAATAATTGCTAGGTGGACCAGTGCTAGTGAGAAATATAAGGTACCTATCTGTCGCTATTAGTAATTATTAGGGCCAAATAAGGTTAGATTTGGTCAATTACACCAGCAAATCTACAAAATGCAGAAGGGCCTTAATTTCATTATGCCCTTCTGCATCATTATATCATGTTATAAGAAGAGCAAAATTGGATAATTCTTTCCATGCCACATTCATAATTATTTTTGTAACGAACTGGGCCCCACTATGTAATATTGTCCGCTTTGGAGATTGAGTTCTCACGGTTTTAAAACGCGTCACACGGATTAGAGGGGCCTAAGCCATTATAAACTAGCCTAGGACTTCCCTCTAAGCAATATGGGACAGGAGAAATGCCCTTAGCCTCGCCCGCGTATTGCCGAGGCAATCTCAATCCGTCCCTCCGTACTGCCCCGGGTCTGGGTCGTCACACTTTTAAAGAAAGCAGATATCAACTATCGACAATTTGCAGATCTCAGCAAAAAATATAGAGCAGCTTTGTCTTAACTCAATCGATATCAGCTTGTCCATGAAAAATAATGTTATTGAACCCTTGAGTTTCGTACTATCAGCGGAGGTTTACACATTGCTTTTCTTTTTTCCCCGGAACAAGGGATAAAGACAGTCCAGTTAAGGTAATAAAACATTTTAAAGTATTCCTATTTTGAATTTCTTGATGAACATAATTCACTTCATCTGTTGATTCTGATAGACACAGCAGAAAGGAATATCTGATTTTACTCAGTAAACCAATCCAACCTCATTTGAGCCTAATAATCAAAACCGGTAACAGATAAATACTTTCCATATTTCTAAATATACGGAGATAAGAACATAGCAAAGAAAAACAAGGGTTGATTTTTTCCTCGGAATTATTCAACTTGTGTCGGAGTGCATACCAAGAAAATAACAGTTGCCCGAATAGTTATGAAATTTGAGAACGGTTGACTAACAAAACGACGAGCATGGTAGAAGCTTGAGTTCTGTCGGCACATAGGCCAATCAGTCGTTACTTACTAGCTAGAATTTCAGTTCACTTGGGTTTGATTAAAAACCCAAATCATTTTCATCCTAGTTCAAAGAGACAACACCAAACAATAAGTGCACTTCACACTGCTTGTTTACCTCTTCTACAAGCTGTAGTCTTTAGTTGTTCATGAAGTTACTCATATGTTAACAATGATGACAGTCGAATGTGTCGTCACAGGACATGAAAAAAGTCGATCCTGCTTTCTGATAAATCTGAGTAAAAGAACCATTATTCTGATGTCTCAAAAATAGTTCTTACAATGTTAAGAGTGACTTAAGGGCACTTGTCGAGGCTCTTTAACTTTGTTAATGGCGTTCTTATCTTTTTCTTATTTTCATATCCATTACATAAATGAGCTACAGTTTTCTCTTTAAAAACCAGATAATTGTTGCCTTTCCCAGGGAAACAGATTGCGCAAGAAATTTTTATCCGGTTGTGATTTGCCCAGTTTTTTTGTTACCACATCCTGACTCTTGCACACTAATGACCATTAAAAGCAGATATCAGCAAATCAAACGAGTTAAGTTCAATGACAACAGACACGTATGACCGTATCAAAGCAGATATCAGCGAATCAAACACATTAACTTCGATGATTACAGACATCTCCCTATAAAAACGGAAGTTCTGCACTATGTTTCCATTGAATCATAGAGCTCAGAGGAAACTTAACATTTGGCCTCTTAACCTGTGGAGACTGAGCTAAATCTGGCAAAGTACGCCAATACTACATACTGCGAAATATTGACTTTGGTCATCAGGAACATACTGGAACTGGTGGGAGGCCTTACGTCCAGAGCCATGTCACATTTGCTTTTTCTTTTTCAAGTTTCACGAGAAGCATGAGGAGGCAAGGAGGACTCAAAGTGTCCCTCGCGGCATGATTCTCATGATATCACCACAAGCGACGCTACTCTCATGTTCTCCTGAAGGAGAACATGATATAAATGGTTAGCATAAAAGCCTCTTTGTCCAAAGGAAAGTCCTTTAACACTGTCAAGGACCAGGCTATATGATAGGAGCCATTTCTTGATTACTCTCTGCAGTGCCGACACTTGGGGCTTCTCTTCTCAGATAACTGGTCTGAAGAACGTTTCAGCCTTCCAATGAGAGGAAAGCTGTTATCTCTGCTCTATAGGCTGTATGTAGTAATTTAGCTTACGCCACTATAAAACTGACATTTGCATTTCAGAACTTATCAAATATTTCACAACTCAATCAGAAAATCACGCAAATTAGCTTTTCATAACTAGCTAAAATTGTTGCTAGGGAACAATTGATTTCATGATTTTCTTTTCTTTCTTTCATTGAGAGAAATGGTAGCAGAGTATTGCTTACTATCATTTTTGTTGTCAGTTTCATGAATTTCAGGATACTCTTGCAATTCATGTATCTGCATAACTTACGTTTTTATTGCTATGACCTGTTCCTCACCTGATGCGGCCTTCTGTGCAGATTGCAAAATGGTTGAAGCAGTGAATACTGCTGAACCCCAAAATCGATTCTTTGCCTTGACCGGCAAAACAGCAGTTGAGCTCTGAAGCTGGAAGTCCGATCTCTAAGGGCCTGAGCGAAGTTTCAATGACTGGAACTCCGGATAGTTGTCATCTTGTCGACATATGATTGGTTTGCTCTTGACTGAGAGCATGGAATGTCATTTTTGGAACTCGACGGAAGATGGTGAATCTCCAATAATGACTGGAGTCCAGGCAGGGTTCCTGCCCTTTCTCAAAGGCTTATTTCCTATTGTTTAGTAACTCTGTCATCTAGTAATAAATCTTTGGGAGAAAGGGCGTTCGAGTAATTTGCGCTTCTGACTCAAGGACCTCTTCTTATTACAGGTATCAATCCAGACAATAAACTTCAGTTCATATAGAGAAGGTTCAGGCTTTAGTATGGCAAGACAGGAAGCCAAGCCAAATCTGCTGTCGCCTAGTGCTGTTGTGGCCAGGGACGTAAATGCTTCTCTTGACCATCATTCTTGGAACATACTTCTGGCTACATCTCAAAGGGGAAAGGCTGGCCCACGAATCAGCAATGCAGAGACTAGTTGAGAGGAATGCTGCAATTCACTCTGAAACAGCTGGGCGGGTTCCAGATGATGGTGGTGCAAATGATGCACGCGTATTATCACATACTCAGTAAGGCCGGTCAATCTGTTGTATTGACTGCATCTTTGTTGCTCAAGTTCTTCTTTGATGCCTCTTCCAGTCAAAGTGCTTGATCCTGGTAGCAACTACCCTCAGCTTCATTGACCTCTTCCCTGCTGACCTGTACCCTGGTTATTAGTCAAAGAAAGACTTAAGAATATTGATGACATTTCGTTCAGCTGTAACGGAGTTTCTCTTGCCTCAGGCCAAAGGTACTTGCAAGGTTAAAGAGTGGGATGTGGCTGCAGGATTCATTCTGGAGAAGGATGCAGTCAGGCTACCCATTTACAGCACTAATGACGGGTCATTTCTAGTGGTAGGATGAGAAAACTATTCAGATGACAGCATCATCTTTTTCTTGCCTCCTTGTGGTTCCCTGAGACCACGCAAAAGGAATGTGACTCTAGATATCATGCCTCTCCCAATGGTGCCATATGGGGGCTCATCGTTGTGGGCATTTTCCAACTGGGGTTCTATACCCAGAGAATGCGATACCATTTTCAATGATCAACACATCCTAAAATGGCAAGATGTTGTCGCAGTTACAACTGGTCGAGAATGATGTGACCAAGGAGGGTGGCCACAGATGAGAAGGAATCGAAGTTATTTGATCGATGGGAGTCAGATTTGTTCTATATGCTAGTTGCGCCCTTTGCCAGATGTAGCTTGGCTTTATTGGAAGTGGCCAAATACAACGTTCCTTGGTCTTCACAGAAAAATCAGATTCCCAAATCTATGGATGAAGGGCATGCGAGAGAATTCCATAAAGAGTCCACACGAGGTATATTCTTTACCTTGCTTATCTTGCTTAATACTTGTACAAGAAAAGAGTTTCCGTAAAAGATGAATCAGCTCCTTCAATACTATCATTCATAGCCAAATTAAGATTCGAATGTAGTTCATGTAGAAATTCAGAAGGAAGCAATTAAGAGCAATTATATTCCAATTTTTGTCTGCATTATATCTGCATCTGAAAAAATTACAGGAAGAGCAAACATAGGACATGATTTGTGTCTAATCGAGTTTCGATAAATTCCCAATGACTCGTTTACTAAGTCTGAGCTGCTGAAGCATACATGATTTAGGTTTAATTGAGTTTCAGTAAATTCCGACATTAATTTTACAAATTCTGAGCTGCGAAAGAGTCATCAATTGTCGATCAGCTTCTTCACAACTCCTTCGAAGATCCCATCTGAGCCAAAGTTGCAGTTGGACAGTCTGGGATCGACTCGACTGGGCAGCTGAAAACAGAGAGAGAAGTGTCCGGATGGACAGAGGTTTCCTGTTCTGCTCTCAACCACCTGCCCACTCGTGGCAGTCTCTCCTTCAATTAAGACCTCGCCGCTCATGTCAACTTCCCAACCAAATGCTGCAGCATCCGAAAGGAAGTTTCAGAGAAATTCTTTATTAGAATGAAAATCCACAAAATGGAGAACGCTCAAAACTTAATAATTAAATTTTTGACTTATAATACTGACGTTTTTCTCGGACCATCAAAAACTTACTTTGATCTCTTCTGACCCCTGGAAGTGACACCTGGAACAGGTAACAGTCTTCAGACTCCGCAAGGTTCACACGCCAGGTGGTGGATCCTGTAAGCCTCACGTCCGCATTCCCAGCCACTCCGACTCCGGCACTACAGGCGGCGGCAGCACCATGATATTGCACCTCCGTCGTACTGAGTGGAGAAAACACCACCCTACCATCAAGTTGAGCCTTGAAGGAGGGTGAGCCTTCGTGTGGAACCATTCGAAGAGGCTTTACATCTAGAGCCACATTACTCTTGCATCTTCTACGGTGAGAACCACCAGGAGGCATGAAAAACCGAGATTGTCCCTCTGAATGCTCGTCCCTTGCCACCACTTCATAGAGCAATTCGTCGGTGACATAAACAGGTACTTTGGCTGCATCTTTATCAAGAACGAACTCCTGCAGCCCAGTCAAACTCTTAAACCTTGCGACAACCTCTTCCCTGAGATAAGAGGTGCTCGGGTCATCGATGAAGATGACATTGTCTATCGCCATAAACCGCTCCTCGACAAAAGACCAAGGGTGTGACTCAATTGGAAAGAGGTCGATGAACCGAGGGTAATTGCTTCTAGGACCAAGCACTTTGGCCGGAAGTGTGTCACGGAGGAACTTAAGCAAAAATGACGGGGCCAGCACGACCAATTTATCGGCCTTCCTAAGTATGTGATAATATGCATGTATCATTTGCACCACCATCATCTGGGACCCAGCTAGCTGATCATGAGTATACTGTGGCAATCTCTCATGTACCCTCTGCATCGCCGACTTGTAGGGTGGCCTTTCACCTTTGAGTTGAGGCCCAAAGTATGTTCCAAAAATGACGGTTAGGAGGAAGCGCTGGTCATCAGTCATCATGCCTTCACCTGCACGAGCAGCAGTGGATGGCGCAGCAGCAGTCACCGGTTGAGCCATTTTCAATCAGACTGCAGGACAATATGGCGTCAGTCAAGGAGCAGGACATCAGCAAGAACACCTATAATCTCTCTCGGACTCAACAATCACAGTAAAAGTTTGCTTGACAAATGAAAGAAATGAAATTGTTGAGCACTACATGTTCAAAGAACTTCCGCTGTACGAGTATATTAAGAAGGATTGACAAATTGTTTCACATTATGTGAATACATATTCGTTTTTTCATCATTCTTCACACATAACTTCATGAGCCCATCAAAATTAACCAAGAAGAACAAGAGGGGTGGCAAACCTGTAAGTATGAAGAACTTGGTTTGATGCTTTGGACCAGAGTAATCTTTAGAGCATAGACACTAGATAGTGAGTGAAAGAGTTGGGTGTGGCCAAAGTACTGGCAGAAGGCGAGATTTTATAGTGCTGGCTTGCCTCTACGAGGGATAGTCTTGCTATTCAACAGCTTTCTGGATTCACTCTTTGGTTAAGATTTTATTTTCCTTCTTCGTACGGACAAAATTGCTATTAATCCGAGAAAAGAAAGTTATCCGTACGGACCAAAGCTAACGAGTAGGCAATTTAATTTAATTTACCTATTAACACGTTGGTTCTTATCTCCAATTGCTGACTAAAACATGGAAGCCACCTGTTTGTTATTAGTATTACACATTAGGTCCAAATGCGGTTAGATTCGGTCAATCATATCAACAAAATCTACAAAATCCAAAAAGTCCTTAATTTCATAAACCAAAATAAATAGGTTTCATACTAATATATCCATTTAATGATAAGCCCATTCTATTGAGCAGAATCGGATATTTGTTTCTATTATGGGTAAATCAATTTAAATGAATTGCTTACATTCGATTCTTCCAAACATGCTTTGTTTTATTACGTTAACGGGGTTGACTCGATCATTGTCTAGGGAAAGACCAAAAAGAGTATGCAAACTGTATAAGGTAAGGTCAGGGTGTAAATTTGTTGTGCCAATTAACCATAAAAGGTAATGGCCAATGTAAGTAAATAACTATACAAGGTATAGCAAAAATAAAACCAAGCATAAAAGATGTATTCGAGAACAATAGAATTCTGACAAATGAAAATGACAAATATGACACTCAAGTTTTTTTTTTTTTGGTCGAAATGACATTCAAGTTTAATAACATGTTTTTCCAGGATTTTGAAAGCTCATTGGGAAAATGCAAAACAGTTTAGCTTAAAAAACTTTAGACAAATGCAAAGGCCGTTTGATAAATTATGCTTTGAGAAGCAATTTTGAGAGAAATGCCGTTTGGTAAAAAACACATTTGAAAAGCTCTTTAGGTGATTAATATTAGTTTTTTTTTAATTTTATTTGTTTAAAATTGAAAAAAATTAATGTATGCAACTTTTTAAAAATAAATTTTGACAATAATACTAAAAAAATCGAATACATATATTATTTTTTGTAAAAAAAGACCAAACCCTTCACCGAAATTTTTTAATTTGTATTTGCTTAAAATTGAAAAAAGAAATAATGTACGCAACTTTTTAAATATAAATTTTCACATTAATGCTAAAAAAACCAAATACATGTATAACTTTTAAAAAAGACCAAATTCTTTATCAGAATTTTTAAATTTTTAATTGTTTAAAATTGAAAAAAAATAATTTATGCAACTTTTTAAATATAAATTTTGACAATAATAATAAAAAAAGCAAATACACACACACACACACACACAAACATATATATATATATATATATATATAAAATATATATATATTAAAAAGATCCTTCGTTGAAATTTTTTAATTTTTATTTATTTTTTAAAATTTGAAAAAATAATGTATGCGAATTTTAAAATATAAATTTGAAAATAATGCTAAGAAATCAAATATGTATATATATATAATTTTTTTCTAAAAAGACAACCCTTCGTCGGAATTTTTTAATTTTTACTTGTTTAAAATTAGAAACAATAATGTATGCAACTTTTTAAATATAGTCTTTTGACAATAATGCTAAAAATATATATGTATATAATATTTTTAAAAAGATCAAAATATATTTAATTTTTTTAGTATTTATATATATTTGTTTTTTTAGCATTATTTTGGCATTTAAAAAAAAAATAACTAGGGCAAAAATCAGAAATTTGAAGAATGAGTGAGGATAATTTTGGAAGAAAAAAAAAATAAGTTTTAATATTTGGCCAAATGCTGAAAACTCAAAGTTTTTAGTCCCTATTAAGCATTGAGCTTTTTGCCTTTTCATGCTGACTTTCATTTGAAAGTTACTTCAAAATGGTTACCAAACAATCCAGCATTTCTCCAAGGGGCTTTGGGGGCTAAAAGCCCCTTAGAAATGCTGAACCAAACGTATCCTTAACTCACCCATCTGACACCCCAAGTGAATGGTACATAGCTTGACACTAGAAAGATACCAATATCATTATGTATCAATAATATTGGATTGTTCTATTTGCCTCGAGCATATACTAAGATAAAAGTTGAATTGGCTCTTTCAATACTATAATCAAAGAAGAATTTAGAGTCAAATGTAGTTCATTACGGAAAATTCAGTAAAAATAATTATTTGCAATTGTATTCCATTCTTTGTTTGTATTATATTTGCAGTGGAAAAGGTACAGAGGACAAACATAGGACACGATCTGTGTCTAATCAAGTTACGGTAACTTCCTACATTCTTTCAAAACAAAAACCAAGCTGCCTGCATGTCATCAATTTTCGATCTGCTTCTTCACAATTTCTTCGAAGATCCCATCTGAGCCAAAGTTGCAGTTGGCACGTCTGGGATAGACACAACCGAGCAGCTGAAAACGGAGAGAAGTGTCCAGGTGGACAAGGGTTTCCTGGTTGTTGCTACCAGGACCAAGCATTCTGGCTGGAGGCATGTCGCGGAAGAACTTGAGCAGCAAAGGTGGGGCCACTATGACAGATTGACTGGCCTTCTTGAGTATACAATAGTATATGTGCATCATTTGTACCACCATCATCTGGGACCCAGTCAGCTGATCGGGAATATACTGTGGCAATCTCTTGCGTATTCTCGGCATCGCCGACTTGTGGGCTGGCGTTTCCCCTTGGAGATGAGGCCCAAAGTATGTTCCAATAATGACCGTCAGCAGGAAGCGCTGGTCATTAGTCATCGTGCCTTTGGCTGCAGGAGCAGCGGTGGATGGCGCAGCTGCATTCACCAGTTAAGCCATTTTCAATCAGACTCTGCAGGACAATACGGCGTCAGTAGAGGAGCAGGACATCAGCAAGAACGTGTATAATCTTTCTTGGACTCAACAATCATAGTAAAAGTTTGCTGGACAAATGAAAGAAATGAAATTGTTGCATGTTAAAAGTACTTTCGTTGTACGAGTATATCGTGAAAGATTGACTAATTGTTTCACATCATGTGAATAGATATTTGTCTTTTCATCATTCCTCACACCCAACTTCATGAGCACATCAAAATTAACCAAGAAGAACAAGAGGGCAAGGTAGCAAACCTGTATGTATGAAGAACTTGGTCTGATGCTTTGGGCCAGAGTAATCTTTAGAGCATTGACACTAGATAGTGAGTGAAAGAGTTGGGTGTCGCCAAAGTACTGGCAGAAGGCGAGATTTTATAGTGCTGGCTTGCCTCTATGAGGGGTAGTCTTGCTATTCAACAGCTTTCTGGATTCACCTTGTGGTTAAGATTTTATTTTCCTTCTTTGTTCGGACAAAATTGCAATTAATCCGAGAAAGGAAAGTTATCCATGCGGACCAATGCTAATGAGTAGGCAATTTAATTTAACTTCCTATTAATACGTTGGTTCTTATCTCCACTTGCTGACTAAAATATGGA
Source organism: Eucalyptus marginata (assembly GCA_014182565.1). Classification (NCBI taxonomy): domain Eukaryota; kingdom Viridiplantae; phylum Streptophyta; class Magnoliopsida; order Myrtales; family Myrtaceae; genus Eucalyptus; species Eucalyptus marginata. Next base: position 25,286,801 of record CM024592.1, on the reverse strand, counting down.
AGCCACCTGTTTGTTACATATCATGTCCAAATGGGGTTAGATCCGGCCAAACATATCAACAAAATCTACAAAATCCTGATGGTCCTTAACGTAACAAAAAAATAAATAGGTTTCATACTATTATATCCATTTAATGACAAGCCCAAGATAGTGAGCATAATCGGATATTTCTTTCTATTTTGGGCAAATCAGTTTAAATGAATTGCTTAAATTCAATTTTCTCCAAACATGCTATGTTTTATTACGTTAATGGGTTGACTCAATCATTATCCAGGGAAAGACTAAAAAGAGCATGCAAACTGTGTAAGGTGAGTTCAGTGTATTGTGCCAATTAACCATAAAAGGTAATGGCCAATATAAGTAAATAACCATACAAGGTATCGCAAAAATAAAACTAAGCATAAAAGGTGCATTCCAGAATAATAGAATTCGAAAAAAAAAATGAAAAATATGACACTCAAGTTCAATTACATGCTTTTCCAGGAAAGGGAGAAAATTTTATTTACTTGTATTGCCCATTTATGGAATAAAAGTCATATGAATTATAGGAATGACAAGAGTAGCAAATCCTTTCATTCAAAATACAGAAAGTGAAAAAAGAGAGGACAATTCGAATCTAGTCTGGATTGAGACATTGCTGTTCTCCGTGTCGCTAAGATGTAAAATTGTCAATGCTTGATATAAGCTTTCTTTTACAAGAATGATGAATTGAGTCTCTTCCTTTTTGACTATTCCAATTATGATTGCTTGTTCACTTGCCACAGATCCTTACTCATGGGAGTCTCTTATCACAATTCAAGTTTTATGATATCAGGAGTGAAGAATTTCATAGTTACATGTGGGTAAATTGATGATATGGTCGGTGAATGTTAAATGTTGCTAGAGAAAAAAAAATTCTTGATAACCCAATTAATTGGTCATGTTTTGTAACTTACCAACAAGGTTTGACAAGTACGAATATTTTATCATACTTCAAATATTACCAACTCTTTTAATAGTCTATCAATATTTATTTTTATAACTAACTCTGTGGAAGTTAGAAAAATTTATTTGAAATTGCCATTACCGATATTCGTCATATTAACAAACTAATTTTAGTCACTTACCAACTTGAAAATTATGTTCATTTCTTTATACTTCCAAGATTACCATATACTTTATGTTACTAGCATTTATTTTTCATAACGTACCAATATTTTGAAGTTATTAACTTTTATTCAATATAACCAACTTTGATTTGATTGATGCACCATCGCATTAAAATACCAATTGTCGACACCTAAATTTCGCCATTTTACTTAAAACTTAATCGCCTATAAAATTAGGAATTAGTCACTAAAAAAAAAAGAAAAAGAAAACAACAACAAAGAAAAATACAAAAAAAAAAAAAATGATTAGGGGGCGGGTCGGGCCGGATCCGGCTTTTGCCCGGCTAGCCGCCCGCCTCTCTTTTCTCTTTCGGCCCAAGCCATTCCCCTGCGGCCTGGCCCATCGCAACCGCTTGGCCCCCTTCCTTCCTTCTCTTCTCTCACACGCGCACGGCCCGGCCTAGCTCCTTTCTCCTTCGGCCTGGCCCGCGCACATCCTTCCTCCCCCTGGTGGTCTTCGCGCGTAGACCTACAGAGGAGGGGAGGAGCAGCAGCACAACGACAGAGAGAGCAGGAGGATTTGGGGAGCAGCTTCGGCGCAATCCGCGGGTCGGGGAGCAGGCTGGTCGCCTGTCGTTGGCCTTGAAAAGCTTGGAGGATGAGAAACAGAAGGGGGAAGAAGAGCAACACAGAGACCGAGAGGCCGAGAGAGAGCTCTAGGGACAGAGAGGGAGAGAGCTTGAGAGAGACTATTGGAAGATATGATTTTGTAATCTGTATTGATAGGAAATCAAATATATTTTAGGATAGGAAAAGATAGGCAAATATTCAATTTCCTTTATTATTTTTCTTCACTGTAATTGAATACATGAGACATGTACAGAATTACAATCAATGAAAAGGAAGACAATTGCTTCTTCATTCTTGTTCTGCCTTCTGCGAACATCTTCATCTTCCTTTTCTGACATGGTATCAGAGCCATTCCGATTCTGAACTAATTTGCTTCCGCTCCGATTGCCTCATAAACCAACCTCGAATTCCAGAACAGTGTTGCCAAAGGAATCAAAATCCTTGATTGCCTGAAGGAATCGTATCTGCGAAGAAGGGAGTTAACAGAGGAATCAATTTCTTTTTCAACACGTCAACACCACAAGATCTCACCTCCACTCCCGTTGCTTTGACACGAGCCTTGGGAGACCGAGATCCATCCGTTATAGTCCCTACATCAGAACAACAAAGACAGATCTAGGGCCAACCTCCGCACGTGCAGTGGTAACAACAGGCTCAGGCAATTACAGGGCAACCATTCCCAGGTCACCCCTACCAATGGATGCCATATCCATGGTATCCTGGGCCTATCCCCAACACATCATCGCCTGGCTACCATAGCAGCGCGCAGGCCGAAGCAGGTCCACCAACCAGTGACAAGGCAAACCCTAGCATCAGCCCGGAGCAGACGTGCGAATCAACTGTACTAGGTCAGGGAACCAATCCCTATTCGGGATTTCAAAATGCGGATTACGGATTCGGCTTCGGGGATTCGGGTCAGGGAACAAATCCCTACCCAACTCTTACACCGGGTTTTTTCCCGTATCAAATTCTTGCTACCAGTGGCCGGCCGGAACCCGGCGATCCGTTGTATACAACAAACGGCGACAGACCAGAACTAAAGATTATAAGTCAGCAATTGACAGGTGCAAACAATTATTCAAGTTGGTCACGCGAATTTCGACAGGCACTTATAACAAAAGACAAAGAAGTTTTCATCGACGGATTGTTTCCGATTCCGTCCGACAAGAGAATGGCACGACTCTGGAGGAGATGCAACCAACTGGTAAGAACCTGGATTGGAAACTGTATCGCACCTGAGGTCGCGGCCGGGCTTCCCCCGACAGACGATCCAAAGAAAATGTGGGAAAACACAAGGGAGATGTACGGAAAACTCAACCAAGTTAAAATTTTTTATCTCACACAACAAATTTCATATTTGAAACAGGGGAACATGAGCATCGCAATAGTATACAACAAGCTTTCGAGTCTATGGAATGAGTTAGAGGCAGCCGAGGAAAAATTCGATTGGCCCGATCATATCCAACAACAATACAAGCAAATGAGAGAAAGGGAGAAGGCAATGAGATTCCTTCTCATCCTCAACGAGGCATACCTGTCATTCCGATCCCATATACTTACCATGGAGCCTCTGCCAAGTCTCGGCCGGATCCATCAACTTGCCATACAGGAGGAGAGCCAACAGAGATCGGCAAACCACGGCAAGGAAGGAGACGGAATTGCTCTAGCCGCGAAGAGCCATTTTCGCTCGTCACAGAGAAGCTCGGGAAGGAGAGAGGCGGATCTAGGGTTGTTCTTCGAAAACGAAAACCCTAGAGCTCTTTTAAAGAGAAGCACGGACGGTGGAGATCACTCCCACCATCAATCGGACGGGTTGCGGTCGTTCCAGGGGTCGACAGGATCGGATGGCTCGCGCGGCATCCTCTCCGCTACATCTGATGGCTCGCATTCTATTTTTTTAAGTCCATCCGACGGCTCACGAGGCAGCTATTTAATCGGATCGGACGGCTCACGATCGCCCGGCACTAATGGGTTGGATGGCTTGCGAGGCCCATTTCTTGGAGGATCCGACGGCTCATATGGGCCTATTTCGGCCCAGGCTTTTCAATCTACCATCAGGCCCACTTCAAATGCAAAAAATAATGGGCCAAGAGGAAAAGGTAAGATGTACAGTGATTGTAAGCGTCCGCACCATACAATTGAGAATTGTTGGAAATTGCATGGAAAGCCAGGAGAAAAAGAAAAGGGGAAATTTTCCTCAGTTTTTCAAGTATCGGGTCAGCAAATGGGAAAATCAATTACCCATGAACAATATCACGAGCTGATGGAAACCTTAAAGAAATTGGATCCTTCGGATAAAGGAGGCAGCTTCATAGGTACATCCTATTGTTTGATGAACTCAATTTCAAAGGATGCATGGATTATTGATTCAGGTGTTAGTGATCACATAGCCTGTGATAGGAATTTACTTTCAGACATTACAAAATTATTTTTTCCTATATCAGTACAACTTCCAAATGGAAATACCACCAAAGTTACAATGACTGGGACTATAAAGCTTAGTTCTCTTGTTACTATTAAAAACGTGCTCTACGTGCCCGATTTCCATTTCAATCTGATCTCAGTTGCTCGAGCCTGTGAAGAAAATTCATGTCACGTTCTTTTCCATTCTGATAAATGTTTCTTTCAGGAACTTTTGACTGGCAAACTGATGCGCTTAGGTAGAGTCAGCCAAGGACTATACTTTTGGTTGGATTTTCCACATCTCTTTAAATTATCTCCTGTTGAATTCAATAAATCTCTGTGTAATGCTACTGCCAATGGCATTAATTTCCTTAATCATAAACGTTTGGGCCATAGTGCATTATTTCATTATCCTAAATATCCCATTTGTCCCATGGCTAAGCAAACACGTGCTCCTTTCCAGAATAGCACTTCTCGAACAGATGATATCTTTTCTCTTATTCATGTTGATGTTTGGGGGCCTTATCATACTTTAAATCATGATGGGTCTAGGTTCTTTCTCACAATTGTGGATGACTACTCTCGTGCCACATGGATTTTCCTCATGCAATCCAAAAATCAGGTCTTTTCTCATTTAAAAACATTTCTTTCCTTATCTAAAACTCAATTCCAGAAACCAATCCGTAGGATACGTACTAATAATGGAAAATAATTTTTTAATGTTGAATGTGCTTCCTTGTTCACTATAAATGGGATATTGCATGAGAGCTCTTGTATTTATACACCCCAACAGAATGGAGTTGTTGAGAGAAAGAATCGCCATCTTTTAGAAGTGGCACGTGCGCTTAAATTCCAAGCTTCTATTCCCGAAAAAATTTGGGAAGATTGCGTGATTACTGCAGCATATCTGATCAATCGCATGCCATCACGCATTTTAAAGTGAAAGACACATTTTGAGTTATTATATGGGAGAAAGCCGAATCTATCTCATCTCAGAGTCTTTGGGTGTCTGTGCTATGTCACTACAGTGGGCCATAGAGATAAGATGGCGCCACAAGCTACTCAGTGCATTTTCATGGGCTATCCAACTTTGCAAAAGGGATATCGGCTTTATGCACCATCTATAGGGAATTTCTTTATCAGCAGGGATGTTTTGTTTCATGAAGATGTTTTTCCTTTTTCATTAACATCTTTACCTAAAGAAGAGAAGACAAATCGACAATTCTTGTTGGAAGATGATTCATCACCTAGAGGAACATTTATTATTCCTACTCCTCTAAGAGAAGTTGATATCTTGCCTCCAACACCTCTTGCGAATCCTGCTGAAGATTCCATTGAGCAGCCGCATATAGAAGGATCGCTGCATGAAGAACTAGCACAGTTGGAGGATACTTCAGAAACAACAACTACTGAAGAATTATCCATCACACCACAGGTGTCACAGAGGCGTTCTCATCGAATCACTCGACCATCAACTTGGACGAAAGATTATATATGCAGTTCTTCAAAATCATCAGGTACTCGATACCCTATATCATCTTATGTCTCCTTTGATAGATTGTCGTCAGAACATCTAGGTTGCATAAGCCATATTTCTGAAGATCGAGAACCTTCTAGTTATAATGAAGCCAAAGATGATCCTCGTTGGCAAAAGGCCATGGAATCTGAATTACATGCATTGATAGACAATCACACTTGGGATGTTGTATCAATGCCTAATCATCGCAAACCCATTGGATGTAAGTGGGTATTTAAGATAAAATACAGAGCATATGGTTCTGTGGAAAGATACAAAGCCCGGTTGGTGGCAAAAGGCTTCACCCAGCGAGAAGGTTTCGGCTATCACGAAACTTTTTCCCTTGTAGTAAAGGATGTCACGGTTCGTACTTTTCTGTCTATTGTTGTTTTTCGTGACTGGCCATTACACCAAATGGATGTCCATAATGCCTTCTTGCATGGTGATCTGGATGAAGAAATATATATGGAGCTTCCACCAGGATTACGGAGACAGGGGGAGTCGAAGGTATGTCATCTCCGCAAATCTCTTTATGGATTGAAACAAGCCTCCAGACAATGGTATGCTAAATTCACCAGTGCACTCTTGGCTGCTGGGTTCAAGCAATCAAAGTATGACTATGCCTTATTCACCTGGACAAAAGGTATGTCATCTATTTACTTGATGATCTATGTTGATGATATCCTTATCATGGGGAATGATGATTCTGCTGTAAAGAAACTTAAAGAGTATCTGCATTCGACTTTTCATGTCAAAGACTTAGGGTCACCTAAGTATTTTCTGGGAATTGAAATAGCTCGCTCAGATCAGGGCATCTCATTAAGTCAGCAGAAATTCGTGATGGAGATAATATCAGAAGCAGGATTATCAGGCTGTAGACCATCAGTCATTCCTATTGAGCAAAATGCTAAACTGACTTCTGTCAGCTATGACACTAGCGTATCCTCTTCTTCTAATGACCCGCTGTTGCAAGATCCCTCAGGATATCAGAGACTTGTAGGAAAATTGATATATCTCACCATGACTAGGTCGGATATTTGCTATGCAGTACAAACCCTTAGTCAGTTTATGCACAGTCCGAAGCAATCTCACATGAATGCAGCCTTGAAGATTGTGAGATACTTGAAGACCTATCCAGGTTTGGGAATACTTCTTTCTCAAAAGTGCAACATGGAAATGACGGCCTATTGCGATGCAGATTATGCCACATGCCCTATGTGTAGGAGGTCTATTACTGGTTTCTGCATTAAATTTGGGGAATCACTACTCTCATGGAAGACAAAGAAACAGTCTACTGTATCTTTATCATCGGCTGAAGCTGAATATCGATCTATGGCCAATACTGTTTGTGAAATAGTTTGGTTAAGGGGTCTACTTCTGGATCTCGGAGCTCCTGTTAAAGGACCAACTTTACTCTTTTGTGATAATGATTCGGCACTCAAGCTTGCAGCAAATCCTGTACTACATGAGAGGACGAAGCATATAGAAGTCGATTGTCATTTTACTTGAGAAAAGATTCAAGAAGGAATTGTCGAGACAAGAGGAATCGGGACTTCGGAACAGCCCGCTGATATATTTACTAAACCTCTTTGTCAAAGACAACATACATATCTTCTACACAAGCTAGGCGTCTTGGACATATACAGACCACCAGCTTGAGAGGGAGTGTTGGAAGATATGATTTGTAATATGTATTGATAGGAAATCAAATATATTTTAGGATAGGAAAAGATAGGCAAATATTCAATTTCCTTTATTAGTTTTCTTCATTGTAATTAAATACATGAGACATGTATAGAATTACAATCAATGAAAAGGAAGACAATTGCTTCTTCATTCTTGTTCTGCCTTCTGTGAACATCTTCATCTTCCTTTTCTAACAGAGACCGAACCAGGAGAAAGTCGAAGAGACAGAGCATCGTGAGTGAGAGCAAAGCGAGAAATTGAGAGAAGAGAGCGGGAAAGAAGCTCGGCCGCGCCTGTGACCTTGCCTCCCGGTATCCATTCTTCCGGTAAGTCTCCTTTCGAGTTCAGTCCCCTTTAACCCGATGATCTCATCTTGACGACACCAGGGTGGTCGGCCATGGTTCGTGCCATCTCAAACTTGCTTGCAGGCTGTCGTCATCGAGCCGAGTAGGGCCCTGTCACCCGAGCACCTCCTTTTATTTGGATTTTTTTAGTTCACCAGACGAGTCTCCGACCCCGGTGAGCTGCGATTTTGTTGTCTTAGACTTTGCTTGGTTGTTGCTTCTGCCTTGACTGTTGATTCATCTCCCAGTTGAGTTATCGTTAGCTTTTCAGTCAGCGCACCCCAGGTGTTCGACATTTTGTCTAGGCTAGGTCTGCATATTTTTTCTTTGCTCTTTTTATGGGTTGGTCGTGGATGGTGCCGAGAAAGGGAAGGTGACCGATGATGGCACCGTTAGGTGTTGGAGGACGTCAGTATCAGGGCTATCTCGAATGGTACCCGGTCGTTCAGGCCGAGTTTTGTCCCTCGGCTAACCTCAGTGGGGGCCGAGCCGTGGCCGGCATCGGTCAGACTGAACGACCGATGCCGGATGGTGGTCTCGTGGCGATCTCAAACATGGGTGAGGGCTCGTCGGACGTGGTTTTATTTTGGTTAGGGTTCCGCAAGGGAACCCATTCCGGAGGGAGTCATCGAGGAAGAAGATAGGTGCAAGGAAGGGATGAAGTGAAAAATGAAAAAAAAAAAAAAAAAAAAGGAAAAGAATAAAGAATTAAAAAAAAACAGAAAATAGAAAACTATAAAATGGAAAAAGTTGGCTTCAGGAATGACCGTTGAACAGATGGTGCAGGAAAAGGACGAAGTGAGAAAAGAAAGAATTTTTTTTAAATTAAAAAATATAAAAAAAAAAAATTGAAAATGATTTATTTTTCTTAAAAAAATCAAAAAGTGTTGGATCCGGTTTGGGTTGGGTCCGCGGGCCGGATTGAGTTTACTCGGTCCGAACCCATTTTCTTGAAGTATAATAATATTAAATATTAAAAATACATTAAAAACTCAAAAATTTTCAAAAATAAAAAGAAAAATCAAAAATAAAAATTTTTGAAAAATAATAAAATTCAAAAAACTCTTCGAAAATTCAAAAACTCAGAAAACATTAAAAAAATGTGCCTTTTTTTTAAAAAGAAAATATTAAAAAAATTTTAAAAATTTCGAAAATCCAAAAATGTAGGGTTTGGTTTGTTATGAAATACATGAATGGATGAAATACATGAATGAATATTCATTATATTCATCTTATCTAATGTACTTATTATAGTACATTTGTATCATACATTCTAAGTACATTTTCCTATACAATGAACGTTCATATCCCCTATCCAGTACATGTATCATTCGATACATTGATATTAATGATAAATACATTCTTATTCTCTTATAAATAGGAGTTTAGTTTTGATGTACAATGACAACCATCAGAATAAACAGTCACACCCTCTTCTCTGGCTTTCTCTACTATCTCTGGTGTCGCATTTTCTCTACTCAATTTCTCTATTTTCTCTATTATATATTCGCCACGCAATATTTTACAACACGTTATCAGCACAAAGATCTACTGTGAGTAAGTAATTTTTGCAAGATGGGTATTCATTTTATTAATCAACTTATACTTCATCTTCTTCTATTAATTCTTCATTTTTATTTTTCTTGGCCGAAGCCAAATTTCAAATCTAAAAATATCCTTCTACTTCTGAAGTAGCGGTGGATATTTAGAAATCCTTCTAATTAATTTAAGGATTTACTTTTGAAAGGATTATGGCAAATATTGAAAAGCTCAAATTCCACATCCTGGAAGTGAGTGGAAAGAATTATCTATCCTGGTGCCTTAACATGGAAATGCATCTCCAAGGGCAAGGTCTCGCTAATACAATCATGGAGGATGGAACCTCAAATGAAAAGGATAAAGCAAATGCGCTGATCTTTATTCGCCATCATTTGCATGAGAGCCTGCAGACTCAATATTTATCCGTGCGAGACCCTCATATCTTGTGGAGGAGGTTGAAGGATAGGTATGATCATACCAAAATTGTTATCCTCCCTCAAGCACAATATGACTGGCAAAATCTCAACTGCAAGATTTTAAATCAGTGTCTGACTATAATTCTGCTTTATTTGATATCGTTTCTCGGCTTGAGTTATGCGGTATCAAACTCGCTGATGCAGAATTGTTAGAGAAAACTTTCTCCACCTTCCATGCTTCAAATATTGTATTGCAATAGCAATACCAGCAGCGTCAGTTTGCCACATATTCTGAATTAATTTCTATGCTTCTTACTGCCGAGCAAACTAATGAATTGCTGCTAGAAAATCATGATCTTAGACCTGCTGGCTCAAAAGCATTGCCTGAAGCACATGCTAACTTTGAGAAAAATACTGGCCATTTTAAGGGCTATAAGCGCAGGCAAGAATATAATCCTAGAAAGGATGGCAAGAAATTTAACCGCCCTAGGAAATCAAACTTTGGCCTAAATCATGGCAAAGAAAAGAAGCCAAAGAAAGTGATTAATGAAAGTCTTTGTCATCGCTGTGGCATGACTGGGCATTGGTCATGTACCTGTCGTACGCCAAAACATTTTGTTGACCTATACCAGGCATCTTTAAAGAATACGAGCAAGTGTGGTGAATCTCATGCCATTGAAATCAATCCTACTGCCATAACCACTGTTGAGGCCAACAATATCTCCGTTGGTGGGACTCCTCTTGCTCCTGAAGTAGCAAATGCATCATTGGATGTCTCTGACTTCTTTGAGGACCTCTAATTACTTTGATGAATCAGATTGGTGGATGATAATTTGAATTTCGAATTTTATGTTGTTTCGCTTTAAATATATTACTTTTTATTATTCTTTATGAAATGCTTATGAACCTTTATATAATATTTATTTTTGAAATTTTATTCGACTATATAACTAATATGCAACTTTTATGATACTTGACACCTGAAGTAGTTAATATAAATGCTAATGGAAAATACCAAGAAAAAGGAAGATGTTTGTTTGCTTGATAGTGCAACAACACATACTATATTTCGTAGTAGACACTTTTTCTCGAGTATGACATTGCGGAAAGCACAAATCCATACAATATCAGGTCCTGTTCAGATTATTGATGGTTTTGGGAATGCCACAATTATTTTGCCAAATGGCACAGTCCTACATATTGAGAATGCGTTTCTAAGCATTAAATCAAAGAGGAATCTGCTCAGTTTCAAAGATGTACGCCGTAATGGGTACCATATTGAGATTATTTATGAATAAGATAAGGAATACATTGGCATTTCCTCTTATAAGATGGGCCTGAAAACCATCCATGAGAAGCTAGAAGCTTCTTCTATGGGTTTGTATTGTGTCATGATTAAGACTGTTGAAACCTACGCCACCACATCCTGGAGATTGGTAAGCCCTAATCAGTTTGGACTGTGGCATGATCGCCTTGGTCATCCTGGCGCTTCAATGATGCATAGGATAATTCAAAATACAAAATGGCATCCTTTAAAAGATATAAAGGTATTGTTGTCCAAAGATTATAATTGTGAGGCTTGCTCACAAGGAAAGCTCGTTATCAAACCTTCTATAACAAAGGTTAATCTTGAATCTCCTTTATTCTTGCAAAGAATTCAGGGTGATATTTGTGGACCAATACAACCACCAAGTGGACCATTTCGATATTTTATGGTATTAGTGGACGCATCCTGTAGATGGTCCTATGTTTGCCTATTATCTATGCGCAAAGTCGCATTTGCAGATTATAAAGCTCCGGGCACAATTCCCTGATTATCCAATTAAGAGCATAAGGATGGATAATGCTGGTGAATTTACATCAAAGAGTTTTGATACATGTTGTGCTTCACTCAGAATCGAGGTTGAGCACCCGGTTGCATATGTTCATACTTAAAATGGATTGGCAGAATCCTTGATTAAACGTATCCAAATCATCGCCCACACTCTATTATTGAGAACGAATCTCAACGATACAGCATGGGGTCATGCAGTTTTGCATGCGGCAGCTCTCATAAGATTACGCCCCACTGTTAATCTTTTACAATCTCCCCTTCAAATGGTCCTTGGTTATGAACCAGATGTTTCACATCTACGCACATTTGGTTGTGCAGTGCAAATGCTTGTAGCACCGCCAAAAAGGACGAAAATGGATCCCCAACGCCATTTGGGCATTTATGTTGGGTTTAATTCACCGTCTATCATTAGGTTCTTGGAACCAACTACTAGTGATCTTTTTACTGCCAGGTTTGCAATTGTCATTTCGATGAGACTAGGTTTCTATCAATTGGGATACCTACAACTTCCATGACTACAAAACAAAAACCAGTTAAGGTTTTCTCCTGAAATGAGAAAAATTTATCTCAATTAGACCCAAGGACTCCTGAATGTGAAAACGAGGTGCAGTGCATAATCCATTTACAGGCTATGGCCAATAGACTTCCTAATGCATTTAATGATGCTACTAAGGTAACGAAGTCTCATATTCCAGCTGCAAATGCTCCAGCTAGGATAGCTGTTCCCGAAGAACAAGCTAAAATAGATCAAAATCCCCCGCACTTGAAGCGTGGTAGACCGATAGGATCAAAAGATACTGCTCCTTGAAAACGAAGGGGAAAGAATCAGGAATCCGCTCCAGAAGAGCCTGGTGTTGTGCTTGCTCCTGAAGAGCTTATTGCCCCTGAAGAGGCACAAACCCATGAAAGGAACACCAATCCCGGAAATACTGAGAATTCCATTACATATTATAATGAAATTTGAGATCGAAATGAAATCATCATTGATGATGCTTTTGCATTCTCAGTTGCTCATAAAATTATGGATGATGATTGTGAGCCGCAATCTATTATTGAATGTTGTCAAAGGCAAGATTGGCCTAAGTAGGAGGAAGCAATTAAGGCTGAATTAACTTCCCTAACTAAACGAGAGGTTTTTGGACCTGTAATTCATATCCCTGATAATGTAAAGCCCGTTGGATATAAATGGGTATTTATTCGAAAACGAAATGAGAAAAACGAAGTTGTCAAGTATAAAGCCTGACTCGTTGCCCAAGGATTCTCCTAGAGACCTGGGATTGATTATAATGAGACATATTCACCTGTGATGGATATGATTACATTTCGTTTTCTTATTAGCCTAGCAATCTTTGAAAGATTGGAAATGCGTCTTATGGACGTTGTGACGGCATATTTATATGGCTCATTTGATTCTAATATTTATATGAAAATTTCTGAGGGATTCAAAATGCCTGAAGCATGCACTCCCCGCAATTTATTCTCAATAAAATTGCAAAGATCTTTGTACGGGTTAAAGCAATCCGGCCGCATGTGGTATCAACGCCTAAGTGAGTACCTAATTAAGAAAAGGTACAAGAATGATCCAATTTGCCCATGCGTGTTTATTAAGAAATCAGAAACCGGATTTGCTATTGTAGCAGTTTATGTCAATGATATAAATTTAATTGGAACTCTAGAAGAGTTAGCTGAAACTGCTGAATATTTGAAAAGGAGTTTGAAGTTAAAGATTTGGGTAAAACCAAACTTTGTCTTGGTCTAGAGCTTGAGCATAAAGCAAATGGAATAATCGTCCATCAATCAGCATACGTTAAAAGATTGCTTAAACGCTTCAACGTGGACAAAGCTCACCCATTGAGCACCCCTATGGTTGTAAGGTCTCTAGATCCCCAAAAGGACCCATTTCGTCCTAGAGAATCAAATGAAGAGATACTTGGTCATGAAATACCATATCTCAATGCAATTGGGGCTTTGATGTACTTGGCACAATGTACGAGACTAGATATCGCTTTTGCGGTAAATTTATTGGCACGATTTAGTTCTGAGCCAACTCGGAAACATTAGAATGGAATTAAACATATTTTCCGTTATCTCCGAGGAACCATATATTTGGGATTATATTATTCCAAGGATTCCACTAACTTTGGTTTAGTTGGATATGCTGATGCTGGATATAGATCCGATCCACATAAGGCTCGCTCTCAAACCGAGTATTTATTTTGTTATAACGGCACCGCTATTTCTTGGCGTTCTACGAAGCAATCGCTAGTAGCTACATCTTCTAACTACTCTGAGATTATTGCTTTATATGAAGTTGGAAGAGAGTGTGTTTGGTTAAGATCCGTTATAACACATATTCATAATTCTTGTTGTTTAATACCGGTTACAAATTCTCCAACTATAATTTATGAAGATAATGCTGCTTGTGTTGCACAAGTCAGGGGAGGATATATCAAAGGTGATAGGACCAAGCATATCTCGTTGAAATTTTTCTATACTCATGAACTCCAAGAAAGTCGACAAATTGATGTTAAACAGATTCGATACATAAATAATCTTGCAGATCTTTTTACCAAATCATTGCCAACATCAACTTTTGAGAAATTAGTATATGGCATTGGTATGAGGCGAGTTCATAAGATGCAAGATTGATTAGCCCCAGAAGTGGCTATATGGCTTAATTGAGGGGGAGATATTATGAACTATACATTGCAGCATTAATATGCGGCAAGTTTACAAGATGCAAAATTGATTAGCCCCTGTAGTGGCTATATATGCATTGCACTCTTTTTTCTTTTTGTTCAGTTTTTTCCTATAGGGTTTTTCCGGCTTAAAGTTTTTAACAAGGCAATTAATGCACCTATAAATGGGAGAGATCATAACATTTGTGCTCTGCACTCTTTTTCCCTTTTGTCCGGTTTTTGTCCCACTGGGTTTTTCCGGCTTAAGGTTTTTAATGAGGCAATATCATTTGATGTACATTCATAATGAATACAATGAATATTCAAGGGTGAGTGTTATGAAATACATGAATGGATGAAATACATGAATGAATATTCATTATATTCATCTTATCTAATGTACTTATTATGGTACATTTGTATCATACATTCTAAGTACATCTCCCTATACAATGAACGTTCATATCCCCTATCCAGTACATGTATCATTCGATACATTGATATTAATGATAAATACATTCTTGTTCTCCTATAAATAGGAGTTTAGTTTTGATGTACAATGACAACCATCAGAATAAACAGTCACACCCTCTTCTCTGGCTTTCTCTACTATCTCTGGTGTCCCATTTTCTCTATTCAATTTCTCTATTTTCTCTATTATATATTCGCCACGCAATATTTTACAACATGGTTAAGAATTGTCATGTCTTGCATTTTTAGTGTAATTAGGCATTTATTTACTTGTGTATTGATTATATAACATGTTTAATTTGCATATTTAATTACGTTTGTAGATGTTTAATTACACGTGCTTAATTTTACTGCAATTAGGATCTTGGTAGCTATGATTATTATTATAATGATTGCGCATTCACAAGATCACCTCACATGTTAGTGGATAGGTATAAAATGAATCCAAATTGCTTGACAAAAATCATTTGTTCTAAAATAAACAAGATTATGTATCAAAAGGGCACTAATTGGTCAATTAGTGTAATCAAGTCCCAGACCCTAGATTCTCTGGTTGTGTAGGAAGTATGGCATACTCCCGTGCTTTACTTGGTTTCTAGCTGACCCCAATAGGCTAGTGGCGACTCCTTATTGCAAAATTCTTAAAAATACTCCAATGTCACGCAAAGTATGGGCTTGGGAGAGCCCACGCCTAATCATGGGCCTTAGGTCCGTCCCTTAGGCAATACTCCTAAACCTGTTCCCTCCCCTGAGAGGCAGGTCGCGACAAACATGCCATCATTTATCTCCATTTTTTGAAGGTTGGATCTGTCGGTTAAGACTATGGAATGTCCCTATTGATATTTGTCTTTGCCGGAGTTATATATCTCAACAACTTGGGACCATAGGACATAGTTGGTGCCATCCAACTTTATGCCAATACATGCAGTAGCAGAATCGTTGTTTGATGCTTGGGTTTGAGTCTGATTCTAGGTCAAGACTTATGTCATTTAGGTCATCAAGTCGTCAAGGATGGCAGTCAATAAGCCGTGTTGTTGGTGCGCCAACAAATCGGTTGGTTCTGTCAGTTTCTGATTAGGTCTGATTCCTTCCTTTTTTAATTTTTTGGTCGAGGTTTGATCATAGCAGAAAACCCTAGGATCCCTGCTTCGATACTATAATGAACAAAGATGTTTTTCTGTACTTTCTATATTTCTTTTTTGAACGAACACAGAAACATATATAGTCGTATAGAGCAAAAATTACCAATGCTATTCTAGGCTATACACTATCTTAGGTTAAGAATCTAATTGATCCTCAAAATAAGGACATTATACCACACAAATTTAACAATTGATCAACCCTACAATTTCTCTAATTAATCTTAATTGATTACTCACGCCAACACCTCTCAACGTCAAGAATGCCTTCAGGGCATTTTTTAGGCTCTTTCAACAATTAACTTTGTCAATGATGTTTTTATCTTTTTCGTATCTTCATATCCATCACATTAATGAGCCACAGTTTACTCTTTTGAAAACTGGATCTTTGTTGCCTTTCCCACGAAAACAGATCATGCGATAAGTTTCATCTGGTCATGATATGGGGCTTGTCTTTCTGTTAGTAGATCCTGACTCTTGCACACTAATGACCATATCAAAGCAGAAAGCAGCAAATCAAATGAGTTAAAGTTCGATGAAAACAGACGACTTTCACTAGAATGCTATAAAATGGAAGTTCGGCACTAATATATTCATTGAGCTTCTCAAGCTGTGGAGATTGAGCAAAATCCAGTAAAGTACGCGACAACTACACACAGCAGGATATTAACTGTCATGTAGTATTTGCATTTTCTTTCAAGTTTCACGAGAAGTGTGAGGAAGCATGGGAGGACTGAAACCGTCCCTCGCCGCTTGATTCTCATGATACTGCTGGAGGCCACGCGATTGTTGCCGTTCTTCTTCATGAGAACTGCAAGGAGAGCATGAAAGGACGAAAACTGACCTTGGGAACGAACTTCTCGTGCTACTGCTTCATTGAGTGCATCATTGCTGATATAAATGGGAAGCAAAGAAGCATCTTTGTCCAAAGGAGAATCATCCAACCCTATCAAAGACTGGGCTATCTGACCGGAAGTATATGGCAGCCATTCCATCATCTGGAGCTTCTCTTCTCAGAAATCGGGTCTGAAGTACGTCTCAGCATGCAAATGAAAGAAAAGAAAGCTGTTATCTCTGCTCTGTATGCTGTATGCAGTAATTTTAGCATATTGACATTATAAAAATTGCGTTCTTATTGCTATGACCTGCTTCTTACCTGATGCTACCTTCTGTACAGATTGCAAAATTGGCTGAAGCAGTGAAATTCTTTGCCTTGACTTGCAAAACAGTTGTTGAGCTCTGATGCTGGAAGCTCGATCTCTGAGAGCCTAGGCAAAGTTTCAGTGACTGAAACTCCTGATCATAGTCTTCTTGTTGATATTCAGTTGGTTTGGTCTCGCCTGAGAGCATGGAATTGCAGGTTTTGAACTCAGATTGAAGATAGAGTTTCTCCAATAATGACCTAAGTCCAGGCAAGGTTCCTTCTCTAATTACAATGCTTACTTCCTATTGTTAAGTAACTCTGCGGTCTAGTAATAGATCTTTGAAAGAAAGACGTCTGAGTCAAGGACCTCTTTTTATTAAAGTGATCAATCCCGACAATAAGCTCCGGTTTGAAAAGAGAAGCTTCAGGCTTCAGTGCGCCAAGTCAGGAAGCTGAGTCAAGTCTGCTGTAACCTGGTGCTGTCGTGGCCAGGGATGTAAAAGCTTCCTCTTGATTGTCGTTCTTGGAACATACTTCAGGCCACTACTCAAAGGGAAGAGGCTGCCGCACGAGTCCACAGTGCAGAGATGAGTTGAGATATTTCTGCATTACGCTATCAATATGCTGGCCTGGTCTAGATGATGGTGGCGCAGATGACGGTGGCACAAATGATGCACGTGTACTATTACATACTCAGGAAGGCCAGTCAATCCGTTGCAGTGACCCCATCTTTTTGGTCAAGTTCCACAACGCCTTGTCCAGCCAAAAGTGTTCAATCCTGTTAGCAACTGACCTGCACCCTTGTTTATTTGTCAGAGAGATGTATGGATATCGATGACATTGCGTTCAGCGGTAATCTGAGTAGGACACAGGTAATTATGTGATCAAAGAATTTGACCGGGCTAAAAGATTTGTTCTGGAGGAAGATGCAGACCGGCTGCCCTTTTATGTCACCAATGACACTGGAACTAGTTCCATCTGTGATTATATATAATAGTTATATATTTCGTGTGGACTCTTAAAGTGACCCGTCATTAGTGACATAAACGAGTAGCCGGTTTGCATCCTTCTTTAGAACAAATCCTTTAGCCCAGTCAAACCTTTCAATTACCTTTGGTTAATTTAGGTTGGCTTTATCTCAACCACACAAGCATGGCCCGACCTACTTATTTGGCACATCTATTCACAACTAGAGGTGGCAATATGACTCTCAAGCCCATTTGTAGACACATGTTCAGTTGGCTGGGTGAAATATAAGTAAAGTTCTCATCTTGAAGAGTTTCCCTCTACCCCTCTTTGGTGGTAGCTCCCTTAAACCCCAACCACTTCGGTCTCCTTTCATCCTTGTGCCCTTGCCCGTTGATAATGTTGATTTCTGATTGGATCATACTACAATTTCTTGGTCGCTGAGAGAAGATGGCATTCCACTGCTAATGATGGAATCCTGAAAATAGAAACATCTGATTCTTCTCACTAGATTATCCTTATCATTAAAGAGATATAATACTTTGAAACCTAATCACTTTTGTGAGATTTTGTAACACCACTACTAACACTATTAACTTTTTTAAAAGTTTAAGCTATTAAAAAAGACGTAATTTCATTATTTAATAATTCTAACACTCCCTCTCACATTTAGTTTGGTTTTTTGCCTAAACGAAGCGTATAAATTTAATTGGGGAGGCAAATACGGCTTATAAATATTTGAATTCATGACCTTTAGCTCTGATATCATGTGAGATTTTGTAGCGTAACTGCCAAATTGTTCTAAAAGTTTAAGCTATTAGAAAAATACGTGATTCATTATTTAAATATTATAATAACTTTCTATATAAATAAACATGGCTAATTTTTTTAGTCAGCAACTGAAGATAAGAACCACTGGACAATAGGTAAGTAAAATTAAATTGTCTACCTATTAGCATTGATCTACATGGCTAATTTTTTTTCTTGGATTACTAGAAATTTTGTTCGAATGAAGTAGGAAAATAAAAGTTCAACAAAAACTTTATGGATCTCGAAAGCCTTTGAATATAAAAATACCCCTAACATAGCCAAGCCAGCAATATAAGCTTGAATAGTGCCACTTTGGCCAGTCCAACACTTTCACTCGGTAATTATTGTCTATGCTATATTATTTCAGTGAATATTAGTTCACTCTGGTCCAAAGCATCAAACCAAGTTCTTTAGACTTACTAGTTTACTAGTTTAATTCACACGATGCGCAATCAGTTCATCTTTCTTCTCTTAAAACCAAAGCAAAGTGCTCCGTCCGGGTAGCAAATACCCTCAGTTCATTTCTCTGGCCGACCTGCGCCCTTGTTTGTTGGTTTTAGAGCGACATATGGCGATAGACAACGTAGTCTTTGTCGGTAATCCGAGCACCGCTTACCTTAGGGAAGAGGTTGTTGCGAGGTTAAGTGCTCGTTTGGGCTACAGGAGCTTGTTTTGGAGCATATGCTGCCAAGCTACCGATATATGCCATGGATGAGGTGTTCTATGCAGAGAAACTCGATTAAAGAATAGACATTGTTTCTCTGCATTATATGTGCATCTGGAAAAGGTATAGGAGGAGCATACATAGAACTCGATTTGTGTCCACTTGAGTTTCGATAAATCCCAACTCTTTTTTTTTCCAAAGTCTACCTGGCTAGGAGTCATCAATCGTTGATCTGCTTCTTCACGACGACTCCGAAGGTTCCATCTGAGCCACACTTGCAGTCGGACCATCTAGGATTGACGCAACCGGGCAGCTGAAAACAAGGACAAAGTGTCCGCGGGGAAAAGTTTCCTGTGATGCTCTCAACCACCTTCCCACCCGTTGCAGTGTCTCCTTCGATAAAGACCTCGTTGCCATCCACGTTGAACTTACAACTGAATGTTCCTGCATCTTAAAATGAAGTTTCATGTAAATCTGCAATTATCTTACCATCACCATATGAATCAAAATATAGAGGTTTTTTTTAGGCCATGAGGAACTTACTTTGATCTCTTCTAATCCCTGGAAGCGACACTTGGGATGGGGAACATAAACCAGCAAAGATTACACCAGGCAACATTAAAAAAGAAAACTTTAAATTGGGGAATAGTAAACTATGAAACATCAAATTAGGAAACATTGAACTAGGAAACGTTAAATTATAAAACCTATTCACAATTGAAAAGCAACTTGAAAAGGGAAACCTTTGACTCTGTTGAAAGAGTTTTCATTCTTAGACTTCATCTAAAATGCTGTGTCCTCATGGACATTGATGCTCCTGCATCATCCACCCCAGGTTGATGGATATTTGACCTCATTTCTGATGGGATCTTCAAC
Organism: Eucalyptus marginata; assembly: GCA_014182565.1. Classification (NCBI taxonomy): domain Eukaryota; kingdom Viridiplantae; phylum Streptophyta; class Magnoliopsida; order Myrtales; family Myrtaceae; genus Eucalyptus; species Eucalyptus marginata. The sequence continues at coordinate 25,266,597 of CM024592.1, read as the reverse complement.
TTTAAGATAGGGAGAAAGGTCCCTAATATTGAAAGTAGCTAAGTTGCCACAATTACCATTACTAAAAGGAACTCGACACCATAAATTCTTAGGCGGCCTTTCGAACGAATTAGATAATACGTCGGTTTCATCCGGTTAAAAATCTTAAAAGGCAAGTTGGCAAGCTGGAGAGCTGAAAAATAAATCGGACATATTTTAACAAATGATGAACAATTCCAGAGATGTTACTTCAGGGCATACGAAATGAACGTGGCAATTTGTGGCTCTTACCACTGTAATAATTCGTTCTCTAGAATTTTTGTCTTCCTCAATATGAGAAAATTTCTCCAATGGACAAATAGCTAGAAAGCGAGAAAATTACCAAAACAATCATAAACTTATTGCAATTTTTCCAATTCAGTCATAAACTTTTTTTTTTTTTTTGGCTAATTTAATCCTAAACTTTTTGCAATTGTGTTAATTTAGTTCATCAGGCAAAATTTGGCTGACTGATGTTGACGTGGATATCGGCTGGCACCGGCCATCCAATCGATGCTGATGTAGATAATTTTTTTAATAATATTTTATTTTTTCAAAATTTTTATTATTTATTATTTTCTTCATTTTCTTTTTTTTTTTCCCTCCTTCCTCCTTCTCCCCTCCTTCCTTTGGCCAGCTGACTAGAGTTGAGCGCTGACAAGGTCAGCCTCATTGGCCAAAGGCTAGGCTTGCCCCCGCCGATCACTAGCGAGGAAGAGCCTTGCCCAGTAACAGCGAGGCCGCCCTCACCATGGCTGGGCGAGGTGGAGCCTCACCGGATCTGTCAAGGTCGGGCATCACCATGGCCGACAAGGGTGAGCATTGTCCAGCCACTAGCAGCCATGGCCAAAGGCTGCGTGAGGTAGCTGCCTTTGACCTCGCGGCGAATGTTTAGAATTGAGTTGGAAAAGTTGCAATAGTTTTAGGACTGTTTTGGTAATTTTCCTGGTAGAAAAGAGCCATACAAAGCAAGCTCAAGATTCCCATCTCTTTCATCCTCAATTGGTGCAGTTTCTGCCGTCAATAATCAATTTATTTATTTTCTCTAATTTTTTGATTTTTTAGGTATTTCCATCAAGTGAGGAATGTTTCTTAAATTTAAGAGAAGCAAGCTTGCACTCCGTTTCATCTGAATATAATCTAAACTCAAATACTCATTTGATAGCATGCAACCAATCTATGAAGTTACATGGATTTAGGCTGCCTTCAAATTCAAGTTCTTCCACTTTGATTTTGTGGTCATTGTCTTTGTGCCTGCTTCTTCCTCTTGCTCAATAATTCGAATCACCGGAGTTGCCTCCAGTGTTGTTGGATTCGTTACTGGAGCTTGGACGGTCATCAGGATCAGCGTGCCGTGGACGATGAACCGGTGGTGTATGTGGCTATATTTGTCTCGCTTGATTCTCTAGCAGGTTGAGAACTCGTGCCATTTGTCGTGGGAGATCCTCTATTGCATAGTCACGCCATTCATTTTAGGCTTATCCCAAGGTCAAGCATCCGGGAGCCCGATCATTCATTCTTTTCAGTACAGAAGTATGAACCAGCAAATAGAAGAACTTACCCATCTAATGCACCCTTGAAGGTTTGATAGTAATTTGATGCGTGGTGAGTTTAAATGAGATTGCTGAATGAATTTGATGGAATGAAAGCATTTGATGTTCTTGGTGAAAAAGAGAACTTTTGGATAGAAGAGTTCATCACCAAGGCACAAAGGAATACTTTTGCAACCAAGGAAAGAACTAGATTGTTCACCACCAATGAATTGGATAAAGAACCGAAAGATTTTTAAGGTTCATGATCGACGTAAATTGCATAAAGAACCGAAAGAATCACTCACCTACGAGAAATTCTGATGTACTTACAATTGAGAAGCACCTCTTATTTATAGAGGAGCTATGGCACTAAACTAGGAAAGACAAATTAGGAAACATTAAACTAAAATACTTTAAATTAGGAAACGTTGAACTAGGAATCATTAAACTAGAAAATCAACTTGATAGCAAACCTTGACTCAGCTGAATGAGTCTGTATTCCTGAACTTCGTCTAAGATACCGTATCCCATGGATCTTGATGCTGCCGCATCACGTCCTTTGCAAGATTTAGCTTGGCCGTCATTGGAAGAAGCCAATGACAGAGTTTCCTCTGCTTTTTCTAGAACAATCAGATTCCCAAATCTATAGATGAAAGGCATTGAAGAGAATTCAGTAAAGAGGCCACGTGAGGTGCAATCTTTACCTTGCTTATCCTGCTTTAATATACATACAAGGAATGATTTTTCAACAAATGACAAACTAGATAAGAAATATTGCAATGAAATCACAACCTGAATGGACATTCTTGGACATTATGATTTTTTCGCCATGAACGGCAACATATTCTGTTAAGGAACAACTAAAGGAGCTTCCAAGAATTGCTTCTTATGAAATTTTTTATTGTTAGGAGCACGCAGCAGAAGCCCGATATCTTCTTCCAAGGAGATCATCTAAAGGAAGCTCAAGTCCGAGCCCATTAATATATCCAATTAAACCCACCTTCACTTAAAAGTTTAAGCCAATGAGTTATCGACCATTTAGGATACATTAATTGCTCGACCACATCAATTCTTTAATGTGGGACTTTTCCAACATCACTCACTTGCACGTGCATCCTAACAATGTCCCCCCATGTGTGAGCTCAGTCTTAAGCTCTCCCCACCTTAATTTAGGTATCCTTCTGCATCGACTTTGGGCCCGCGTTGCTATACCACAACACCCACCTACTCGGAAATTATGATACCATTTGTTAGAAGTGCGCAGCAGAAGCATGATACCTTCTTTTGGGGAGATCGCCAAGAAAGAGCTCAAGTTTGAGTCCGTTAATATATCCAATTGGACTTACCTTCATTCAAAGCTTAAGCCAATGTGTTATAGGTTATCTATGATATATTAACTGTTCCACACCATATTAATTCTCCGATGTTGGACTTTTCTAATACAACTTACTCACACGTGTATCCTAACATTGATGTCTCCCTTATCTCATGAAGTTAACGGTGGTAATTCCATAGCTTGAGACTAAAGAGATACCCATATTATATTGCATCGATAAAATTGGATTGTTCAGTTTGCCCTAAGCATATACTAAGATAAAAGCTAAAATCAGCTCCTTCCATACTATAATTCAAAGCAGAATTTAGAGTCAAATGTAGTTCATGATGGAAAATTTAGTAAGAAGAATTAGGAGCTGTTGTATTCCATTCTTTGTCTGCGTTATATTTGTAAAATATGGATTGAAAAGTCCAAGAGAAAAAGCAAAAAAATAAAAAGAAGGAAAAAAATTTTGAAAAAGTCAACAAAAGAAAGGAAAAGGGGACCTAAGCTATTAAAAGGAAAAAGGGATGCTCGGCTCATATTAACCGAGAGCTCACACAACAAACAGAAAGAATGGAAAGAAGAAGGTAAAAAGAAGAAGAAGAGAGGGAAAAGAGAGAGCGCGTTCACTCCATAGAGGCCTCGGCAAACTGAAGTTACTACGTATTGCGATGCTTGATAAGTGCTCCCATCATTTGTTCATCTAATTGAAGTAGTTTTTTGAATTATGGCTTAAATTCGAAGTTTTGTGAAACTTGAGCTGTGTTGTCCTATTTTTGAGTTGTTGAGCCATGGGATTTCAAGGTAATGGTGGATTATGGAATTGCAGAGCCATGGGTTTGATGGGAGTCATTTTTAATCAATGGTTTGGCCGAAGTGAGAACTTTGGGGTTTCACTTGTGAGTTTCACGTTTCATTTGGGTTTAAAAATCGCTTCAAGTGAGTGATTTGTTAATGTATATGAGTCGCTTTGTTAGTGTTGGGTGTAGTTTAGCAGTTTCAAAATTGAGGTAAAATTTTACTCAATTTTAATGTTTTCATTTAATTGTTGGATCGCGAGTTCGACGATTGGCATTCTGAGATGAGTGATACTATCTCTTCTTTGATTTTGTAAACTTATATTTCGAAAACGAAATGGATTAGTTATATTATGACTTAAGAACTAGTATATTTCTTTCTTAAATTGGAATGAGCATTTATTACCATATGTGTATTAAATATGGAAATGTTCTTTTTTTTTTTTTTTTTTTTTTTGGATTATAGTCTAAATTGATTGCTTGAAAATGGGTTTGCGAAACCTTTTGGAAAGACTTGTGAGAAGTCCTTGACTTCAATATAGAGTATAAAAGGTTATATACCGATTTGTGAACTGGTTCAACGATTCGAAATAGTTTAAGAAATGTATCATGATATATGAAATGGTTTTTGGATTGGGCCTTATAGCTTGTGGAGAATGTTGTTGTGGATTGGTGTTGATGCTTAATATTGTGTGAGCCCAATGAGGGGTTGTGGATATCTATACTAGTTTTGGAGATCTTTGTGGCTTGGCCATTGGTGATATAGGTGGGGACCTTGTTAGGGGAGAGCCCGGTCGCCTTGTCCAAGGGTGTTATGGGTGATCATAGTTGGTATCTAGGCTTGAGATTGGTCATTGGAATGGACCATTAACACATGTGTTAAAATTGATCAATGGGATGGATCATTGATATTTGTTACGATATTATTGATTTAGATGAGTATTTAAATTACGAAAATGTTATGTTGAAGTGATATATATATGTCGCGACCTCTTTTTTTTTTTCGCGGAGGCTAATGGCTCGGCTAATTAATTAAGCCCGGACTCTCCCAAGTCCACCAATTCACGACTTAAATGGTCAAAGTTTTTAACCTTTTTGTAAGTTAATTTTTTTTTTTTTTTTTAAAACGGAGTCGCCACTAATCAATTTGGGGCGGGTTGATTAGAAACCCATGCGAAATATTGGGAGAAATATTCGCTCTGCGTAACCGAGAGAAATTAGGATCGGGGACTTGATTACACTAGCTAATCACTAATGCCCTTTCGGTACCTAACCTTGTTTAAACCCTAAGGCTTTTGGATGTTTTAGGGATTTTCCATGCATTTTGGGAGGAAAAACATTTTTGAGTCTTTTTCTAACTTTTGACATAAAAATGACTTTTTTTGGTTTTTTGGCATTTTTGGAAAGATAAAAGTCTTTTTGGCTTTTTCTGAATTTTTGACCTTTTTTTTGGATTTTTTTTGGCATTTTATGGAAAATAAAACACTTTTTTAATATTTTCTGTTTTTTTGGAAATTAAAAATTTTTTTATATTTTTCGAAAATAAAATATATATTTTTTTGATTTTTTTTTGAAAATAAATTAATTATTTAGTATTTATTTAAAAAAAACAAAAACGACCGCGTACGCGGGCCCGACTCGGAATTTTGGTATCTTTTTTTTTTTTTTTTTTTTACAAAACGGTGCCGTTTGGGGGGGAACCGGTGAAAACCCTACCCGGTTCCCCCGACCCGGGTCCGACCCAACGACCCGGGTTGCGAATTTTTTTTTTTTTTTTTTAAAAACTGCGTCGTTTTAGGGGGAACCCTACCCGGTTCCTCGCTCCGAGTCCGACCCGGCGACCCGAGCTGCGACCGAAAAAAATCGGGAACCCTAGGGTTCCCGATTCGCGGCGCCAAAGGGGGAAACGAGCGGCGGCGGGCGGTGGCGGTGGTGGCGCGAGGGGGAAGAGATGGCGACGGCGGTTGCGGCTACCAGGTTACGGGCGGCAGCTTGAACGGCGGACGGTGGTGCGGCGGAGGGTGTGCGACGTCCGCGGTTTCCCTCTCTCCCTCTCGCCTTCTCTCTCTCTCTCTCTGGCGCGCTCAATGCTGACTCCTTCCTCCCTCAGATCTGAGCTCGTGGGCGTTCGGGCCTCTCTCGAAGTCTCTCGAGGGAAGCTTCCGGCTCTCACGAGCCTTCGATCTCGGCGTCTCTCTCTCTCTGGTGGTCTGCTTCGTCGACGGAGATATGGGGCCTATTTATAGGCCGAGGGGGGCCGGTCGACGGGCTCGACCGAGGACTGCCACGCCTTCCGCCGGCCGAACCGGCGTCCCATCCGACGCCAACCACTCCCTGCTTCACGTCCCGTCGCCGCCTTGCTCCTCCTCCTCGCTCCACGTGCGCCATCGCTGCTCGTCTCGCTCTCCCTGGAGTTGCGCCCTCCGCGCGTGCGCTGCGAGAGGCGGACGGAGGAGGAAGATGACCCGAAGTGGGCCGGGCCGGAGGAGGATGGGCGCGAGGGGCCCATGCGGAGGGGCTGCTTCTTTTGCTGCTCTTTTGTTTTCTTTTTCTTTTGTTTTTTGTTGTTTATTTATTATTCGAAAACTTAATTAATTAATCAAACCTAAATAAAATTAAGGCGTCAACAGCTGCCCCTCTTTGAAGGTGAGCTCGCAGAGGTTGCATTCAAAGACAAACTGATGCCTAAATTTTACCTATGCATGCGTAGCAGATTTTATTTGGGACCTATTATTTTATGCCGAAAAAGAGCAATATAACTTTACACATATTAAGACAAATAAGAAGATACCTGGAATTACTTACCGAGAGTGAGTGAGATAGGGTGTGAACCCCGAGTTTTGGCAAGTATCAAGGTGTCATCTTACCTGGTGATATGAGAGGGTTGCTTCTCTAGGACCCGAACCATTCTTCGGTCGCCTATTAGAGCAATCAGTAGTTTGTCTTGGACCCGAATCGTTCTTCGGTCGCCGTGACGAGAAATTGCTTCTCCAGGACTCGAACCATTCTTCGGTCGCCTGTTAAAACAATCAATGATTTGTCTAGGACTCGAACCTTTCTTCGGTCGCCTTGACGGGAAATTGCTCCTCCAGGACCCAAACCATTATTCGGTCGCCTGTTAGAGCAATTAGTGGTTTGTCTCGGACCCGAATCGTTCTTCGGTCGCCGTGACGAGAAATTGCTTCTCCAGGACTCGAACCATTCTTCGGTCGCCTGTTAAAACAATGAATGATTTGTCTAGGACTCGAACCTTTCTTCGGTCGCCTTGACGGGAGATGCACCGACCTTTCTCAGGGCATCTCATTTGTGGGTGCCTGATTTGTATCGAGGACACCAGTTGGTACCCGACCTTTCTCGGGAGATGCGCCGACCTTTCTCAGGGCATCTGTTTTATGGAGGTGTCTGATCTCTGTCAAAGACACCGGTAGGAACCCGACCTTTCTCGGGAGGATGCGCCGACCTTTCTCAAGGCATCGATTTGTGAGGTGCCTGATCTTTGTCGAGGACACCTGTTGGAACCCGACCTTTCTCGGGGGATGCGCCGACCCTTCTCAGGGCATCATATTTGTTGGGGTGTCTGACTTCTGTCAAAGACACCGGTAGGAACCCGACCTTTCTCGGGAGGATGCGCCGACCTTTCTCAGGGCATTGATTTGTGAGGTGCCTGATCGAGGACACCTGTTGGAACCCGACCTTTCTCGGGGGATGCGCCGACCCTTCTCAGGGCATCATATTTGTTGGGGTGTCTGACTTCTGTCAAAGACACCGGTAGGAACCCGACCTTTCTCGGGAGGATGCGCCGACCTTTCTCAGGGCATCGATTTGTGAGAAGATACCTGGACATTCACAGGCATTGAAAGAGTACCTGGATATTCACAAGTACAAACCTGGAGGATATTTGGGCCTTTGCAGGCGTCGAAGGGGTACTTTGATGATCACAAGTACAAACTCTTAGAGGATACCTGGATGTTCGCAGATATTGAAGGGGTACCTGTATGATCACAAGTACTAGATGCTGGAAAATACCTAATTGCTTGCAAGTGTCGAAAGAGTACTTAGATGTTAACAAGTACGGACTTTGAAGGATGTCCGAATGTTCATAGGCATTGAAGAGGTACTTGGATGATCACAAGTATGAATTTCTAAAGAATACCCGGCAGACGGAAAATTGAGGATTGGTCTTGCATATTTGTGGAGGTTTCTCACCTCTCGGCAATGGGGATATCGAGGATGTACCTTGCATATTCGCGAAGGTCTCTCACCTTCTGGAAATTGAGAATATTGAGGCCGTACTTCGCATATTCGTGAAGGTCTCTCACCTCCTGGTGATTGGGAATATCGAGGACGTACCTGAGATATTCGTGAAGGTCTCTCACCTCCTGGTAATGGGAATATCGAGGACGTACCTGAGATATTCGTGAAGGTCTCTCACCTTCTGGTAGTTGGGAATATCGAGGACGTATCTTGGATATTCGTGAAGGTTTTTCACCTCCTGGTAATTGGGAATATCGAGGACACACCTGAGATATTCGTGAAGGTTTCTCACCTCCTGGTAGTTAGGGAATATCGAGGACGTACCTGAGATATTCGTGAAGGTTTCTCACCTCCCAGTAATGGGGAATATCGAGGACGTACCTGAGATATTCGTGAAGGTCTCTCACCTCCTGGTAGTTGGGAATATCAAGGACGTACCTGAGATATTCATGAAGGTCTCTCACCTCCTGGTAATGGGAATATCGAGGACGTACCTCGCGTATTCGTGAAGGTCTCTCACCTCCTGAGATATTCGTGAAGGTCTCTCACCTCCTTGTAGTTGGGAATATCGAGGACGTACCTGGGATATTCGTGAAGGTCTCTCACCTCCTGGTAATTGGGAATATCGAGGACGTACCTGAGATATTCGTGAAGGTCTCTCACCTCCTGGTATGGGGAATATCGAGGACGTACCTCGCATATTCGTGAAGGTCTCTCACCTTCTGGTAATTAGAGAATATCGAGGGCGTACCTAGGATATTCGTGAAGGTCTCCCACCTCCTGGCAATTCGGAATATCGAGGACGTACCTGGGATATTTGTGAAGGTCTCTCACCTTCTGGTATGGGGAATATCGAGGACGTACCTGGGATATTCGTGAAGGTCTCTCACCTCCTGGCAATTAGGGAATATCGAGGACGTACCTCGCATATTCGCGAAGGTCTCCCACCTCCTGGCAATTAGGGAATATCGAGGACGTACCTCGCATATTCGTGAAGGTCTCTCACCTTCTGGTATGGGGAATATCGATGACGTACCTCGCATATTCGCGAAGGTCTCTCACCTCCTGGTAATTGAGAATTTGAATGTAGCACAAGGCTTACCTGGATGGCCGCAGGCACACAGGTGTACAAAGTAGAGGAATATTTGGATGAACACAAATATTTAATGATATGATCAGGAACCACTCAACTGGTCCAAGTGTAAGAAAGCATACCCGGTGATCGCAAAGCATAATGTGGTAGAATACTTGAGTAGCTACTAGTATTCAAAGATACAATTTGGAGGACAACTCGGACAAGTCGAGTGTCACGGAAAGGGAGTATCCAAATGATGATCGATACTCAAAGACAAGAGGATACTTGGACGGTCGAGAGTATCCAAACTTTAAGGACAACTCGAACAGGTCGAGTGTCAACAGAGGGAGTACTTGAGTAACGGTGGGCACTCAAAAACAGGGGGATATCTGGACAGTTGCACATATTAATATTCTAGGGACAACTCGAACAGGTCGAGTGTCGATAAGAGGGAGTACCCGGCAAATGGGTACTCAAAGACAAGGGGATACTTAGACCGATGCAAGCACCCAAACTCAGGGGACGACTCGAATAGGTCGAGTGACAAGAAGAGAGTACCGGGCGTGGTAGGTACTTTAAGACAAATGGGGACAGGGGATATGCTTACCTGGCAATATCTCGATGCCGAGTATGTTCACTATTTACGCACTATGCAGACATGTACACAATGATTGTATATGCTGTAAATTCATAAATTCAAATGTGATTTATGCATGACAACTTTGTCAGTTTTGTATCATCCAAATTCCACTGGGGAAGATTTTAAAAGACAACCTTCATTTAGAATGTAGATGTCTTGAGCATGCCAGATGAGGGACTTTCAGTCTGAAAGGACTTTTCACTCATTCTCATGGAAAGGCTGTTTTATCCTGACCATTGATGCAGGGTTTATAAGGATCACACTTCTCACTGTTATCATGTCAGCAGGGGTCCGAGTATTCTCGCAAGCGGTACGACTTTACCAATGTGAGAGGTCTTTGCTGAAATTGTGATGAAGACTTGGTTAGCAGCTCATCAAAGGGGACCGTCAAGGTTGAAGTCGATGGACGAAAATGTTGCATGATCCTCTCCGGGTTTACAAGTCAGGAACCCTGTGAAGAGAGGTAGAGTAATCTTGCTTGTACTTCTTCGAGCAATATTTATGCACATATGAAATCTTACGTTAATTGAAGTGCCCCTAGTCTGAAGAGACTTTTTACAATGGGAATATAACGTAGGCTCAGCTCACATGTAGAATGGTGAGAGTGGGTGACTGTCTTAGCATTCGTCACTAGTCTTTCTTCTTATTATCAAATGGAGATTTTACAACCACAACTTTTTCTTGGCTGTATTTTTTGACTGGGGAGCATCGGCCTTGCTTTTACCAGGCACACTGCTTTTTTTTTTTTTTTTTATGCCCCTGCTTTTATTCCAGTTCCTCATTTATGGGCATTGACCTTGCTTTTACCAGGTACACTACTTTTTTATGCCCCTACTTTTTCATTTTTGTTGCTTGAGGAACTGATCTAGGCGAGTTCAATCGAAGCACCATTATTTAGACTTTGAGTCTTCATTTTCAACCAGCGCTCTAGGCTATGGCAATAACTTCTGCTTTGTCTCAATGTGAGGGTAAAATTACAAACTCACTTGGGTTGTACAATGTATACAAATGCATAGAAAAGGAATTGCTCTTCGTCATTCTAAGGCACTTAAATTAACGCGAGTGTTCATATGCAATAAAGACACTCGAAGATTGATGCAAGTGCGAGCAAGAGAATTTCTATCCCTCTTCTCACCTTGTAATGCTGATTCGCCTTGTCTTTGACATGCCCTAATGTAGGGTGATTCTTGATGAGAGAAGCTTCACCAGTGTATGGGGCTCAAAAGGGGTGAGCAATGAAATGCCTCTCACTATTTCGGTTATCGTACCATTCGCGAGAGAACTCTTTACCCTGCAGTCATGGAATTTTCTGCACTCATCTCACAAGTGTATAGATGGGGGGCTGTGTGTAGGATATGGCTTGCCTGTCATCATTCTGACGCACCTCATCCAGCATGCTCAACTAATCTTGTATCCTTCACTTAGCTGTCTATTCCGGTAATCCTCAATGGAATCGGTGATTTTAGACAGACAAAATCATCATGCAAAAATCCAATTGGAGAAAGGCATGTAGCATTTTTAAGTATGAGAGAGTTTGTACTCTCAAAACAAATGAATGATTTTTACTCAAGAAACCCTATTGACAATTTTAGGGGTGTTTACTTGGTGAAATTGTATTTACAAATGTGCTGAATTTTGAATATCAAAATAGTTATTCACAAAGGGGTGCCGATGAATCGTCTTCACAGAGAGATAATACACGAATGATCAGCTAAGGGTTGGGACTCTGAACGGGCATCTCTGCTTTTGCCTTGGGTTATGTAAATTGATCTGGATCACTTGATTTGCCACTATTTAACCATTAAGCTTGGTTCTTGAATCCCAACGCCTCCTGTCAATATGGCAAAGAAAATGAGTTCAGAGAGTGAGTGCTGGGGAATGATACCAAATTAGTTTTTTCCCCATAATTTGTATGTGCTGGCCTCCAAGAATATTTGAACGTTGATGACTGTCTCTTTACAGTTCAATGCTTCTTTCGATTGGCATTTCTTATTTGTGGCCACGTATGCCTGATTGCTGGTCGCTGATTATAGCAGCATGTGGATAAATCCATGTATTTCAAGCTTCTATGGAATCTGAGATGGACAATCAAAACCTCTAGCTTTTGTTAATTACTTCCTGAGAGAACATGCGTCAGGAACAAGGAGTGAGGTTTCCCAGTTCCAAGGTTATCGTCTGGGATAGATGGCTTCTTTTATTTAACTGGACTGGTCCTTGCACGACACGTCTTTTATACCAAGTTAGGTGAATTTGACGTAGGTCACTCCTATGCGCTTGCTTGGGTAGTATCGATTATCCCATCAAGTTTGCTGCCTGATTCCCAACACTCCCTTAAATGCTAGTGATTACCATTCATTCTTCTTTGCTGAATCAACCAAACACATTTTTATGATGGTGCAAATACATCACTCATAAAAGGCGCAGAGGCAATTTCATTTTGATAGAGAAATGCTTGGCAATGCCAGGCAATGAACATCTTTCAAGGGTAGTACTTTTTTACAGCATCAGAATTAACCGGTTTGGAGAATTCCCGCCCATCCATTTCGGTCGGGATCAAGGCTCCTCCGGGAGTATCTTCTTTATCACATAAGGACCCTTGTAATTTGGGGCAAACTTGCCACCGGGCTCAGGGAAGATTGCGTGTCTTCCTCAAGACTAGCTCATTTACCTCGAAGTTCCTAGGTCGCACTTTCGATTGAACGATCGGGCTATCTTCGTTGATAACACCGACCATGACAGAGGGCTTTTAGTCGTTTTCATCGATCATATTCGGTTGCTCGAGCCTTTGTTGTGTCCACTCTTCCTCGAGACAACCCTACACTGGATAAAATTCGTAGGGATGGGATTTCTACTTCTATGGGCAAAACCGCTTCCATGCCATAAACCGGGGAAAAAGGGGTTGCTCCAGGTGGAAGTTCGAATCGAAGTTCGATATGCTTTTAGTGCGAAGGGTAACCTTTCATGCCGATTGCGATAGTTTTCAGCTGTCTTGGCTAGGATTCTCTTGATGTTCTTGTTGGCGGCTTCCACGGCTCCATTCATTTGTGGACGATAAGGGGACGAGTTCGAGATGTTGGATTTTGAACTCGAGAGAACAATTGATCAATCAACTTGTTGTTCGAGGTTTGACCCATTGTCGGTGATGATAGCTTCTGGCACGCCATATCGGGCGATTATGTCACGTCTGATGAACTTCATAACATTCCGCGCAGTTACGCTTGCATAGGATGTGGCCTCGATCCATTTTGAGAAGTAATCAATTGCAACTAAAATAAACCGATGCCCATTTGATGCCTTCGGATTGATTGAGCCAATTACATCAATGCCCCACATTGAAAATGGCCACGGCTCAGATAATTGATGCAGTTCGGTTGGAGGGACATTTATCTTGTTCCCGTGAATCGCAATGATGACAGACTTCGCACATGTTGGGCGCAATCGCCTTCCAAAGGGAGCCAATAATAACCTAATCTCATTATTTTCTTGGCCAACATGCGTCCATTCATGTGAGGGCCACATACTCCCTCATGTATTTCCTGCATTATCCGTGTGGCTTCGCTTGCATCAACACACCTTAGCGGGGATCGAATCATATGATCTTTTGTACAGATTTTCACCGCGACGAAGAACCTTGAGGCCATTTTCATTAGGTATTTTCGATCGAGTGAGTGCTTTCTTCGAGGGAATTCCTGCTTCTGGACGTATTTCATGATATCGTAATACCAAGGTTTCCCGTCGGGTTCTTCGGTTATAGCCATGCAGTGGGCCTGTCTTGTTAGAGCTTCGATCTTCAAAGGTTCTACTTCTAACCCTTTGGTTACTTGTAACATAGATGACAGCGTTGCTAGTGCATCAGCGAACTGATTATGAACTTTAGGAAGGTATTCAAACGAGATGTCTTGAAATTCTCCCACCAATTTTTCCAAGTAGTTGTGATAAGGCACAAGTTTGGTATCCCTCGTCTTCCATTCACCCACAGTTTGGAGGATGATTAAGGCGGAGTCACCGAATACTTTTAGTTTTGTCACTTCCATTTCAATAGCTGCTTGTAAGCCGAGGATGCATGCTTCATATTCGGCTATATTGTTGGTGCATGAAAAAATCAATTTTGCAGCCCCAAGATAATGTTGCCCATTAGGAGATATCAAAACTGCCCCAGTGCCAGAGCCTGACAAATTTACAGCTCCATCGAAAAACATAGTCCATGCGTCTTCTTCTATTGTTGAAATCCGGTCGTCTAGTGTATTATCCTCGTGTACCTCCTTAGGGCCATCTGCTAACATATCCGCAATCACTCGACCTTTAACTGATTTTCGCGACATAACTTGGATGTCGAATTCTGAGATCAGGATTTGCCATTTGGCCAATTTCCCTACCAAGGCCGAGCGACCGAGCAAATACTTGATTGGGTCACTCTCGATTACGAGACGTTTGGTAGTGCAAGGTATATTGCCGGAGCACATGCAACACCCACACCAATGCAGCGCATGTTTTTTCTGATTTGGAGTAGTTTTGTTCTGACGTGGTGAACTTTTTACTTAAGTAGTAGATGGCTCGCTCCTTCCCGTCATGAGGTCCTTCTTGTGCAAGCATTGCGCCTAGGGATTCACTGTTGATGGTAAGGTAGAGGATCAAAGGGTGCCCGGGACCGGAGGTACCAGAATCGGGGCTTCATCGAGTGCACTTTAGATTTTCGAATGCCGGTTGGCAATCATCATCCCATTTAACTTGTGCATCCTTCTTGAGAAGTTTAAAGAAGGGTTTTGCGTTTCGAAAGTTGGGAAATGAACCGCGCAATATAATTTAATCTTCCCAAGAGGCTTCGGACTTCCTTTACGGATCGAGGATGAGGCATCTCAAATATTGCCTTGGTTTTTGATGGATCTACTTCTATCCCTTCACAGACTCACAATGAATCCAAGTAATTTACCGAAGTTGCCCCGAACACACATTTCTTGGGTTCAAGCGCAACTTGAACTGGCGGAGTCGGTTGAATAATTTCTCCAGGGTTTTCACATGGTCTTCTCCATGTTTGGTTTTGGCGATCATGTCGTCGACATATACTTCAATTTCTTTGTGCATCATGTCATGGAAAAGGGTGACCATGGCACGTTGGTAAGTTGCTCCCAGCATTTTTCAGGCCGAAAGGCATAACCTTATAATGAAAAGTTCCCCATGGAGTAATGAACGCTGTTTTTTTCCTTGTCTTCATCCTTCATTTTTATTTGGTTGTATCCTGAGAATCCATCCATGAAAGAGAAAAGCTTAAATCCAGCCGTACTATCCACAAGAACGTCTATATGAGGTAGCGGGAAATCATCTTTTGGGCTTGCTTTGTTCAAATCGCGGTAGTCGACACAAACTCGGATTCGACCGTCTTTCTTCTTTTTTGGTACAATGTTTGCTACCCAATTAGGGTATTGCGAGACTTCGAGGAAGCCTACTTCCGGGGAGCTTCATCACTTCTTCTTCAATCTTTTTGATAACTCTGGTTTAGTTCTCCTTAGCCGCTGCTTCTTGGGGGCTACATCAGGGTTGGTTGGCAAGCTATGCTCCACAATCATTGGATCGAGGCCTGGCATATCGGCATATGACCATGCGAATACATCTTGATATCTCTTTAGGAGGGCGATTAAGCTTGCGGCTTCTTCTTTAGGAAGGTTCGCGCCGATCTTTATCTCCCTCGGATCTCCCCCTGTCTTTGCCTAAATTGACAACGATGGTGTCTTCGGTAGTAGGGGGCCTCGCTTCTTCATGTCGCTCCTAATTCCGTTGAACTTCGTCGGAATCATCAAAATCTTCATCGAGTCATCGAATGGTTACTTACGGTGTTGGTTTGGACCGTTCCCATACCCTACTTCTTTGCTAGATTATTCTGTATCATAGAATAGATAGGTTAAGGGGACAAATAAGGTTAACAGCATGTATGCTTCTTTCTTTTGAAAATGGGGATGATTTGCTCTTTAAGATGAGGAAGCATGAGGAAACCCGGGCCTCAGATTTCTTCTTTCATTTGCGGCCGGATATCATCAACGGGCCGGTTTGGTGTATCTCCTCATGCCCTCAAAATGTTTTCAACTTTATTTATTAGTAGATGGATTTACAGAGTGGTTTCAAAAAAGGTTCCCTAGATGGAACTGAGGTTGAAAACAAAACAAGCCAAAAAAATATGTACAGGCTCCGCGTAGGGGAGTATGCGAGAAAAAATAAAGGATTCTACTCGAGCGGGTGCACCCATTTCCCCGACGGTCCTTCATTGATAGCGCCCACGAAGAAGTCTTCATACCAATCGCCGGCTTCATCTCCCTGTGCTCGTGGCTTTGCAGACTTCAAATCATCCATGCCTTCCCACCCATCAGGGACGATGTGGCGATGATGATCATAGAAACTTTGGGGAATTGAATAGTTGACATAGTAGTCAAATTTACCACTTGGTTGGCCCAAAGTGTCCATGATCACCTCTCCTCTACGTGCTTCCTTAACATGCTCAGGGAACATGGTACGGGTGCTGGGTACTACGAGGAGGCGATCTTCGCCAAAACACAGCCATGGGGAGCGAAACGTGAATACCCCAGCGTCCAAAAGATCCTGAACCTTGTCTCTCAGGATGGTACAGTCATCTAGCGAGTGTCCTAATTCCCCCGAATGATAATCACATTGCTTGGACGGATCATAACCAAGGAAGTACTCGGGAGTAGGATGACTCAATTCCCTGGTGATCATCCCTTGCTCTAGGAGAATGGGAAAAATGATGGCCATCGATTTAGGAAGAGGCGAATACGGCCGCGCGCTTCTTGAGGACTGGGGTAGCCGAGCCCCTTGCCAGCTCGTGTCAATAAGGTCATCTTCATCTACTTTGGCTGCCAACTCCTCGTTGTGACGAGAGAGGAATGTACGGGCGATTTGGGCGAAACTTTCTGTCAAGTGGTGTACCGTCTCGTGTAGCTCATCGACTTGACGTTGAAGCTGGGTGAACGAGAAGTTATCGCCTGTTTCTTCTAACTGTTCCTCATCAATGGCACCTACGAAAAGGTCTCCAAACATGGTGGTCATGCCATCTGGTCCTTCTTCCTTTGTAAATACGAGCTGAACTGCGTTCTCCTGGATTATGGGCAATTTCGCGCTTCCAGAGTTGAACCACTTTGAAGTATTCACTTCTTCTTCCTCATGCATCATCCTGGCTGGGCCTGGGAAAGTTTCCTCGAGACGGGGATATACAAGGCCGACTTTTTCTTTGCTTTTCTATCCGGGAAAATCCTAAACCGATAGTATAGGGTCTCCTCGGGGCTTTAATAGGGCGACGGATGCCCTGGCCTCTCCTACCAAGCCCTCGTCCTGGAATGAAACCATGTCCAACCATGATTTTTCCTACCATGATTGCAGCACTTGATACCTCGGGGATGAGGGGCAAAGTCCCTCGAGTTTCGTGTATAGTAGACACGAGCTCGAACGATTGATAGCTGGCTTCACTTTTGTCACTAGGTTCAACGTAAGGGATGGCCGTCTCGTGGTAGATGCGGTGATCTTCTTCTCCTCGGACCGTGATCAGTTTTCCTCCAACCACGAACTTCACACTTTGGTGGAGGCTTGACGGTACTGCCCCTGCGATGTGGATCCATGGGCGTCCTAAGAGGAAATTGAACGCAAAGTGGGGATATCCATCACCGGAACAAAATTTTGAATATAGTTGGGCCTATTTGAACGTCGAGTTCAATCTCTCCCACTGTTTCCTTCTTCGTTCCATCAAATGCTCGAACGGAAGTCTTGGGTACCTGGATCCATGATCTCTCTATTTTAAGGCGACAGAGTGTCGCTAGTGGACATATGTTGAGAGCATATCCATTGTCAATCAGCACTCGATCGACATGAGATGCGTTGCACTTGACTGATATGTAGAGGCCCTTGGAGTGTCCTCTACCTTCCTCAGGAATTTCTTCATCAGAGAATGCCATTTGATCTTTTAAAAGGATAGTACTGACAAATTCCTCGAGTTTGTCATGCTCAATTGTTTCAGGGACATGTACCTCACTTAGTACTTTCATGAGGGATTTCTGGTGCTTGACGATGTCCAAGCAATTCCAAAGCGAGAGATCTGTGCTGGTGATTTTCGTGAATTGTTCCACCACATTATATTCGCTGGCCTTAACTACGGCCAAAAACTCCTTGGCTTCTTCGTCGGTGATGGCTTAGCGGACGAGTGTTTGCTTGTGCATAGGTTCGCCTGATCTTGTGACTAAACCAACCTCAAGGTCATAAGACCACGGTACGGCATTGTTGTATTCGTATTTGCAAGGTTGGGGATCTCGATGACTATAGCTGTTTCTGCTGCTGATGCTTGAATGATAGCTTCCTTCTTTTCAAAGACGCTC
This sequence comes from Eucalyptus marginata, assembly GCA_014182565.1. Classification (NCBI taxonomy): domain Eukaryota; kingdom Viridiplantae; phylum Streptophyta; class Magnoliopsida; order Myrtales; family Myrtaceae; genus Eucalyptus; species Eucalyptus marginata. The sequence goes on along the minus strand of CM024592.1, from coordinate 25,248,594 downwards.
TCAGGTGAGGTGGAATCTTTCTTTTCCTTTTCTGCATTCAGCGCGGCAAATTCTTCCTCCCAGTTGATGAGGACTTGCGATATGGTAGAAACTATACTGGTGTGGCCGGCGTATATGACTATTCCGGCCTCTATCATTCTTAATACCCTTTTCTCCATTATTGCAAGGGGTGGTATCCCATTGTTTGAATAATACCCAGCTTCTACCAGCCCTCGATAGATGTCAACAGTAGGTACTTTGGCATTTCTGATTTGACCGGCCTCTGAATTGAATATCGCATTTACCTTGTCGGCGTGATCAGGGAGCGGATTGCTTTGGACATTTGGTTTTGTAGTTTGGAACGAGAATGCCTTAGTATCCAGCAAGTTCTGGATCCGATGCTTAAGGGTGAAACACTCGTCAGTTGAGTGGCCTACTTCTCCCATGTGGTAGTCACATTTTTTTGACGGGTCATAGCTGAAGAAGCTTTCAGCGTTGGGTCGCTTTGGCTCGGTTGAGAGGAGATTCTTGTTCCGGAGGATTGCCAGAACTTGTGATGGAGATCCGGGAAGCGGGGTGAACTGTCTCCTGTTGTTGTAGCGCTGAGGCGGTTGACGATTGGTAGTCTGTCGCTGTCCTGTGCTTGTCTGAACAGTCGGGAGGTGACCGGTCTCTTTGTCTTTTTTCATGTTGAGCCTTCTGCTGATGGGTGCAGGCTCAGTGAACCAGCCATCCCTTAACCCTATCTCAATCTGTTCTCCTACTGGAATGAGTTGATTGAATGATTCAGCGATCGTAGTTACCATTCGGTTGCGATATTCATAGGGGAGGGTTTTGATGAACATTTTTCTTAGTTCAAAATCAGTTGGTTCAGGACTAATCTGGGCGGCCAGATTCCTCCATCTAATGGCATATTCTTTGAAAGATTCCAGCTTTTTCTTTTCCGTGCGCTCTAGATCCTCACGAGAAGGAGTAATGTCCATTATAAATTTGTACTGCTTGAGGAATGCCTCAGTTACTTCACTCCATGCTTCGAGGAGGTTTATATTTTTGTGATATACCACCTCGGGCGGGGCCTATTAGACTTGACCGAAACAATCAATCATCAATGGCGCATTATTAACGTATTGGGTCATTCGAACCAAGTACATTTGCAAATGAGCTCTCGGGCAAGTCGTGCCATCGTATTTTTCAAACTCAGGTATTTTGAATTTTTCTGGCATTTTGACTTTGGAATAAATGGAGAGATCTGTCAAAGTAGGATCCTGGAGGCCTTGCAGTTGCTTCAGTCTTTCCTCAAGCTTTTCGAGGCGTTTGTCATGCTCGATTTTAGACAAGCTGCCTGGCTTAGCTTTCTCAATCACGGTTTGGTGTGGATCGTCCTCCAATTCAGGCATGTTATCATCAGTATCTCTTCCTTGATCACCTCGAATGGACGATTGTGGTAACAGTACTTCGATTGAGGCTGGGGCAGGAGCCAATTTGCCCTGAATGGAATCTATCTGCTTTGAGAGTTACTGAAGCACATTGAAAACCTGCTTCATTTCATTTTCCATGATCTCAACACGGCTTGGTACGTTTTCTTCAGCCATTCTAGCTTTTGAATGCAGCTATGTCGTAATTACCTGGTTACGCAAAATGGAAAGAACATAAGTGAGGGAAACAAATGGAACATTGGCCCATGGCGAGGGTCGAGTCATTTTTATTTATTAACAGGGGAATATATACAATGCCGAAAGGGCTCTTTAAACAAGGCATAAAAGATAGAACGACCCTAACTATTTTAGACATATTCACATCAAAAAACCGAACGCAAATTTCATATGTGATGGGAAGCTCCAGTCTTGTGAATCCGCTTGCTCCTTTGTGCTGGCTTTGATATGTGTTTCCTGCTTGTCTTCAAACTTTTTCAAGCGATTCAATTCGTCTTCGGAGAGTAAGTTTATCAGCTACATCGGGGATTACTGGTTGCAATTCTTCGGGAATTATGTGGTTGAGGATGTAGAACGTGGATGCGTGATGAGCTTTTTCTTGCCCCTTCAATCTTCTGGGTACGACAATCTTTTCTGTGTGACATCTACTCCATGCATCCTGGATTATACGGATCTCCTCTGAGTAGTCATAACTGGTGTGGGTGAAAAGGATTCGGAACAATCCCGGCTTGAGTGGCGGCGGGATTTCCTGGAGGACCCCGTGCGACGAGCCACCCTATGTGGATAATATGAGGTAGCTCCGGAGAGGCCCAGCAGTGGGATGGGGTCGTAATAATCAAGCGCAAAACGTGCCTCTCCTGTAATGAACCATTTAGCTCGCCATAGGAATGCCTCGGGGACAGGGTTTTTTAACAAGTCGATCCATCGAGAATATTCTTCGCTGGGAGAGTATTTTTCCAAGCTTTGAAATTTTTGAAGTGGATGCTTGAATTTGTTGATTTCAAATATTTGCATGAGGTGCCCAAATCCTTTGACATGAGAAAAGAACCACATTTGTAAAATTTCCGGGGCGGCCCTCATGATTTTTTCTTTGTTTTCCTTAAAACGATTAAGGGATAAAAATGTTTAAGCTAAAACCATGTTCACATATCCTGCTCCAAAAGCGACTTGACTTATCACCCCCGCCATTAAAGGATTTATGGCATTCTTCCTATAGGGGAAGATAATAAATCCAAAGAACGCTAAGAGGAAGATTTTGCTTTTTTGGTTCATTGATTGTTTTTCAAAACATTCAGTTAAAGATGATAGCGGAAATGCATTGTTATTGGCTTTAACTATTTCTCTTACCGAACGATTTTTTAAAAACCGTGATAGACTAACCACAGGGTCAATGCGGGTCAGTGGCTTGGCGAGCTCCTTCTCCAGGGGCATTCCTATGGCGAGACTGTATTCCTCCAAGGTCGGAGTCAGTTCAAATTTGCCGAACATGAAGGTGGATGCTTCAGGGCACCAGAAATGTGGTAGTGCTTGCATGACTCCGGAGTGGATATTGATTTGGAGCAACGGAAGGAGATGACCAATGATTGATTTGACATACTCCTGGCCGAGCTGATCTAACTGATTCCACCATCTGAGGAGCTCTTTCTTGGGAGCCGGAATGAACTGGATATCGACTCTTCCCATCACATATGAGAAATGGAGTTACACGACCGACCCTATGCCATGAGCCAATAAAAAGACTAAGTAAAAGTAAATAAATTACTTTGCTTTTAAAGAAAATGGCAAGCACAAAGACATGCACATGAGATGTGCGGCTCGATTTCTAACTGAGAGGGCTTGTTGAAATTAAAAGGGTATCCGCCCATCGCAGTCTCGCGTTAGCAGCATACCCTTCTAACCTCGGCTAGAGAAATTCGGGAAAAGAAAGGCAACCTCTACATCGCAGTCTCGCGTTCGAGGTCGTATCTTTCTTGACACCATCCTAAATATCCTATGGCGGCCCAGGTCCGGCGGCCGGGTTGTGTGTGCCATGTGTAGTGTTGAAACAGTAAAGCATGCACAATAATTCGTACTCACAGGAAAATCTATTTTAAGCAAAATTAAAATAAATTTCTAAGCTATTGACCTGCATAAAAAAAAACCTAAGTCAGTAAAGAATTTAAACAAGGCAAAAAAGGCCTAAGTCTTCAAATTCCCCAGTGGAGTCGCCAAGCTGTCGCGACCTCTTTTTTTTTTTCGCGGAGGCTAATGGCTCGGCTAATTAATTAAGCCCGGACTCTCCCAAGTCCACCAATTCACGACTTAAATGGTCAAAGTTTTTAACCTATAAGTTAATTTTTTTTAAAACGGAGTCGCCACTAATCAATTTGGGGCGGGTTGATTAGAAACCCATGCGAAATATTGGGAGAAATATTCGCTCCAGCGTAACCAGAGAAATTAGGATCGGGGACTTGATTACACTAGCTAATCACTAATGCCCTTTCGGTACCTAACCTTGTTTAAACCCTAAGGCTTTTTGGATGTTTTAGGGATTTTCCATGCATTTTTGGGAGGAAAAACATTTTTGAGTCTTTTTCTAACTTTTTGACATAAAAAGGACTTTTTTTGGTTTTTTGGCATTTTTTGGAAAGATAAAAGTCTTTTTGGCTTTTTCTGAATTTTTGACCTTTTTTTTGGATTTTTTTGGCATTTTTTGGAAAATAAAACACTTTTTAAATATTTTCTGTTTTTTTTGAAATTAAAATATTTTTTTATATTTTTCGAAAATAAAATATATTTTTTTGATTTTTTTTTTTGAAAATAAATTAATTATTTAGTATTTATTTAAAAAAAAAAAAAAAACGGTGCCGTTTGGGGGAACCGGTGAAAACCCTACCCGGTTCCCCCGACCCGGTCCGACCCAACGACCCGGGTCGCGATTTTTTTTTTTTTTTTTTTTTTTTTAAAACTGCGTCGTTTTAGGGGGAACCCTACCGGTTCCTGCTCCGAGTCCGACCCGGCGACCCGGAGCTGCGACCCGAAAAAAATCGGGAACCCTAGGGTTCCCGATTCGCGGCGCCAAAGGGGGGGAAACGAAGCGGCGACGGCGGCGGTGGCGGTGGTGGCAGCGAGGGGGGAAGAGATGGCGACGGCGGCGGTTGCGGCTACCCGGTTACGGGCGGCAGCTTGAACGGCGGACGGTGGTGCGGCGGAGGGTGTGCGACGTCCGCGGTTTCCCTCTCTCCCTCTCGCCTTCTCTCTCTCTCTCTCTGGCGCGCTCAATGCTGACTCCTTCCTCCCTCAGATCTGAGCTCGTGGGCGTTCGGGCCTCTCTCGAAGTCTCTCGAGGGAAGCTTCCGGCGCTCACGAGCCTTCGATCTCGGCGTCTCTCTCTCTCTGGTGGTCTGCTTCGTCGACGGAGATATGGGGCCTATTTATAGGCCGAGGGGCGGCCGGTCGACGGAGCTCGACCGAGGACTGCCACGCCTTCCGCCGGCCGAACCGGCGTCCCATCCGACGCCAACCACTCCCCCACGTCCCCGTCGCCGCCGCTCCTCCCTCGCTCCACGTGCGCCATCGCTGCTCGTCTGCTCTCCTGGAGTTGCGCCCTCCGCGCGTGCGTTGCAGAGGCGGACGGAGGAGGAAGATGACCCGAAGTGGGCCGGCCCGGAGGAGGATGGGCCGCAGGGGCCCATGCGGAGGGGGGCTGCTGCTGCTGCTCTTTTGTTTTCTTTTTCTTTTGTTTTTTGTTGTTTATTTATTATTCGAAAACTTAATTAATTAATCAAACCTAAATAAAATTAAGGCGTCAACAATATATAATTCATTTTAATCTTAAACTTTGTTGTATTATGGATTTGGTATAAATGAGTTACATTTGCATTTTAAAAATGATAGTGATTGCTTGATTTATTTAGAAGATATTTATTACTCATTGGGCTGTAGTTGCTTATTTTACTAGTCTTTTATATCTTCAGGTTCGTGGGTTAGGGGCACGTAGGGCGAGAGTGTTATCAGTGGAGAACTTTTGGGAGTTATATTTTGGGAATGACAGCCATGTCATCTCCCACTGTTGTTAGTTCAAGGTTGTGACAATATTTGCATTGAAGAAGGTACATGAGGACCAAACATAGGACGCAATTTGTGTCTAATCGAGTCACAGTAAATTCCAACATTATTTCAAAACAAAATCCAAGCTGCCTGCAAGTCATCAATTTTCGATTTGTTTCTTCACCATTCCTTCGAAGGTCCCATCTGAGCGAAATTTGCAGTTGGCGCCTCTGGGATAGACACGACCAGGCAGCTGAAAACGGAGAGATAAGTGTCCAGGTGGACTGGGGTTTCCTGTTTTGCTTTTAACCGTGTTCCCCCCGGTTGCAATCTCTCCTTCTATCACGACCTCGCCATCCATGTTGAATTCACAGGTAATGCCTGCAGCTTCCAGAAGGAAGTTTCCAAGAAATTCGTTAATACATGTACATCACTATGTGAATCAGAATCAACCAAACGGAGAATGCTCAAAATTTAGTAATTAGCTTCTCGACCTACAAATATTGAGATTCTTTTAGGCCATCGGAGACTTACTTTGTTCTATTCTGATCCCTGGAAGTGACACGTTAAACAGGTAACTGTCTTCAGACTCTGCAAGGGTCACACGCCCTGTGATGGATCCTGCAAGCTCCACTTCCGCATTCCAAACAACTCCAACTGCAGCACTACAGGTGGCAGGGGCATCTGTCGTATTGAGCGGAGAAAACGCCATGCCGATGTTGCATTTTCTTCCATGAGAATCACGACGGGGCACCGAAAAATGAGGTTGTCCCTCTGAACGCTCCTCTCGTGCTATCACTTGATAGAACACCTCGTTGGTGACATAATTAGGTAGCTTGGCAGCATCCTTCTCCAGAACGAACTCCTGCAGTCCAGTCAAATTCTTAAACCTCGCAACAACCTCTTCCCTGAGGTAAGAGGTGCTCGGGTTATCGATCAAGACAATGTTGTCTATTGCCATAAATCGCTCTTCGACATGCGAACAAGGGTGCAGGTTGGTTGGAAAGAAGTCGATGAACTGAGGGTAGTTTATTCCAGGACCAAGCATTCTGGCTGGAAGCATGTCGCGGAAGAACTTGAGCAGCAAAGGTGGGGCCACTATGACAGATTGACTGGTCTTCCTGACTATATAATAGTATACGTGCATCATTTGGGCCACCATCAACTTGGACCCAGCCAGCCGATCTTGAGTGTACTGTGGCAGTCTCTCGAATACTCTCTGCATTGCTGACTTGTGGGGTGGCCTTTCCCCTTGGAGATGAGGCCCAAAGTATAATCCAAAAATGACGGTCAAGAGGAAGCGCTGGTCATTGGTCAGCATGTCTTCACCTGCAGAAGCAGCAGTGGATGGTGCAGCAGCATTCACTGGTGGACCCATTTTCAAAGAGAATCTGCAGGAGAGCAAGGCATCAGTTGACGAACCATACATGCAACGTAACTATTAGAATCTTCCAATCGCACATTATTGATGTTTCAGTCAATATGATTGACATGCCTTTAACGATATGTTTGATTTCTATAATTTCAAAAACTTAAAGATATCGAACTTTCTTTTACTGTAAGTGAAGTCATTCTAACCGCAGAAACTTAATTGACATTCCAAGTGACCGTCAACATGCTGCTTGATATCTACATGAATCAACTGTCAGTAAACCTAAACTCTGGTAATAACAAGTAAATGCTCCATCTAGTTACGGATGAAACTATTTTTTCTGGTGAATTGATATGTGAAAGAGCATGGCTCATCGTAAACCACCCGATTCTCAGTAATTCAGATTTGTAAGTCATGATTTAACAATCTCCGAGAACTATCCAAGGCAACAGAGAGGATGACGTGAAAGAAAAAAAAGAAAGTTGGTCCACTCGCACAAAATGAACTATGCTTAATCAGATCATACACTCAATCTCACAAAAATAATAAATTTTATTCCATAAAAATGTTATGGTTTTGTTCTGTTTTTTCATTAAAAGCAAGATCAACTTTTTGTCATTACCAAAAAAAAAAAAAAAAAAAAAAACTTTTTGCACATCATGTGAATAATGTATGTTTTTTAATCATTTTTCACAGACAACTTCATGAGCACATCGAGATCCATAACAAGAACAAGAAGGCAAAGTGGCTAACCAGTAAGTTTGAAGAACTTGTTTGATGCTTTGGACCAGAGTAATATTAGAGCATAGACACTAAATGGTGAGGCAAAGAGTTGGGCGTGGCCAAAAGTACTGGCAGAAGTCGAGCTTTTATAGTGCTGGCTCGCCTCTACCAGGGGTAGTTTTGTTATTCAGCAGCTTTCAGAATTCATACATTTTTGGTCAAGATTTTATTTTCCTTCCTCGCCAGGACAAAATTTCTATTAATCCAAGAAAAGAAAGTTATCCATTTGGACCCATGCTAATGAGTAGGTAATTTAATTTAACCTACCCATTTAATGATGATTTTTAAGGGTGTGCAAAAGAACCGAGACTGCTTCGAACCGGACCAAACCGACGGTTCCTGTTTCCAATTTACTAGAATCATTGAGTATCGGTTTAGTTCCTAGTTCTAAGTGTGGAATCGCCCATCTAGACCGAACCAGTTTATAAGTTTTAACTTTTCAAATCAAAACTCTAATTTCCTCTTCTTCTCTCTCTGTCTCTTGCCTTATTTATATCTCGCAGCCTCGCCTCCCTCTGTCACTCTTGCTCTTGGTGGCCTCTGACCTCGTGGATCCCACTCTCACTCTTGCTTCAAGTCACCTTCCGTCTCCTCACTCTCTCTATCACTCTTGCTCTTAATCACCTCTGGCCTTCGACCTTGTTAGGTGCTCTCAAATTTCATGCCTCTTTCGCAGTGGAGACATTAATCCGATTCTTGGGTGGGTCCATAAAACTAACGGGTGGTCCTGCGTTTCAATTTTTCGAAACCGGTTCTTAGTGGACGGTTCCAAGTGGCTCCCGGTTCCAGAGTGGCACCCACCCTTGAACCGCCCACACTAGTTTTTATCTCCAATTGCCAACTAAAATATGGAAGCTACCTATTTGTTAGATTCGGTCAATTATGTCAACAAAATCTACAAAATCCGAAAGGTCCTTAATTTGATAGGAGGCGATTAGGTTTCACACTATCATATCCCTTTAATGAAAAGTCCAATCTAGTGAGCATCATCCATATTTCTTTCTACTTTTGTGGCCAATCGATTTTAATGAATTGCTTAAATTTGATTGCTCCATACATGCGATGTTTTATTACCTTAATTAGGTCGACTCAATCAGGGGTATGCAATCGGATCGGTTCCATCTGAGAACCGAATCGGACCATCCAAAAAATAGAAAAGGAACTAATTCTCATTGGAACTGGCTCGGGGATAGGTTTTGAGTAAATGCCCACCCGAGAACCAGACCGGACTACCCAGTTTTGGAACTAGCTTTATAAGCTAAAAAGCTAAAACCCTAATTTCTTTTTCCCTTAAATTCTAACTTTAGCACTTCTTCGTTCTTTCTCTTTCCTTAGACCTCTTTGTCAATCTTTCCTCTTCCCCTAAATTTTTATGGATGCATGAGGAATGAAGTTTTATAATTTATGTTTTATGTTACGTGTTTGAACTTTTTATTATTTATAATTGTACGTGATTACATGTTCATCTTATGAATTGTTGTTTTTGGCAAATAAGGATTTCTACTATTCATCTTTACTTTGAATCATTTTATTACTCATAACCTCATATGATTTTGCTATAAAAACTTAACCAAGAAGAGGGAAAAAAACTAGGAATCAGTTATAACAGGGCAGGTTTCGGGTTTTAGCTTTAGAACCTACCCACCTTGCAATCAATCACTCATAGACTCAGTCATTGTACAAGGAAAGAAAAAAAAAGCAATATGCAAAGCATCTATTGGACTAGGAGGGTTGTAAATCTCTTTGTTGGCAATCCTTTCTCTCCCAAAAAAACCTCCCTCAAAGAAACTTCACCCACAGGTTTTGCTTTTTTTTTTTTTTTTCTAGGTCTAGATTTTCTTTTTTTCTCTCTTGATCTAATATGGGAGTCTTTTTTCGCCTTGTTTGGCATCTTCTTTTGCTTGTTGTTGTTGCTTTTTTTTTTCCTCGTCTTGGTGAATAAATCTACTTGCAACTGAAAAATTTGTGAGAATGTTATCATTGGTCTAGCCAGCAAGATGGCTGAGATGTGGTTCCATGACTTCTTCAAGATCCTATGGAAGTTCTCCTTTGTTGATTTGGGATTATATCTAAATTTGAGATCTTTTATCTCTCAATCTAAATATTGATATGGGATTTTCTCAAAGGTATTTGATTTGTGGTGGTTCAACATGTTGTTGCTATTGTCTCCGGATGACGATGGTGTTAAGGACACTGGACTCAGACATGCATTGCAAGCTATAGTTTTTGGTGTGCCCATCACTAAATGTCTCCGGATGACGATGGTGTTAAGGACACTGGACTCAGACATGCATTGCAAGCTATAGTTTTTGGTGTGCCCATCACTAAATGTTCCGATGATCAGTAGACGATTGTTTTTTGACACTGCGACAAATATGACCTTTTGGGATGAGAGCATGCTAATAGTTGTAGGCTGTACTCTATTCATTTCTAAATTTTGTTTTGTTTTGCTAATCTTTTGGGATTTGGTTTTCTTAAAATTTTTTCATATTCCTCTCATGTTTGATTATGTCAAATGAATGAAAATTTCTTTCAACAAAAATAAAAAAGAAAAAGTTAGGGGTGTGAACTATGCGAATTAAATTATACAACATAATGGCCGAAATAAATAAATTATTATACAATATATAGCAACAATAAAATTAAAATGTGCATAAATGAATAATATGATTCTCATAGAAAAAAGTGAAAAGTATGTCACTCAAGTTCAATAATATGTTTTTTTTTTTTTAAAAGGAGATAATGAGCTCTTTGTGCTGTTCATTAATAGAATAAATGGTTAATAACCTAAAAAATCCCAAACTGGTACACTTATGACTAATTTACCCCAAATTAATCTTTTAACCATGGAAAACCTCAAATTGATACACTTGTGACAAATTTACTCCAAATGACTACAAAAAAGCCCAAAACTTGTACACTTGTGACCCTAAACTAATTTATTCGATCACAAAAAAAAAACCAAAACTTGTATATTTGTGATAAATGTACTCTCCATTAAATTGGATTAATATTATAAAAAAACCAAAAAAAAATGATATAAAATTGACAAACAAAGAGTAAAATCCCAGATTGGTATACAAGTTAACTGTCACATGTCATCTAACTTAGCAATTTGATAGTAAAATTTAACAAAAACTAATAGAGAGTAAAATTATTATAAATGTACCAGTTTGAGGTAAATTTGTCAATTTGTCAAATGTATACCAGTTTGAGGGTTTAGTGGTTAAAAAATTTGTTTGGGGTATATTTATCACTAATGTACCAGTTTGGGATTTTTAAGGATATTAACCCTAGAATAAAAGATGTGTGAATTATATGATTGACAAGAGTAAAATATGTTTTCAAGAAAAGAAAAAAAAAAGAAAAAAAACTGAAAAAAAAAGAAAGGACTAACTGAATCTGATCTAGATTGAGACATTGATGTTCTCTATTTTGACCGCAGGTTTTGGCAAGTACCCACATTTGTTCATACTTGAAAAATTACTAACGATTTTAAGCTAGATTGCACTAGTAATTGGCAATCACTAATTCTATCATAAGATAGATCACACCATCAAGACTCAATTGCTGCCATCACTCTTGTACACTTGATCTTTCTCACGATTACAAAGTTGCTAGAACAGCATAATGGAGATCTCAAGAGAATGAAATAATGTCATCTTAGTGTATACCATTGAACTACTTTGGTTCTCTTTGTATAGACATCTTCAATTTTTTCACGATGGAGAAGATCCAAAGTAGCTAGTGGTCGTTAGGTTCCTTGTCATGTTGCTATTTAGTAGCTAGACCACCTACATGATTCATTCCTATGAATATTAGCAGGTTTTTCCCATAATAGGTTATGCAATCGCTCTCTTGTCGCTGATAGCTTCTAACAATACTGACAAAAGTTGTCATTGGTCCTTTAATGATTTCCAGTTCTTCCGTTGTCCTTCTTCCAACTTCCAACGGCTAAATTAGTCTTCTTCAATGATCATTCTCAAATGGTAATTGTATCAACATCACCAATGCCCTGACATCTGTAGCTTGTTACTAACATTATCAATACCTAATCTTTCGGTCAGATGGCATTGTTTACAAACAGGACAAGATACGATTTTTTTTCTCCTCAGGTATCACTATGTCCTTTAATAAATCATCAAAAACTTATGCACTTATCATAATAAACATTATTTTAAGGATAGTTTCGGGATCATAAAAATGTCTCGAAACATTTTTCCAACAATTGGAATATGTACCTATGATATCCTAAGAATTCATAATTTGTTTTGCTTGGATACTTCGACGCTGATTTTGCAGGATGCAAGAGAGATAGAAATAGCACTTCAGGCCTATGTCAATTGATAGGTTGTATGTTAGTTTCATGGTTTTGAAGAAGCAAAACTCCATTGCTCTATCAACTACCGAAACAGATTATGTAGTTCTTAGGAGTTGCCATGCTCAGATTTTGTGGATGAAATAATAGTTGAGTGATTTTAGTGGGGTCAATCCTAGTGTACCCATTATGCGATAGCACAAGTGCCAATATAACCAAAATTCCAAGACATCACAAGCATATAGAAATTAGACATCATTTCTTACCAGATCATGTTAGCAATGACGATTTGAATAAATGTTTTGTTGACTCTAAACATCAATTAGCTGACATTTTCACTTAGCCTCTTGATAGAATTCCTTGAGCACATAAGAGGTTAATTGGGAATTTGTAATCCCCTCGATTAAGCTGATAGAGACAAAAGGCTGAGTATAAGCAATATTATGGGTATAAGCATTTTGGCGAGAAACATTTCATCAAAATTGGATACAAGGTAAGTATCCTAATCTTGATCTTAATTATCGAAAAATATCTCTGACATGCCTTATATGCATAAGATGATTTTGTGATGAGTATACCATACCTCTAAATATATTTGCCTTTTACAATAGGGTTAATACCACAAAAATTACAAACTGGTACACTTGAGACAAATTTATCCTAAATTAATTTTTTAACCACCAAAAATCCAAACCGGCACATTTTGCCCACAAATTGGCAATGCAGAGACTAGTTGAGAGATTGCTGCAATTCACTCGCAAACAGCTGGGCAGGTTCCAGATGATGGTGGTGCAAATGATGCGCATGTACTATCACATACTCAGTAAGGCCGGTCAATTTGTTGTATCGATCCCATCTTTGTTGCTCAAGTCCTTTCGCAACACCTTTTCCAGTCAAAGTGCTCAATCCGAATAGCACTACCCTCAGCTTCATTGACCTCTTTCGCGCTGACTTGTTTCCTGGTTCATAAGTGAAAGAGAGACTTAAGAATAATGACGACATTGCGTTCAGCTGTAATCTCTTGCCTCAGGCTAAAGGTAATTGCTGGTTAAAAGGGGGATTGGGCTGCGGGATTCATTTTGGAGAAGGATGTAGCTAGGCTACCCGTTGAAGGCACTAATGACGGGTCATTTCCAGTGGTAGAATGAGAAAACTATTCCTATGAACAACATCATTTGTTTCTTGCCTGCTCGTGGTTCCCTGAAAGAACACGCAAAAGGAATGTGACTTTAGATGTCACGCCTCTTCGAATGATGCCATATGGGGGCTCACCGTCATGGGCATTTTCCAACTTGGGTTCTATACTCAGAGAATGTGATACTGTTTTCAAGGTTCAACGCATCCTAAAATGGCAAGATGTTGTCACAGCTACAAATGGTGGAGAATGATGTGGCCAAGGAGGGTGGCCATGGATGAGAAGGAACCAAAGTAATTTGATCGATGGGAGTCATATTTGTTCTATACGTTAGTCAGGCCCTTAGCTAGATTTAGCTTGGGTTTATTGGAAGAAGCCAATTACAATGTTCCTCTGTAATCAGATTCCCAAATCTATGGATGAAAGGCATGTGAGAGAATTCCATAAAGAGTCCACACGATGAAAGGCATGTGAGAGAATTCCATAAAGAGTCCACACGAGGTATATTCTTCACCTTGCTTATCTTGCTTAATACACGTACAAGAAAATATTTTCCATATAAGATGAATTTGTAGAAAATTTATTCACATTAACAACTAATTAATCAAGCAAAAAATCCATATATGACTGTAAAACACCGAGATTAATAAGCACAACGAAATTAAAATGTACATGTTTGAGCCATTGTTTCACTTAAAGAAAAATAGATCACTTTGATAATCAGAAATCTATTGGAATATCATATCTTCCTCTCTATGATCTATTTCAATATAGCAACTTTTAATGGAATTAAGCAACTGATAGGTAAAATCAACCCTTTTATAGGCTAGAAATGTGACCTAGTAAACCCCAATCAATAGCGTGTTAACTGGGCCATTCCCATTACGAGCTTCAGTTAAACACAATTGTCTACACTTTACTGCTCAACTAAGCTCATTATTAATAGATGCCAAAACTCAATTCAATAAGATCACTTAAGGGTTTAACAAATATTAGAATATCCATGATCCTGATTATTTAAAATAGAAAATCAATTAATTAATGTAAGCCCATATTATAGAAAATTTCCAACATTCTCCCACTTGGGCTACATTAATTAACTTATAGTTATTTTCAAAAATATTTTATATTGAAAACGACATTATCAGGTTAATAACTGAAAATTTTGTTTTATGTGGCCACAACTTTAAAAAATAATATTCCAATAACGGCGTCTCAAACCCAATCCAATCTTGTATAACCTCAGTATAGGACTATGGGGATTAATGTGTTAAGAAAATACAACAACACATGACCTTTCATAATCACATAGAATAAACATTATATTTTCATGGATCATGAGCCTAGTAGTGTAGTAAGAAATAGTGCCAACATGTGATCAAAATATACACTAGTTCTTATCGGTCCTCAATACAATTTCTCAACGACATGAAACTGCATTAGCGAAATTTCTAAACAACATGAAATTGCATGACTATGTCACAATTCAATATGAGATCTCATAATCAGTGACATCCAGTCGTCTTTAAACTAAAATTTGTTTAAAGATACTGTTTTATACTTCCATTTCTCAATCAACATGAGAAAATATAACAATAGAATCAACAATAATAATCATTGAAAATAAATGCTTTAATAGACATCATGAAAACATTATCAGTTTGCATATAACTATAATATCCAAAAATACAAATTATATAACTCCCACTAACAAAAGAAATTGAAAGAATTTAAAACACCCATATTATTTACATGTTCTTTAAACAAAATGGGTCGTAAGCCTTTTGTTAGAGGATCGGCTGATATGGACTCAGTTATGATATTTTCGATCACAATGTCTCCCATTTTGATCAAGTCTTTAATAGTATAATATTTGATCCAGTTAACATTTCAACCGTGGCATTGTTGTTATTTATAACAAATGTAACTATTTGTCACACATAATGCAATAAGATCAATTATGGGCAATAAGCAATTCGATAAAAATAATTAGAACATTATAAACTCCCATTTGGGCAAAGTGTATAATGCACCATTATTTTCCATAGCATGGAGTTTATAAAGCAACAACAAGGAGAATTACATATAATT
This sequence comes from Eucalyptus marginata, assembly GCA_014182565.1. Taxonomy (NCBI): domain Eukaryota; kingdom Viridiplantae; phylum Streptophyta; class Magnoliopsida; order Myrtales; family Myrtaceae; genus Eucalyptus; species Eucalyptus marginata. The sequence goes on along the minus strand of CM024592.1, from coordinate 25,233,454 downwards.
GTCAATGATCTATCCCATTTGGGTAGATAAATCCTTTAAATTATACATCTCCATTATCATAACATAGAGGGGAATCAGATATAATTTTCAAAAAAAAATATCCCTTTTGGGCAGATAAATATTTTTCAATTATACATCCCCATCTTTTAAATTTGGGATTTAATCTTCATGCTATTTTCCAAATTAATATATACAATAACCCCATTTGGGTGAGTTATTGTATATACTAATTTTTATCAATAGGGAACTCCAAAAATTTATGCCCAAAATTCATCAAACAATATGAAACACTTTACAATATGTGCTTCCCAAGATCATATTGCATTTATCAAGCAACAATTTTTGCCACAATTTTTTTTTAATTTTTAATATTTTATCATTATTTTAATGTTTCGGACCCCTCGTGGGCCCTAATCTACGAGCAGCCCAAATCAGGCCGCGGGGCCAGACCCGCGAGGCCCAAAATTATGGCCTAGCCCACAGGAGCCCATGCTCTTTTTAATTAAAAAAGGCCCACAAATCAATATAAGAATCTAGGCTTATTAGGCCCCGACCTAGGAGAGTTTATAGCCCAAAGATTCTAGGCTCATGCCTAGAATCCGAATTTTATATATAATATGGGCGAAAGCCCATATTTTGGCCCAGGCTCGGCTGGAGGTCATCTTCAACCTCTCACCGGGTCCCAAAACCCTATAAAATTGGGTCATACGACCTGGTTTCAACCTGAAACAAAAACAAAACAAAAAACATAGAATAATTGATTTTTGATGAAATCTCTCCATGAGTCTTGCTTCTAACATCAATATAATTTACTAGAATGAATTAAATGAAGAAAAAACGTGTAAATCTTCCACATACAAGCTTCAAAAAATTTGAATCTAACACCCCCATGGCCAAATTCGGTTTTCTCATGTTTAAGCCCAAAAAACTTACCTTAATGCAACCAAAAGATACTAAAACATATATATATATATATATATATATATATATATATATATATAACTATACCCATGCAATGCTTTACAACGAACATCAATCGATTGCAAGTAATTTGAAAATTCTAGAACTTTTTCAAGGTATAAACCCTAGAATTTCAAATTCAAAATTCTCGCTCAATTCTGAACGAAATTATACAAATTATATATGGTTAGAAAGATCTCGACATGTAGAACAAAAGCCCTATGGTTTCAAGATCAAACGATTAAAAAATCCGCATGAAAAAATAATGCAAATATTCGGCTCAAAGAGGTAAATTTCAAATTTCGTTTATAAAAAAAAAAAAAAAATTAGGTTCTACAATCATATATGACTTGCTCTGATACCACATGTAGAAAATTTATTCACATTAACAACTAATCAATCAAGCAAAAAATCCATATATGACTGTAAAACACCGAGATTAATAAGTACAACAGAATTAAAATGTACATGTTTGAGTCATTGCTTCACTTGAAGAAAAATAAATCACTATGATAATCAGAGACCTATTGAAATGCCAGATCTTCCTCTCTATGACCTATTTCAATATAACAACTTTCAATGGGATGAAGTGTCACACCCCGATCCTCGGGCACGCGCTCATCCCTTACCTTGGTCGATTTTAAAGTGCGATATCCCAGGACTATGTATCGCCGACCCTTTCTATTTATTATGCGCATGCGGAAGCAGTTAAGAATCCCCAGACAATAAAACAATGGGATAGAAAAGCAGGCCATAATTTTCATATTGAAATTCACAACCACACTTTTATTAACAGTACAACTCATAGTATATATTACAATACTATTTATAGCAAACAAGTCTCACATCTATCTACACTAAGACAGGGTTTACAAAAGGGATGGGATCTCAATCCACATCCGGGTTGTACTCAAGATCCCTCTCTGGATCATCTTCTTCTTCAAAAATCTTTCTCCTCCTCAGGATCCTCCTCCTTAGCTTCTCCTCAGGGTCCTGAAATGGTTATTCAATAACCAATGAGACCACGTCTCAGCGAGTTCTACCCCCTAAGACTCGATTAGTAAGCCAATACACTACGGGCTGCCTAAACACACAGAAGTCAGAGGACTTACCTTGGCCTCAAATTCCATCTGCAAATCAGTACAGTTTAATAGGTACTCAAACAATCACATCACCGATTAAAGCATCGATCAAATCGACATAGTCGATTACATGTCAGTCGGACCATTTCTAGGTCATTTCCACTCATACCATAATTCTCTAATGGTATACTCTTTCACCAAATCACATGTGTTTCTCGGGCGTCGTTTTCGCCAATGACATACCGATCACCGACACCGTGCGTTCTTTAAGGCGCCGTTTTCACCAGTGATATTCTCGATCACCGAACCACGTGTCCTTTCTAGGGCGCCGTTTTCGCCAAGGTGACATCGGCAATAGACAACATCGTGAGTTCTTTAAGGCGTCGTTTTCACCAGTGATATTTCCTTAATCACCGAACCACGTTTGTCTATAAGTCATTCACGTGCGTTCTTTAAGGCGCCGTTTTCGCCAGTGATACTTCCAATCACCGAACCACGTGTGTCCAATAACATCGTACCTGATTGGTCTCAGCCAATAACATTCTCAGTAATCTCACACCATTCTCTCTACTATATAGCCCATCAACGTACTGGCGCTATATACCCATATTCGGCCATCTACCAATCAAATATTTAATAACAAACAATATAGGACAAATCCTCAAATTTCACAATTTAAATCCATTCTATATAAATTAAAGCTCAATTAAATAAACGGACTGCACCACAACAATCAGCACGAAATTCCGGTCACCGGCCATCCCGGTTGAATTTCCGGAAAAATAAATAATTAAATAATTAATTTCGAAAATTAAATAAATAATTATTAAAAAATCCAATTTAGGCCCATAATGCCTGATTGGAAGCCAAGACGAGCTCGGAAAATTACCGAGACCCGTTCAATAAATAATAGAACATGTCTACTTGCTAATGTCTATTTCTAACCACCTAACATGCATCATTAAGTCTCTAATATAATTTATCTAAACTAATCTAACCACCTAATTGCATTTAATTAAATCTAACCAACCTTAAGTATAATTAACAAACTAAGAAATCATTAGTGAGTAAAACTCACTTGGTTAAAAGCGGGAACCGAAACACCGCGACGGCGACCGAAATCGGCTTTCGACAACACCGGCGGGCTTGGACCGGGCCTTAAACTTGGGCCCAACAAATCTCAACCCAACTGAGATTTGTTCTTGCTTTTGGGCTGGACCCAAATTGAGTTGGGCTTGCTGAAATTCTGGACTGAACTAACTTGGGCTTCAAATTGTGGGCTGAAATTAACTAAACTTCACTTGGGCTTCAATTCAATTGAATATGGGCTGAACGGGCTTATTTAAAGGGCTGAGCTGGGCTGCTGATTCCACTGGGCTTTGCTGGGCCCGAAATTCACTTGGGCCGAAGTTGGGCCGAATCCCAATGGGCTGAACCGTGGGTTTGGCTTGCGGGCTGCAGAGAGGAGACCAGCAGCTTCAACAGCGAAAACGGGCCGATCGGAGCTCCGGCGAGTTGGTGGTTGGCAACCGGTGGCTCCCGGGGGTCTTGGGGATCTTGTGGGTGGATGGAATGGGCAAATGAAGGGCTGAAATGGGGCGAAACAGCAAGAAAACGCGAAACAGTACCGGCGGGCAGCTTCCAGACGGTCCGGCGAGCGGCGGACTCCAGCGGCCGTACGGGACGAAAGGCGGCTCCGTTCGGGACTATTTCGGACTTGTTGGAACGGTCTGGATGTCCTCTTCACGGCGATATGTGGTTCGTTCGCTGGTTCATCCGGGAAGACCACTTTTGACTCGAATCTTTGACGAAAGGTCTGCTGGAGCAGAAACCGGCGGTGGCGCGGGTGGAGGCGTGCGACGGCTGCAGCTCCTTCTGCTGGTCTTTTTGTTGGCTTGAGGGCTTCGAAAATGAAGAGGAGAGGGTCTGGGATGGTAGAAAGGTGAGAGAAATGGAGAGGATAGAGGTGAGGGAAGAGATAAGAGAGATGAGAGAGATGAGATAGAGTTGAGGTGGGGCCTTGGCTTGATATTTTCCAATCTTGCTCTCCAAGATTCATCCTGCAGCCAAAAAAATTCACTTGGCCTCCATTGATCCACACCAACACCTCTCATGACTTCACTTTTGGTCCATTTGGGTAGGGGGGAGGGAGAGTTACGAATTTTGCAAGAATTGTCTTCAATTGTTGGCTTGATCCACTTCAATTCCATCTCAATTGGCCTCCATAAAATCAATCGGTCATCCATCGACCATCTCAATATTTTTCCTCACCCATATATCCATCTTGCTTCCCAATTTTGCTATCAAAAATAATCACTGGCTTTTTCTGCACAAAAACGACTCGGCGACGACTTTTTCCCAAAAAGTGTCGGGTGTCAGAAAAATCTTCTGAGACTGAGTCAACGCTCCTAGAATTTATTGTGACATGACAGAATCTTCAATTTCTGAAATCGGACTCGAATTGGCGGTTAATTTCTATTCGACGCGTTTTTAGCGTGACCTAGGCTACCGGGTAACTTTCAAATATTTTTAAGTGCAATTGACTCGTGGTCGATTTTCTTCGAACCACTATGAACCCACTCGATTCATTGGCGACTCTCGGTTGTCGTGAAAATCCCGATGATTCAAATACGGACACAGGATACCAAAACAATAAGAAAATCAGTCTAGTGCCGGTCGACGTGAATTTTCTAATTTAGTGGTGTCACCCACGATTAGCCACACATCACCGATCCAGTCTATCTCTCTGTTTTCAAATCGATTTTTAACCGTGCCGTAATGGCCTCTAAAGATTGATACGGTCGAGAAGCCGATTCCTAGTCGAATTCTCAAGTCTATTGCCTTAAAATTCCTAATAATTTCCCCAGATAGTCTAGTTATCTCAAGAATGATCAGTTCTGAGAATAGCCCTATAAACACGTCAATGAAACGCCCGATTCAATCAGAAGAAAACAGAACCGAAAATTCGGGATGTCACATGAAGCAACTGATAGATATAACCTACTTTTTTATAAGTTAGAGAGGGGACCTAGTAAACCCTAATCAATAGTGTGTCAACTAGGCCATTCCCATTACAAGCTTCAGTTAAACATAATTGCCTACACTTTACTGCTCAACTAAGCCTGTTATTAATAGATACCAAAACCTAGTTCAATAAGATCACTTAAGGGTTTAACAAATATTGGAATATCCATTAATCTGATTATTTAAAATAGAAAATTAATTAATTAATGTAAGCACATATTATAGAAAATTTCCAACAGAATCAACTCCTTCTATACTATCATTTATAGCCAAATTAAGAGTCCAATGCAGTTCAAGTAGAAATTAAGAACAAAACAATTAGGAGCAATTATATTTTATCTTTTGCCTGCATTATACCTGCACCTGAAAAAAGTACAGGAAGAGAAAACAAAGGACACAATTTGCGTCTACTTGAGATTTAGTAAATTCCGAAGACACATTTACAAAGTCTAAGCTGCTGAAGCATAAATAAACAGAAGAAGAGAGAAAAAAGCTTTTCTCTCTCGCATGGAGAGCTTCTCTACCTTTGGTGTAGCTATGTCTTCCCCCTCTTCAATATCTATCATCTTCTTCTCCAAAAACCCTAGCTAATCTCCTCACCATCCCCAAATCCCACTCCTTACATATCCCTCTTTGCATGCTCACTCTTTAAACCCTAAAATCACATTCCTCAACGAAACCCCTTTCCACTTTCAGAACCAAACACCTACCTATGTGATGGAAGGTATCTACACAACTACTGTTCCATTGCCAAGCTCCCAAATCTTCAACCTGCCTTACCTTACCCACTCGGAATTCCCATAGTCTCCTTTCATCTTATCTTCTCTCATATTGCCGCTGAGTACCAAGTAGTTTCCGAATCTCTGTAGTCCTTGGTATCTTAATCTTGTTGCTGAGTCTTTGGGTATAGAAGCAACGCATAAGGATCTTGAATCTCGAGCATTGTTCTAGGCTGGTTTTGGTGGCTATTTGCAGCTGAATCTTCCACCTGTTTGTTTTCTATTCCATTCTAAAATTCTATCAAATCATAGAAATTCTATTGATTAATTATATTTATATTAAGTAATCAAAATTTTATTAAATATGAAATAATAAACTATAGTATAAACTATACTAATATACCTAAAATATGGAATAAATAGAAATACTAAAATATATATTTTATATATATATATATATTTTCGAATAGAAAGAAATGAAAATATAGAAATTAACAAATAAGAAAAAATAAAAAACGAAAATTGTTGTTATTTTAAATTTTCTTTTTTTTTTATTAGAATTTCAATATTATTTCTATTTAATGGAGAATATAAAAGCTGATCCCCGACTGGAGTTGCTATGCAAGAAATTAGGAGATATGTGGTAAGAAAATGACATTATTGATCTAGAAGAAATGGATGCCATTGAACAAGAAAAGGATTGTAAACTGATGTTGATTGGTAAGCTGTTTACAAGCCCTTCTATTAATTTCCAAGCTTTCCAAAGTACAATGAAAAAAGGCATGGAAAATAGATAATGTCAGTATCACTCTGTTGGAACAAGGTCACTTTCTATTTACTTTCAAATCTGCTGCGGATTAAACGAGTGTTGGATGGGGGTCCTTGGTCTTTTGCCAATCTCATCCTCTTGTTGAAACCATGGGAACCTAACACACCTCCTCATTGCTATGATTTCACGAGAGGAGTTTTCTAGGTGCATATCTATGGCTTACTTGTTGAATGGCGTAATGAGAGAGTTGTAAGAAAGATAGCCATGGAGTTAGGAAATGTTATAGAAATCAGAACAGAAACAAAAGGCTCTGCGGCATTTGCATCGGAGAGAGTGAAAGTAGAGCTCGATTTGTATGCGCCTTTGAAATAGGGGACTGTAATCAAACGTGCTGGAATTTTTTTTTTGGGTAGAGTACAAATATGAGAGATTACCCCATTTCTGCTATGCATGTGGTAAACTGGGTCATTTTACCACCCATTGCACTAAAATTCTGGTTGATGATGACAAAATGGAGAACCTAAGGTTTGGATTCTGGTTGAAAGCAAAAGCTAGGGAGTTTAGTCCTATTTGGAAACTATTTTATGAAGATAAATGGGAGGACAAGGCAGCAGAAGAAGTTATACCTGGAACTCAAAACCTCTCGAACCAAATGGAGATCATCCAACCAGCATACCCCCAACCTAGTCATTCAGACAGAGCTGAGAAGAGAAAGGAAATGGACAACAAGAGTTCAGGTGGCGATGAGGCAAATGTTAATCCTCCTTTCTTGCTAACAGATAAGGGGAAAGCTCCTCTATCCCACATAGGAAGAAAATATGCAGAAACAAACCAGAAAGAAGAAGGAAAAAAGGGTTAAATTAAGTGCTAAAAAGCAAAAGAGATTCAGCCCTCATGCTCCAGAAAAGGATATGCAGTTATTAATTGATGAAACTCAGCTGTTAGAAATCCTGTCCAAGTGGTGAAAGGAGAGGGTCAATGGGCTTTGGTGGCTAGCCCTAATAAGCCACCAAAGTACCAATGAAAATCTTAAGTTGGAATTGTCAAGGGTTGGGCAATCCCATGACAATTCAAGAACTTAGAGCCCTAGTGGCTTGTGAAAGGCCCAATGTAGTCTTCTTGATGGAAACAAAAAATAGGGAACCAATGGTGCAAAGCATAAGAAAAAAAGGTTAAATTACCAATTTCTTTTTGTTGTGAATCCAGAAGGTATTGCTGGGAGGCTTGCACTAATGTGGAACGAAGACATAACATTAACAATCGATTCTTTTGCTGCTGATTTTATTAATGCTACATGCATATGGGAGGTAAACAAAACAATTATGAGACTTACACTAATCCATACCCCATATACTTTTCAGAAGAGAATGAGGTTATGGGATGAATTAAGACACATCAGGTCTTGCAACTCTCTTCCTTGGATATGCGTAGGTGACTTTAATGAAGTTCTTTACCATTGAGAGAAAGTTGGAAAAAGAATTGCGGAACATTACCGGATGCTAGCATTCCGAGAAGTTTTAAATGATTGTTCATTGATAGATTTGGAGGGAAAATGTTATGCATTTACATGGTCAAACAATCAGGAAGGAGAGGATTACATCAAAGAACGACTTGATCGGGCATTATGCAACATGGAATGGAGGGTTTCTTACCCTGAGGTTGAAGCTTTCGCTTTTCTTGCAGTAGGATCTTATCACAGCCCACTGTTAGTGTCGTTATCAGCTGAAAGGGTGAGACGAAGAAACGAATTCAAATACGAAGCTTTCTGGGCAGAAGACATAGAATATGAGGACATCATTAAATTAGCTTTGGCAGCATCCAGTGTAGAAAACCTGAGTTGGGAACAGAAACAACATAAGGTTACAAGAACCCTTCTAGAATGGAGTAAAAAATTCTTAAATACCCACAAACAAGTCAAAATTCTCAAAGCTGAATTAGTATTCATCACAAACAATCAAGAGGCTGATCACGAAAGGGGAAGAGTCCAAAGCATCAAACGAGAAATTGAACAATTGTGGAAATGAGAAGACATATATTGGGGAATGTGTTCGAGGATCATGTGGTTGAAGTGGGGCGATAGAAACACTAAATACTTTCATGCCACAACAATACAACGCCAACAAAGAAATAAAATCTTGATGCTCCAGCTGCCAAATGGTGAGTGGTGTAGAGACACCATGAAATTAAAAGAGGCGATAGTTCAATTCTTCTATGATTTATACAGCACAGTCGGTCCTTGTAACTTCTACCCAGTGATAGACCAATGCCCAACACTAGTCCAGGAGGAGATGAATGAAGCATTGATAGAAAAAGTTACACTATAGGAGGTAAAGGACGCTGTCTTTCAATTAGGAGCCATTAAAGCTCCAGGGCCGGATGGTTTAAATGGTCAGTTTTTCCGCCATCATTGGATAGACATCTAGGAGGATCTATTGAGGTTGGTAGGGGATTTTATGGAGACAAATCAGTTCAACCCAGACTTTAATAGAACCCAAATTGTCCTCATTCCAAAGGTCCCAAACTTGGAAACGCTTGATCAGTATAGACCAATTAGCCTGTGTAATTCTACTTATAAAATCATCTCTAAGGTTTTGGCAAACCGCTTAAAGCCCCTTCTTCCAGAATTGATCGAAATGGAACATAGTGCGTTTGTTAAAGGGCGACAAATGTAGGACAACATTCTTATTGTTCAGGAGGTGCTTCACCAGCTAAGAATAAGGAAAAGAAAGAAGAAATTTCAAGCTGTGTTGAAGCTTGATATGAAGAAGACATATGACATAATTGAATGGGACTTTTTGAAGGCTTGTATGTTAAAGATGGGGTTTTGTCAGAAGTGGGTCTCATGGATTATGCATTGTGTGACTTAAGTCTCTTTTAGTGTCAAGTTTAACGAAGAATCGTTACCTTATTTTCAGCCATTAAGGAGACTTCGTCAAGGTGATCCCCTTTCCCCTTATCACTTCATACTAGTAGCAAATGTTTTATCTCTTCTTATGAAAAAAGCAGTTGGGGAAGGGAGAGTGAAAGGTATAAAACTAAATAGCAATTGCCCAACTCTATCTCATCTTTTATTTGTGGATGACTCGATATTCTTTTTGGATGGAAAGGTGAAGGAATGCCAAAATTTGGCTGATGTTCTTAACCAATATTGCATGGCTACTGGGCAAGCAATCAATTTGAACAAGTCCGGGATATTTTTTAGTTCGGATTGTTCTCAGACTTTAAGGAGAAACATGACATTGGAATTGAGAGTACCGGAAATTGATAAAACAGGGAAATATCTAGGCATTCCGTCGGATTGGGGAACATCTAAAAAACAAATGTTTGCTTGGATATTGGCTAGAGTGAATATGAAGCTAGAAGGATGGAAGGAAAAGTTGATGTCCAAAGCTGGGAAAGAAGTTCTATTGAAAGCAGTCGTTCAAGCATTAACCCAATACGCAATGTCCATCTTTAAGATTCCAGTCTCCATCTGTAAAGCTATAGAGAAAAAATTGCTTCCTTTTGGTGGAAGAACACGGAATCCAAGGCTGGAATTCATTGGAAAAGTTGGAATGTGCTGAAGATGAGGAAGGACCAGAGAGGAATGGGTTTTAGAGATCTAATCACATTCAATAAAGCAATGCTAGGAAGACAGGCTTGGCGATTGATAGAAAACCCATCGTCTTTATGGAGTAAACTATTTAAGGGACTCTATTTCCCTTCTACATATTTCTATTATGCCAAGACAGGCCATCGATCATCATGGGGATGGAAAAGTCTACTAAGTGGTAGAAATGCTATTTCAGGCTCAACACTATGGGTAGTAGGTAACGGAGCATCAATTAAAATATGTGAACATAGATGGTTAAAGCGAGGCACAATCCCAGGCCCAGCCAATCGAGACGATCCCCTAATGGTAGCCGAGCTCATAGATACGAACAGTTCATCATGGAAGGAAGAACGCCTTCAAAACTTGTTTGAAGACAAAGTTGTAAGCGAAATATTGGCCATCCCCTTACCATCCGACAGAAGGACAGATAAATGTATTTGGATGGCGACCAAATCAGGCAATTGCTCAGTAAAAAGTGGGTATAATCAACTTAGAAGTTTAGAAGACCACTCGGCCCACACATCACCCTCATCTTCATATCAACAACTCAAAGAATTGTGGAGCAAAATCTGAAGTCCACGCACCCTCCCCAAAGTTAGAGTGTTTATGTAGAACTTATGTCAAAATGCCCTCCCTATTGAAGAGAAGCTAGTTAAAAGAAGAGTCTTACTCGAGCCGTGGTGTCCCCTATGTAAAGCGTCCCCCGAATCAACAGAACATTTGTTCTTACTCTACCCCTAGACCCGTGAAATATGGTCAAATTGCCTTCTCCAGATTCAAATACAAAGCACAGGATTAAGGAGTATAGATCGCTGGTTTATAGAGTATAAAAGCCACCTATCTCACACTCCCCAACTCGAAATAGTAGCAGAAGCTCTCTGGCTCATCTGGAAACAAGGGAACACAACAATTTTTCGAGCAAGGAAGCCAGATACGCAGGGCGTAGTGGCTGATCTGCTCACATCATAGCAAAAATTAACAAATCAAGCTTCATCACAGCAACAAAATACCAAAAGAAGTAACGTAGAACCTACAAGATGGAGACCGGCAGACTCGGGATGGGTGAAAATTAACGTTGACGGAGCCTTCACACCAGGGACTAACGACAGATCTGTAGCAGGGGTGTGCATGGACGAGAATGGCGTGCTGCTCGGTGGTTTTGCTCGCTCGGTTAAAGTGCAATCCCCTTTGCATGTTGAAACCTTAGCTGTATGTGAAGGTCTGGAAATGGCAGCAAAGTGAAGGAAGGAAGAAGGATCACGTGGGGCTGCTGTTGAGTCTGATTGCTGCACAGCAGTTCAGATGATTTTTGGGGATAGATCCTCCCCCTTGGGAAGTCAACCACATAGTCCAAACGAGTCGGGCTGCGCTCAGTTCTATTCCTAGATTAAAATTGACTCATGGACCGAGAGAGTTAAATAAAACCGCGGATTGGGTTGCAAAAGCCCAACTCCGCTAATCTCTACCTCGGAATTGGGTCTCTTGTCCCCCTCAATCTTTTTTGGATGTTCTTTGTTTAGAAGCTCATTTGGGTCGTTCCTCTAATTTTACTACTTGAAATGAAATGAGGAATCTTTCGATCAAAAAAAAAAAAAAAAAAAAAAGCTGCTGAAGCATGGGACCCAATTTGGATCTAATTGAGTTTCGGTAAATTCCAACGTTCATTTTACAAAGTCTGAGCAGCGAGAGTCATCGGTCATTGATCAGCTTCTTCACAATTCCTTCGAAGATCCCATTTGAGCCGAAGTTGCAGTGGGACAGTCTGGGATCAACATGACCGGGCAGCTGAAAACAAAGAGAGAAGTGTCCAGATGGACAAAGGTTTCCTGTTCTGCTCTCAACCTCCTTCTTGCCGGTGGCAATCTCTCCTTCAATTAAGACCTCTCCACTCATGTCAAGTTTCCAACTAAATGCCGCAGCATCGGAAAGGGAGTTTCAGAGAAATTCGTTAGTACTTCAACATCACCCTATGAGTCAAAATCTGCAAAACGGAGAGAACACTCAAAGCTTAATAATTAGCTTTGTGACCTATAACATTGAGGTTTTTCTCAGGCCATCAGGAACTTACTTTGGTCTCTTCTAACCCCTGGAAGTGACACCTGGAACAGGTAATAGTCTCTGGACTCCGCAAGGTTCACACGCCCATTGATGGATCCTCTAAGCCCCATGTCCAGGTTCCCAACCACTTCGACTTTAGCACTACTGGCAGCTGCAGCACTGCCATATTTTATTTCTGTGGTACTGAGTGGAGAAAACACCACCTTAGGATCGAGTTGAGCCTTCAAGGAGGTGTCGCATACTCCAAAGAACCATGCCGACGTTGAGGAGGGTGAGCCTTCATGTGGAACCACTTGAAGAGGCTTTATGTCTGAAGCCACGTTACTCTTGCATCTTCTTTGGTGAGAATCCTGAGGAGACATGAAAAAATGAGACTGTCCCCCTGAATGCGCCTCTTGTACCATCACTTCATAGAGTGACTTGTGAGTGACATAAATGGGTAGCTTAGCTGCGTCTTTCTCAAGAATAAATTCCTGCAATCCAGTCAAATTCTTAAACCTTGCAACAACCTCTTCCTTGAGGAAAGAGGTGCTTGGGTTGATGATGAAGACGATGTTATCTATCACCACAAACTGCTCCTCAACAAAAGACCAAGGGTGCAGGTCAATTGGAAAGAAGTCAGTGAACCGAGGGTAATTGCTAGCAGGACCAAGCACTTTGGCCGAAAGTGTGTTACGAAAGAACTTTAGCAACAACGACGGGGCCAGCACAAGAGTTTTACTGGCCTTTCTGAGTATGTAATAATCTACATCGCCGACTTGTGGGGCGGCCTTTCCCCTTTGAGTTGAGGCCCAAAGTATGTTCCAAAAATGATGGTCGAGAGGAAGCACTGGTCATTACTTAGCATGCCTTCGCCTGCAGGAGCAGCAGTGGATGGCATAGCAGCATTCATCGGTTGAGCCATTTTCAATCAAACTCTGTAGGACGGCACGACATTAGTCAAGGAATGGGAAATCGACAAGAATGCCTATAATCTTTCTTGGACGCAACAATCACAGTAAAAGTTTGCTTGGCAAATGAGAGAAATGAAAATGTTTTGCACTACTCTGGATGATGTTCAAAGTACCATCAATGTACGAGTATATTATGAAAGATTCACTAATTGTTGCACATCATGTGAATGCATATTCATTTTTTCATCATTCTTCACACAGAACTTAATGAACACATCAATTTTTTTTTTTTGAAATAATTTTTTTTTTTTTTTTAACTAAGAGCACATCAAAATTAACTAAGAAGAACAAGAGGGCAAAATGGCAAACCTGTAAGTATGAAGAACTTGGTTTGATACTTTGGACCTGAGTAATCTTTCAAGCATAGACACTAGATAGTGAGTGAAAGAGTTGGGTGTGGCCAAAGTACTAGCAGAAGGCGAGCTTTTATAGTGCTGGCTTGCCTTTATGAGGGGTAGACTTGTTATTCAACAGCTTTCTGGATTCACTTTTTGGTTAAGATTTTATTTTCCTTCTTCGTTTGGACAAAATTGCTATTAATCCGAGAAAAGAAAGTTATCCATATGGACCAACGCTAATGAGTAGGCAATTTAATTTAACTTACCTATTAACATGTTGTTTCTTATCTCCAATTGCTGACTAAAATATGGAAGCCACCTGTTTGTTATTAGTATTACATATTAGGTCCAAATGAGGTTAGATTCAGTCGACCATATCAACAAAATCCATAAAATCCAGAAGGTCCTTAATTTCATAGAAATAAATAAATAGGTTTCATACTAATATATCCATTTAATGATAAGCTCACTTTAGTGAGCAAAATCGGATATTTCTTTCTACTCTGAGTAAATCAATTTAAATGAATTGCTTAACTTCGATTCTTCCAAACATGCTATCTTTTATTACGTTGATGGGGTTGAGTCAATCATTGTCCATGGAAAGACTAAAAAGAGCATGCAAAGGTCAGGGTGTAAATTTGCTGTGCCAATTAACCACAAATGGTAATGGCCAATATAAGTAAATATAAGACCAAGCATAAACGGTGCATTCGAGAATGATAGAATTATGACAAATACAAATAACAAATATGGCACTCAAGTTTAATAACATGCTTTTCTAGGAAAAGGAGAAAATATTGTTGCTTGTGTTGCACATTTATAGGATAAAAGTCATGTGATGACAATAGTGGGAAAAGTACCAAAATAGTTCTAAACATTTTTCATAAGTACCAAGACGGTCCTAAACTTTTCAATTGGACCAATTTAGTCATAAACATTTTTACATTTGTACCAATTCAGTCATTTTGGCTAATTTAAGCAGGAAATTATTGATGTGGTTGCTGGCGGTCTTATGTAGCACCACGTAGACACATTTTATAATTTTTTTATATTTTTTCATATTTTTAAAATTATTTTTTTCTTTTTCTCCTTTTTTTCTCTCTTTTTTTTTTTTTTTTTTTTCCTTTTTCCTTTCTCCTTACCCATTGGCCGGCGAGGTCGCTGGCCACAAGCTGGTTAGGGCGAGGGTCCCCGCGCCCTTGCTAGCCACAAGCAAGGGCGTCGACCCTCGCCCAGATCTAGGCGAGGGCCCAAACCCTCGCCCCTTGACCAGCCAGGCTGCCATGTCCTTGCCTGTAGGCACGGCTGCCCTCGCCAACCAAGTGTGAGGGCCTCTGCGCCCTCGTTAGCCATAAGCGAGGGCGCAAAGACCCACACTCGTGGCGGGTGAGAGCTGCAACGCCTCAGGTGAGGCCATCGTGGCCCTCGCCTGGATCTAGGGGAGGGCCGCCGCACACTCTTCCGCCACGAGCGAGGGCCGCCACACCCTCCCCTATGGCCAACGAGGGCGCAGAGGCCCTCACCGGCCAACGGGCGAGGGTTTCGGCCCTTGGTTGGACCTGGGCGGGGGCCAACGCCCTCACCTATGGTTGGCAAGGGCACAGCGGCTCTCGCCAGTGGCCAGCGAGGTCGCAGGGACCCTCGCCCCGACTAGCCTGTGGCCGGCGACCTCATCGGTCAAGGGGTAAGGAAAAAGGAAAAAGAAAGAAAAATGAAAAGAGAAAAAAACAAAAAATTAATTTAAAAAATCTGAAAAAATATAAAATTTGTCCACGTGGCGCCACATAAGACCGCCGGTGGCCATGTTAGCAATTTCCAGCTTAAATTAGTCGGATGGACTGAATTGGTACCAATGTAAAAAGGTTTAGGACTAAATTGGTCCAATTGAAAAGTTTATGATTGAATTGATACCAATATAAAAGGTTTAGGACTTTTTCAGTACTTTTCCCTAACACTAGTAGCATATCCTTTCATTCAAAAAACAAAAAGTGAAAAAGGAGAGGATAATTCGAATCTGGTCTAGAATGAGAGACATTGCTGCTCTCTATTTTGCTAAGATGTAAAAATTGTGAATGGTTGACATATGCTTTCTTTTATACGAGGATGAAAAATCCAGCCTCTTCCTTTTATTGCTCTCCCACTTATGATTGCTTGTTCACTTGTCACGGATCCATACTCATGGGAGTCTCTTATCACAATTCATGCTTTATGATATCAGGAGTAAGGAATTTCATAATTTGAGATCAGATCCATACAGGCGTTTTTGACATTTCATGGGATAAAAAACTGTATGAATTACGTGTGGGTAAATCAGTGATATGGTTGGTGAATGTCAAATGTCACTACAGACCAAAAAAAAAAAAAAAAAAAAAAGAGTCTAGATAACCTAATTAACTGATCATGTGTTTGTAACTTACCGACAAGTTTTGACAACTACAAATATTTTCTCATACTCCAAAAATTACCAACTATTTTAATAATCTATCAATATATATTTTTATAACTTATCAACACCATGAAAGTTAGAAATGAATACCGATATTCATCATGTTAAGACACAAACCAATTTTAGTCACTTACCAATTTTTTATCTTGCCGGATTTTGAAAATTTTGTGCATTTCTTTATACTTCCAAGATTACTATATACTTTATGTAGTAGCATTTATTTTTATAACATAGCAATATCTTTGAAGTTACTAACTTTTTCACAAAATAACCAACTTTGATTTGATTGATGGAACAACATTCTTCGCATTAAAATACCAACTAATGTTAGTCACTCACCAACTTTTCCTCTTACTTGCTTATGCAAAGTAATTACGTTTTTCCTTTTTTATAACCCAAATGCACAGTAGTAATTAGCGGGCTACTTGACACTGTACTAGTAAAATAATTGAGGTAAGAATAGTAGGAGTACCAAAACTTTCATACGACTCTTATTTGAGTGTCAAAACTTTTTTTGGCTTACTAAAATTTCACAAATTTGAAAAATCGATCACTTGAGTGTTAATTCCGATTTGCCTCACTAGAAAAATTCAATGTGAATGCTCGTCATCCGACGTGGCTTCACCAACACTAACAATAAATAATTTTTAAAATTTTTAAATGTTTATTAGTAATATTTTTGAATTATTCTATTCTTTTTTTTTTTTTTCTTTAGGGTCGACGAGGGTCGCCATGAAATCCTCACCTAGATTGGGCCAGGATGGCCTCGCCCTTGGCCTCGAAGGTCTTGGGTGAGGCCATCGGGGCCTCACCGATCACTGGCGAGGGCGCTTGCCGGCTGTTGGTGATGCCGCCCAATGCTGGCAATGGCATCACAACCTCATCTGCCGTGAGGGAGGTTGTGAGTTGCAAGGGCTCTTGCCCGCTCTAGGCAGCATCACTTGCGGCTGCCCAGAGTTGGTGAGGGCCCTTGCCTACTCTCGGTAGCGTCACTTGCGACCGCCCAAATCTAGCGAGGGCCCTTGCGGCCTCGCTAGTGGTCGGCGAGGCCGTCATGGCAAAGGGCGAGGCAACCATCACCCAATCTAGGTGAGGGTTTCATGGCTGGCGAGGGTTGCCTTTGACCCTCTTTAGCCCCAAAAATAAAAAAAGTAAAATAAAAATAAAAACAAAAAATTTTAAAATTTTAAAAAAAATCTATGTAAGGTGCTTTGGCAAAATTAACGCTCAAATGATCTATTTTACTCCGATATAACACTTACGTGAACAAAAAAAGGTTTTTGCACTCAAGTGAGAACCATACAAAAATTTTGGTACTCTTATCATTCTTACCCAAAATAATTCACCACCATAGCCCCCACTTAATTTGAGTGTCCTAGGAATTAAATCCATAGCCATCGATTTCTAGGCCGAAAGCACTCCTGCTGGTAAAAGAAGTGACGACATTTCTTCATACTTCCAAGGTTATCAATTACTTAACAACAAACCAACATTTATTTTTGTCACTTATCAACATCTTTGAAGTTACTCACTTCCATTAGAAATTATTAACTTTAATATAATCAATGCACCATGATTCGTCGTATTAAGATGTCAATTAATTTTAGTCATTTACCAACTTTTTATCTCGATTACTTTAATAATTTACCAGCATTTCTTTATGCTTCATATATAACTAAACACCTTAATTATCTACAAATATTTATTCTTGTGCCTTAGAAGTGCTCACTTTAATAAGAAATTACCAACCTTAATTTAAAAACTACCACATTCATCAGCAACTAATTTAGTCACTTGACAATTTTTTTACCTATATTTCGTTGTCCTTCAAAGCCAAATACTTTAAAAGTCTACCTATATTTATTTTTATGGCTTATTAATGCCGTGGAAGTTATTGACTTTATCCAATTTGACTTTCGTACCAATATTCCTCGTGCTAAAAAGGAGTTTTCTCTAACAATTTCCCCATTTTTCATGGTGACAAAATTTTCCTGTAGATTTGGAAAACTTTCGACCTGCAAAATAGTACTTATGTAATACATAATATCTTATAAAAATAAGTTAATTATGACTTGAAAATTTTACTTCTGCAACCACAGAACACATGTTAATCCATAACAATCAAACAGTTCAGTCATAATCAATATTGCAAACATTAGTCACTACAGACAGGTTCAAAGTCAAATGCCAAAAGCAAACCACAATAAAGTCAAGTTAAAACTAATAATACCAAAACCAAAACCAATATGCAAATCTGCACTCAAACTCTCCCCCTTTTTGTCAGTAGCAAAAAGTGGAGACAAAAACGATTGAAAAGAGTTGGTTTGAATTAGGGCTAATTGGGGATACGAACGAGCTAGAAATCCCTCATGGACTTGACAGTGTCTTCAAGCTTCTTCAAAGACTCCTTAAGCTGTTAAATATCCGCATCATTTGCCTGTTCTTGCATTTGAAGCTTTAAGGTTTGAATCTGTTCTTGAAGAGAGTCTGTAGATGTCTTGAAGACAGTCATCATGTGCTTCATATCAAACTCGAAAGCATATTGTTGTCCCTTTAATTCTAAAAGAAGCTCCATCACTCTCTGAAAATCTGCTAAGTGATTTGTAGTAGTGCTGGGTCCAGTTGAATCAGTTGCAGGAGTTTGAACACGAGGGGGAACATCAGTTGTTCTATCACCATGACTAGGAGTGTATGCCTCAAAATCTGTTTCAAGGAATTGAAAGGCATAGACCTCTTCTGGGTCTGGTGGAGATCTACTAACAGCACTAGCAAAGATGGGTGAAGAAGTACCTTGTTTTTCACCATCTCCCCCTGTCTTTGTGCCTTCAGCTGGAGAGTTAAGCTCTTCTTCTTGCTCTGCTTCAGCACTGATGTGATGTTGTTCTCCAGTCTTTTCACTCCTTGTCTTCTCTGAATCACCGGACAATGATACAACCAGTGTTGATTCAAAAGAGTCATCACGACTCCTTTCTTCTTTGCGTGTTCTTCCTTCTTGATCTTCTTTTCTTCTTTCTTCTCTTCCTTCGTCTCTTCTCTCTGTCCTTTCTCGATCTCTATTCTCTGTGTAGCTAACAAAACTCTGTAGATTTCGCAAGGCAAGAGCTGGGATAGTGAGATTATCATCATCTTCTTCTTCGTCTTCCAAGATAAGAGATCTCATTTTCTTCAGTGGTTCAGCCATGGGCTCCTTGCCTTTTCTTTTCTTTGCTGTTGAGTCTTACTTCGCCTTCACGGGGACTTCTCCTTGAAGCGCTCCAACTCCTTGCTCAGTTCATTCAGCCTCATCTTAGAAACCATTTTGAGACCAATAACCATTGGAGGAATGGTTCTAACATAAAGAGGAGTAGGGAGTTTGATCTTGAAATGCTCGAAGAGTTGTGAGATAAGCATAGAGTAAGGGAGTTGTCCCTTGTCTTTCACCACAGTTCTATACATGTGCAAAAGAATTGTGTGAGGCAGAGAAAACTTACGACCATAAATGATCACAAACATTAGTTTCGCTTCGGAATGAGAAACGTCCGTCTTTGAGGTAGACTTTGGCTTGATGCAGTTAATCACCACCTTGTGAAGAAGAATATTAGAGGCATTCATTCTTGAATAAGAAATCTCGCCTTCGACCATTCTGTCATTAACAATGGACAAGGTAGCATGAGCATAAGACACGCCAATTGGTTGGAATCTCCCTCTTTCCACACCAATTATGTTAGCCAAAGTGTCCACATCAACTATAAACTCTTTGTCCCTCACAGTAAAGCTAAATTTGTTCACATCTAGAAAAGATAGATTTGAATAAAAATAAGCAGTAAGTTCGTGGTACGCAACGGTTGTCTCGGTGCAAAAACGTTCAAGTTGAAGCAAACCAAGCTTCTCCCTCAAATTGACCTTCAAAGAGTCAAGAAAATCAAAATCCACGCTTCTGGGGCTCATAACTCCTCTTTTCAGAACACTCAAGAAACACTTTGTGTGGTCCTTGGAACGAAATAAGTTCGTCCCTTCACCACGAACCTTCGCAGCAATGCCCATCCTAGGCTGAAAGTGAGCAAACATTCTTTCATTGTCGTCCTTATCCTCTGGCTAACCGAATCTCAGATCACTAGGAATATTTTCAAATGTCCATTATGCCAAACCCTGAGGTGCAATTCCTAATCTTTCCATAGTACTTAAGAAAAAGGTTTCATTTTTGTAACCGTGTGCTTTTAAGAACTCATCAATCAGATTCATAGCAGAACCACCCCTTTTCAAGTTGGAATATAGTCTATAGATAAATTGGGGTTTTTGAGTCCTTACAGGTTCAACATCTTCAATAATCTCTTCATGTTCTTGCTGAGGAGGAGAATCTTGCCTTGCCTATTGACGCTGTCGAGAAGGTTGTCTTGGCTGTTGCCGTTGTTGTCGTTGAGGAGAATCTTCTTCCTTGGTCAAATTGAAATGCGCAGGTCCCTCACGCATATGCTATGGTCCCCAGCTTGCAATTCTCGAAGACTTTCTTTGGTAAGACATTGTAGTAGTTGAGGGGAGTTTCTTGAACTCGTTCATTAAAAAGGTGAAAATTTTTTGGATTAAACTCAAGCAAAAATGAGAGAGAGAGTAAGATCACAGTATTCTAGGGTTTCAAGAAAGGCGTAAATGGAGAAGAAGAGTTTTAACAGTATATAAAGCAGGTATACAAAGCGTCGCAAGGAAAAAGTAAGAACTGCCTTTTTGAAAATGAAAAGTTACCTTTTTCAAAAAAATAACTGTCTTTTTCAAAAATGACAACTGCCTTTTTGAAAATGAACAATCGTCAATAAAGATAATTTCTAAAAACGAAATAGGCAAAAGGTAATTAAAAGAATAACGTACCTTTTTGAATTTTTTTATCCATAAATAACACATTCATTTAGAAGAAATTTACTTATAGTTGTAACATCTAGAAATTCTGAGTCTGAACATCTTCAGACTTTACTCAGCAAAAGATAGAATATTCAATTTTGCACGAATAGACTCAAATAAGCTTTTCTCCAGTGGCTTTGTAAATATGTCCGCCAGTTGATTCTTCGAGTCAATGAACTGAATTATAACTTCTCCACTTTGAACATGATCTCTAATGAAATGATGTCAAATTTCTATGTGCTTTGCTCTTGAATGTAGAATTGGATTCTTTGTGAGATTGATTGCACTGGTGTTGTCGCATTTGATCTCGATGCATGAGTCTTCGATTCCAAAGTTTCTTAGCTGTTGCTTTATCCATAAGATTTGAGAGCAGCAACTTCCAAGAGCTACATATTCCGCTTCTGCTGTCGAAAAAGCTACAGTACTTTGTTTCCTAGAGAACCAGGATACTATTCTATTGCCCAGCAATTGACAAATACCAAAAGTACTCTTTCTATCGACTCTATAGCCTGCTAAGTCTACATCTAAATATCCAAGGAGAGTAAAGTCTCCTTCTTTTGGATACCACAAACCTAACTTAAAAGTAGTTGCAACGTATTTGATGATGCGTTTTACGGCACTTAGATGAGATTATTTGGGATCTGATTGAAATCTAGCACACATGCAAACACTAAACAAAATGTCAAGTCTAGAAGCTGTAAGATAAAGAAGTGAACCAATAATACTTTTATAAAGCTTCTGGTCAATTTTCTTTCCTCCTTCGTCTTTGTCCAATTTCGAAGAACTTGACATTGGTATATCAGTCTTTTTGCAATTCTCCAATCTGAATTTTTTGATGAGGTCTTTTGCATATTTTTCTTGGTGAATAAAAATTCATTCCTTCAATTGTTTCACTTGTAATCTGAGAAAGAAAGATAATCCACCCATCATGCTCATCTCAAATTCATCTTGCATAGACTTAGAAAATTTTTTGCACAAATTTTCATTAGATGATCCAAAGATAATATTATCAACATAAATTTGAACGAGTAGAAAGTCTTTACCTTCATTTTTAATAAACAATGTAGTATCCACTTTTCCTTTAGTAACACCATTTTGAATTAAAAATTTACTTAATATGTCATACCAGGCTCGAGGTGCTTGCTTTAATCCACATAGGGCCTTTTTCAGTTTGAAAACTGAGTCTGGTTTTCTTGGATCTTCAAATCCAAGTGGTTGTTCCACATAGTTCTTCTTAAATAAATCCATTTAGGAATGCACTTTTGATGTCCATTTGGAATAACCTGAAATTTTTATAGCAAGCAAAAGCAAGTAATAATCTAATTGCTTCTAACCTTGCTGCTGGTGCATAGGTCTCATCATAGTCTATCCCTTCTTCTTGCGTATATCCTTTGGCCACGAGTCTTGCTTTGTTTCTGACCACTTTTCCTTTCTCGTTCATTTTGTTCCTGAAAACCCATTTAGCTCCAATAATCGATTTACCTTTTGGTTTAGGAATTAGCTCCCAAACATCGTTGATGCTGAACTGTCTAAGTTCTTTTTGCATAACTTCAATCCAGCTTTCGTTAGCGAAGGCTTCTTCTATGCTTTTGGGTTCTATCTCAGAAATAAGTGCTAGAGCGCTAAACTCTTCTTGCCTTTTGGATCTGGTGCGAATCCCTTCATCAACGTTGCCGATGATGAGTTCTTTGGGATGACTTGACTTATAAATAGATTAACCTTAAAACAACAACGATTAATTACTATTGCTATAAAACAAGCTCGTATTTTATCTTTGTTACCTTTTCTTAATAATGAGAAACAATTTGAAAGAAGCGAGTCGACCACCGGAGCTACTGGTCTTAGAACCATAAATAAATAAAAAAAAGTAGACTTACTTTACTCCTCAATTGAACCCAAATAAAAATCCGAACTCAAAGTACATAATCTTCAAAATCCAGCAAGATTAAAAGGTGGTAAGTGTCTAAAATTAGTTTTTGTCTTAACATGACGAATATTGGTATTCATTTCTAACTTCCATGGTGTTGGTAAGTCATAAAAATATATATTAATAGATTATTACGATAGTCTGTAATTTTTGAAGTATGATAAAATATTTGTAATTGTCAAAACTTGTTGGTAAGTTATGAACACATGACCAGTCGATTAGGCTATCAAGATTTCCTTCTTCTTCTTTTGCCTGTAGCAATATTTAACATTCATCAACCATATCACCGATTTATCCACACGTAACTCGTATAGTTTTTTATTACATGAAACGCCAAAAATGCCTATATAGATTTGATCACAAACTAGGAAATTCCTTACTCCTGGTATCATAAAACATTATTTGTGGTAAGAGACTCCCATTGGTATGGATCCGTGGCAAGTGAACAAGCAATTATAAGTGGGAGAGGAATCAAAGGAAGAGGCTGGATTTTTCATCCTCGTAAAAGAAAGCATATGTCAACCACTCGCAATTTTTGCATCTTATCAATACAGAGAATAGCAATGTCTCAGTCCAGACCTGATTCGGATCATCCTCTCTTTTTTCACTTTTTGTTTTTTGAATGAAAGGATATGCTACTCTTGTCATTCCTATAATTCACATCATTTTTATCCTATAAATGGGCAACACAAGTAACCAAATTTCCTCCTTTCCCTAGAAAAGCATGTTATTAAACTTGAGTGTCATTTCGACCAAAACAAAAAATTGTCATATTTGTCATTTTTATTTTTCAGAATTCTATCATTCTCGAGTGCACCTTTTATGCTTGGTGTTATTTTTGCTATAGCTTCTATAGTTATTAACTTAAATTGGCCATTACCTTTTATGGTTAATTGGCACAACAAATTTATACCCTGGCCTTACCTTATACAGTTTGCATGCTCTTTTTGGTCTTTCCCTGGACAATGATTGAGTCAACCCTGTTAGTTAACGTAATAAAACAAAGCATGTTTGGAAGAATCAAATGTAAGCAATTCATTTAAATTGATTTACCCAGAATAGAAACAAATATCTGATTCTGCTCAGTAGAATGGGCTTATCATTAAGTGGATATATTAGTATGAAACCTATTTATTTTGGTTTATGAAATTAAGGACGTTCTGGATCTTGTAGATTTTGTTGATATGATTGACCGAATCTAACCTTAGGGATGACATTCTTTTCTCGGATTAATAGCAATTTTGTCTGAACGAAGAAGGAAAATAAAATCTTAAACAAAAAGTGAATCCAGAAAGCTGTTGAATAGCAAGACTACCCCTCATAGAGGCAAGCCAGCACTATAAAAGCTCGCCTTCTGCCAGTACTTTGGCCACACCCAACCCTTTCACTCAATATCTAGTGTCTATGCTCTAAAGATTGCTTTGTCCAAAGCATCGAACCAAGTTCTTCATACTTACGGGTTTGCCACTTTGCCCTCTTTTTCTTCTTGGTTAATTTTGATGTGCTCATGAAGTTATGTGTGAATAATGATGAAAAAACAATTATGTATTCACACGATGTGCAACAATTAGTCAATCTTTCATAATATACTCGTACACGGAAGGTACTTTGAACATCATACAAAGTAGTGCTAAACAATTTCATTTCTTTCATTTGTCAAGCAAACTTTTACTGTGATTGTTGAGTCCAAGAAAGATCATACGTGTTCTTGCTGATGTCCCATTCCTCGACTGATGCTATGTTGTCCTGTAGAGTCTGATTGAAGATGGCTCAACTGGTGAATGCTGCTACACCATCCACCGCTGCTCCTGCAGGCGAAGGCATGATGACTGATGACCAGTGCTTCCTCCTGACCGTCACTCTTGGAGTACACTTCAGGCCTCATCTCCAAGGGGAAAGGCCACCCCACAAATCAGCAATGCAGAGAGTATTCGAGAGATTGCCATAGTACACTCCTAATCAGTTGGTTGGATCCAAGTTGATGGTGGCCCAAATGATGCACAAATACTACTATATACTCAGGAAGGCCAGTCAATCTATCATAGTGGCCCCACCTTTGTTGCTCAAGTTCTTATGCAACACGCTTCCAGCCAGAATGCTTGGTCAACCTGCAGTTCATCAACTTCTTTCCAACCAACCTGCACCCTTGTTCGTGTTAGAGAAAACTCATTTATTGTTTTAAAGTTGACAAAACCTTTCCAAGTATATATCGGAAGATCTCAAGACTTTATTGTCAAAGTCTGAAAACCGACAGACCATCAGATTTTAGTCTCAAAGTTTATTCCCACTGACAGTTCCAGACTGAAGAATAAAGACTTATCCAAATGCAAAATTAGTATTCAAATGCAGGATTATCTTCAAGGTTTCAATTCGTATAATTACTGGAAGACCTTATAGTTGGATTTCATAATTGCTTTATTGATTACTCTTGTTGGAATCTACTCCGATATGAAGATCTTTGAAAGGCGAACAAACTTAGAAGGTTCTACTTATGGAAACTCAAGATCCCAATTGTATGGGCGGACGGGATTGATGGACTATCATCACATTCCTTAAATAACTCGAGATCTCCTTGATTGATTTTGTCCAACGGGTAGATTGAAAGAACTCATTTGGAAAGTGCCAACGGTTGTAGAGGCATGAAGGAGTATATAAGGAAGACTCTTAAGTTGTTCGAGGGAGTGCTTGAAAGAGAATTCCAAAGTCCAAAACTTTCTAGTCTCTCGCTTTTTCATTCATCGAGCAAAAAGTTGTATACAAAAGAGAGATACTCTTAGTGAGACTGTGTGAGACTTCAATAGAGACTCGTCATTGTGATAGTCGAGATCACAAGCTGTAACATCTCTTTTGATTCATAGTGGAATCCAGCCAACAGGCTATCGGCGTGGAGAGTGGACGTAGGCTTGATCTAAACCAAACCACTATAAATCTTGTGTTCTTATTTTCTCATCCTTGAACTTCTTACTTTCTTATATTGTTTGTTTACTTGCTCAATTTGAGTTACCTTTTAAGTCTTTCATTATCAAAGGAAAAACTAATTCTCCAAGTCTTGCGAAAAATGTTATCTACACGTATTCACCCCCCTCTAAGTGATAGTACTAGCCATAACAATTGGTATCAGAGCTTGTGTGCTCATTTTATTGAAGTGTTTTTACTTCTGAGTTAAATATCTATGATTAGTATTTTGGCTCCAGGTTTGGTTGAAGGCCAGAGCAACACCAGACCTCCTTACTTTGATGGAAAAGAATACAATGTATGGAAAAACAAGATGAAAGCATTCCTGAGATTGAAAGATCCCCCGGAATGGGATGTGGTAGAAAAAGGAATCATTCCCAAAGCTACATCAACCTCAGAAAGAGGAAAGAAAGTTACAGATGCTGGCGAGATGACACAAGCAGACATAACCAAGAGACAAGCTCTTGATGCTAAAGCTATCTACTCCTTATATTGTGCTTTATCTCCTACTCCACTGGATCTGAAAGGCTTTTTTTCAAGCCTTACTTTTTGTGTAATGTAAGATAGTAATTATCCTTTTTCAATGGGGAGAGATGGCTGAGTGGACTAAAGCATCGGATTGCTAAAGGCGGAGAACTTTTGTTCATTGGAGTGCCGGAGTGTGGAGGTTGGTTCTTCCCATCATTGAAGTCAGAGTTCATCTATATACTTTAAGACTTTAGTAGGAATTTTAAAATTACTAACCTCGATTTCCTCATCTGAGTCTAAGTCTAAATCTGTTTCAGAGTCTGAGTATGATTCTGAATTTTTCATTAGACATATGTTGGTCGAAGAGGGATGCGGGGATCACAACTATACAGGAGCTAGAAAGGTGGCTGGCCACAACCTAAATATCGGCCCAACGACAGCCATGAAAGCACACGTGAGACCAAAAAGGGAGCGAATTTCCACTCTCGCCAATAAGTCCAGTTTGAAGAGGCTCATATACGGAACGTCTCGAAATAATACATGGAGTAGGAGATTCAATTAATCGAGATCTACGCTTATTTTCAACTCCCCGAAGCATTTCCTCGTTTACTACGCCCTTCCTCGTCTCTGGGTGCATCGACGAATCAAATGATATTTTTGTTCCAGTTTTTGCCTCTTCTTCTCCCTCTGAATCAAACTTTACTCGATAATTTCTTTATTCTTTTCTTGTTGCTTGTCGATGTAGAATCATGCATGTATTATTCAATATATTCAATATCGAATTTCTCCAATTTCTTTAAGTTTTCTTTCTCTCCATTTTTTCCACAATTCAATTCGATGCGAAATTGAAAAATCTCCTTTTCAAAGATATAAGCTTAAACTATAGAAAAGTTTTATAATGTCTTTATATCATCGAACAGATGAAATCCGAATCCATTTTTTACATAATTCACTTCATCTGTTGATTCTGATAGACACAGCAGAAAGGAATATCTGATTTTACTCAGTAAACCAATCCAACCTCATTTGAGCCTAATAATCAAAACCGGTAACAGATAAATGCTTTCCATATTTCTAAATATACGGAGATAAGAACATAGCAAAGAAAACAAGGGTTGATTTTTTCCTCGGAATTATTCAACTTGTGTCGGAGTGCATACCAAGAAGATAACAGTTGCCTGAATAGTTATGAAATTTGAGAACGGTTGACAAACGAAACGACGAGCATGGTAGAAGCTTGAGTTCTGTCGGCACATAGGCCACTCAGTCGTTACTTACTAACTAGAATTTCAGTTCACTTGGGTTTGATTAAAAACCCAAATCATTTTCATCCTAGTTCAAAGAGACAACACCAAACAATAAGTGCACTTCACACTGCTTGTTTACCTCTTCTACAAGCTGTAGTCTTTAGTTGTTCATGAAGTTACTCATATGTTAACAATGATGACAGTCGAATGTGTCGTCACAGGACATGAAAAAAGTCGATCCTGCTTTCTGATAAATCTGAATAAAAGAACCTTTATTCTGATGTCTCAAAAATAGTTCTTACAATGTTAAGAGTGACTTAAGGGCACTTGTCGAGGCTCTTTAACTTTGCTAATGGCACTCTTATCTTTTTCTTATTTTCATATCCATTACATGAATGAGCTACAGTTTCCTCTTTAAAAACCAGATAATTGTTGCCTTTCCCAGGGAAACAGATTGCGCAAGAAATTTTTATCCGGTTGTGATTTGCCCAGTTTTTTTGTTACCACATCCTGACTCTTGTACACTAATGACCATTAAAAGCAGATATCAGCAAATCAAACGAGTTAAGTTCAATGACAACAGACACGTATGACCGTATCAAAGCAGATATCAGCGAATCAAACGCATTAACTTCGATGATTACAGACATCTCCCTATAAAAACGGAAGTTCTGCACTATGTTTCCATTGAATCATAGAGCTCAGAGGAAACTTAACATTTGGCCTCTTAACCTGTGGAGACTGAGCTAAATCTGGCAAAGTACGCCAATACTACATACTGCGAAATATTGACTTTGGTCATCAGGAACATACTGGAACTGGTGGGAGGCCTTACGTCCAGAGCCATGTCACATTTGCTTTTTCTTTTTCAAGTTTCACGAGAAGCATGAGGAGGCAAGGAGGATTCAAAGTGTCCCTCGAGGCATGATTCTCATGATATCACCACAAGCCACGCTACTCTCATGTTCTCCTGAAAGAGAACATGATATAAATGGTTAGCATAAAAGCCTCTTTGTCCAAAGGAAAGTCCTCGAACACTGTCAAGGACCAGGCTATATGATAGGAGCCATTTCTTGATTACTCTCTGCAGTGCCGACACTTGGGGCTTCTCTTCTCAGATATCTGGTCTGAAGAACGTTTCAGCCTTCCAATGAGAGGAAAGCTGTTATCTCTGCTCTATAGGCTGTATGTAGTAATTTAGCTTACGCCACTATAAAAAAGACATTTGCATTTCAGAACTTATCAAATATTTCACAACTCAAACAGAAAATCATGCAAATTAGCTTTTCATAACTAGCTAAAATTGTTGCTAGGGAACAATTGATTTCATGATTTTCTTTTCTTTCTTTCACTGAGAGAAATGATAGCAGAGTATTGCTTACTATCATTTTTGTTTTGTCAGTTTCATGAATTTCAGGATGCTCTTGCAATTCATGTATCTGCATAACTTACGTTTTTATTGCTATGACCTGTTCCTCACCTGATGCGGCCTTCTGTGCAGATTGCAAAATGGTTGAAGCAGTGAATACTGCTGAACCCCAAAATCGATTCTTTGCCTTGACTGGCAAAACAGCAGTTGAGCTCTGAAGCTGGAAGTCCGATCTCTAAGGGCCTGAGCGAAGTTTCAATGACTGGAACTCCGGATAGTTGTCGTCTTGTCGATATATGATTGGTTTGCTCTCGACTGAGAGCATGGAATGTCATTTTTGGAACTCGACGGAAGATGGTGAATCTCCAATAATGACTGGAGTCAGGCAAGGTTCCTGCCCTTTCTCAAAGGCTTATTTCCTATTGTTTAGTAACTCTGTCATCTAGTAATAAATCTTTCGGAGAAAGGGCGTTCGAGTAATTCGCGCTTCTGACTCAAGGACCTCTTCTTATGACAGGTATCAATCCAGACAATAAACTCCAGTTCATATAGAGAAGGTTCAGGCTTTAGTATGGCAAGACAGGAAGCCAAGCCAAGCCAAATCTGCTGTCGCCTAGTGCTGTTGTGGCCAGGGACATAAATGCTTCTCTTGACTATCATTCTTGGAACATACTTCTGGCTACATCTCAAAGGGGAATGGCTGGCCCACGAATCAGCAATGCAGAGACTAGTTGAGAGGAATGCTGCAATTCACTCTGAAACAGCTAGGTGGGTTCCAGATGATGGTGGTGGAAATGATGCATGCGTATTATCACATACTCAGTAAGACCGCTCAATCTGTTGTATTGACTGCATCTTTGTTGCTCAAGTTCTTCAGTGACGCCTCTTCCAGTCAAAGTGCTTGATCCTGGTAGCAACTACCCTCAGCTTCATTGACCTCTTCCTTGCTGACCTGTACCCTGGTTATTTAGTCAAAGAGAGACTTAAGAATATTGATGACATTGCGTTCAGCTGTAACCGAGTTTCTCTTGCCTCAGGCCAAAGGTACTTGCAAGGTTAAAGAGTGGGATGTGACTGCAGGATTCATTCTGGAGAAGGATGCAGTCAGGCTACCCATTTACAGCACTAATGACGGGTCATTTCCAGTGGTAGGATGAGAAAACTATTCCGATGACAGCATAATCTTTTTCTTGCCTCCTTGTGGTTCCCTGAGACCACGCAAAAGGAATGTGACTCTAGATATCATGCCTCTCCCAATGGTGCAATATGGGCGCTCATCGTTGTGGGCATTTTCCAACTGGGGTTCTATACCCAGAGAATGCGATACCATTTTCAATGGTCAACACATCCTAAAATGGCAAGATGTTGTCGCAGTTACAAATGGTGGAGAATGATGTGGCCAAGGAGGGTGGCCAGAGATGAGAAAGAATCGAAGTTATTTGATCGATGGGAGTCAGATTTGTTCTATATGCTAGTCGCGCCCTTTGCCAGATGTAGCTTGGCTTTATTGGAAGTGGCCAAATACAACGTTCCTTGGTCTTCACAGAAAAATCAGATTCCCAAATCTATGGATGAAGGGCATGCGAGAGAATTCCATAAAGAATCCACACGGGGTATATTCTTTACCTTGCTGATCTTGCTTAATACTTGTACAAGAAAAGATTTTCCATAAAAGATGAATGAGCTCCTTCAATACTATCATTCATAGCCAAATTAAGAGTCGAATGTAGTTCATGTAGAAAAAATTCAGAAGGAAGCAATTAAGAGCAATTATATTCCAATTTTTGTCTGCATTATATCTGCATCTGAAAAAATTACAGGAAGAGCAAACATAGGACATGATTTGTGTCTAATCGAGTTTCGGTAAATTCCCAATGACTCGTTTACTAAGTCTGAGCTGCTGACGCATACATGATTTAGGTCTAATTGACTTTCAGTAAATTCCGACATTAATTTTACAAATTCTGAGCTGTGAAAGAGTCATCAATTGTCAATCAGCTTCTTCACAACTCCTTCGAAGATCCCATCTGAGCCAAAGTTGCAGTTGGACAGTCTGGGATTGACTCGACTGGGCAGCTGAAAACAGAGAGAGAAGTGTCCGGATGGACAGAGGTTTCCTGTTCTGCTCTCAACCACCTGCCCACTTGTGGCAGTCTCTCCTTCAATTAAGACCTCGCCGCTCATGTCAACTTCCCAACCAAATGCTGCAGCATCCGAAAGGAAGTTTTAGAGAAATTCTTTATTAGAATGAAAATCCGCAAAATGGAGAACGCTCAAAACTTAATAATTAGCTTTTTGACCGATAATACTGAGTTTTTTCTCAGACCATCAGAAACTTACTTTGATCTGTTCTGACCCCTGGAAATGACACCTGGAACAGGTAACAGTCTTCAGACTCCGCAAGGTTCACACGCCAGGTGGTGGATCCTGTAAGCCTCACGTCCGCATTCCCAGCCACTCCGACTCCGGCACTACAGGCGGCTGCAGCACCATGATATTGCACCTCCGTCGTACTGAGTGGAGAAAACACCACCCTACCATCAAGTTGAGCCTTGAAGTAGGTGTCGCGTACTCCAGAGAACCATGCTGACGTGGAGGAGGGTGAGCCTTCGTGTGGAACCATTCGAAGAGGCTTTACATCTAGAGCCACATTACTCTTGCATCTTCTACGGTGAGAACCACCAGGAGGCATGAAAAAACGAGACTGTCCCTCTGAATGCGCATCCCTTGCCACCACTTCATAGAACGATTTGTTGGTGACATAAACAGGTAGTTTGGCCGCGTCTTTATCAAGAACGAACTCCTGCAGCCCAGTCAAACTCTTAAACCTTGCAACAACCTCTTCCCTGAGGCAAGAGGTGCTCGGGTTATCGATGAAGACAACATTGTCTATCGCCATAAAGTGCTCCTCGACAAAAGACCAAGGGTGCAGGGCAATTGGAAATAGGTCAATGAACCGAGGGAAGTTGCTATTAGGACTGAGCACTTCGACCGGAACTGTGTCACTGAAGAATTTGAGCAACAACGATGGGGCCAGCACAACAGATTTACTGGCCTTCCTGAGTATGTAGTAATATATGTGCATCATTTGCATCACCATCATCTGGGACCCAGCCAGCTGATCGGGAGTATACTGTGGCAATCTCTCGCGTATTCTCTGCATTGCCGACTTGTGGGGTGGCCTTTCTTCTCTGAGTTGAGGCCCAAAGTATGTTCCGAAAATGACCGTCAGGAGTAAGCGCTGGTCATTAGTCACCATGCCTTCGCCTGCAGGAGCAGCAGTGGATGGCGCAGCAGCATTCACCGGTTGAGACATTTTCAATCAGACTCTGCAGGACAATACAGCATCAGTCGAGGAGCAGTACATCAGCAAGAACACCTATAATCTTTCTTAGACTCAACAATCACAGTAAAAGTTTGCTTGACAAATGAAAGAAATGAAATTGTTGAGCACTACATTTCAAAGTACTTTCGTTGTGCAAGTATATCGTGAAAGATTGACTAATTGTTTCACATCATGTGAATAGATATTTGTTTTTTTCATCATTCTTCACACACAACTTCATGGGCAAATCAAAATTAACCAAGAAGAACAAGAGGGCAAAGTGGCAAACCTGTAAGTACGAAGAACTTGGTTTGATGCTTTGGACCAGAGTAATCTTTAGAGCATAGACACTGGATGGTAAGTGAAAGAGTTGGGTGTGGCCAAAGTACTCGCAAAAGGCGAGCTTTTATAGTGCTGGCTTGCCTCTAAGGGGCTAGTCTCGCTATTCAACAGCTTTCTCGATTCACTTTTTGTTTAAGATTTTTTTTTCCTTCTTCGTTCGGACAAAATTGTTATTAATCCGAGAAAAGAAAATTATCCATACGGACCAATGCTAATGAGAAGGCAATTAAATATAACTTACCCATTAATACATTGGTTCTTATCTTCAATTGTTGACTAAAACATGGAAGCCACCTGTTTGTTATTAGTATTACATATTAGGTCCAAATGAGGTTAAATTCGGTCAATCATATCAACAAAATCTACAAAATCCAGAAAGCCCTTAATTTCATAAACCAAAATAAATAGGTTTCATACTAATAAATCCATTTAATGATAAGCCCATTCTATTGAGCAGAATCGGATATTTGTTTCTATTCTGGGTAAATCAATTCATGCTCAATCGGATATTTGTTTCTATTCTGGGTAAATCAATTTAAATGAATTGCTTACATTCGATTCTTCCAAACATGCTTTGTTTTATTACGTTAACGGGGTTGACTCGATCATTGTCCAGGGAAAGACCAAAAAGAGCATGCAAACTGTATAAGGTAAGGTCAGGGTGTAAATTTGTTGTGCCAACTAACCATAAAAGTTAATTGCCAATGTAAGTAGATAACTATACAAGGTATAGCAAAAATAAAACCAAGCGTAAAAGAGGCATTCGAGAACGATAGAATTCTGACAAATGAAAATGACAAATATGACACTCAAGTTTTTTTTTTTTTTTGGTCGAAATGACATTTAAGTTTAATAACATGTTTTTCTAGGAAAATGAGAAAATTGGACAAAGTACACCCCAAGTGCCAAAACTTGGCACGGAGGGACATTTAAGTGTCAAAAGTTTGGAAAGTGACACTTAAGTGCTAAAATCGGAGCAAAATAGATCACTTAAGTACCACTTCAGCCAAAATCCAGCCAAAATGCTAACGTGGCGATTTTCCGGCGAAAGAAGTGCAAAACGACGCCGTTTTACATGCTGATGTGGCTAGACAATACAAAAATGACGTCATTTTGGTGCTGACATGTTAAAAAAATTAATGTAAAAATTAATTAAATTAAATTTAAAACTAAAATTATTTAAAACATTTAAAAATAAAAAAAAATATTAAAAAACTAAAAATTTAATAAAAAAACTAAAAATTATAAAAAAATTATAAAACTAAAAATTTAATAAAAAACTAAAAATTTAAAAAATATTAAAAAACTAAAAATTTAAAACATTTAAAAACTAAACTTATTTAAAAATAAAATAAAATTATTAAAAAAACTAAAAATTAAAAAAAAAACTAAAAATTTTTAAAATATATATATTTGAAAAACTAAAAATTTAAAACATTTAAAAACTAAACTTATTTAAAACATTTAAAATAAAATATAAATGTAAAAACTAATTTTTTTTTTTAAAAACTAAAAATTTAAAACATTTAAAAATAAAATAAATATATCAAAAAAAAAGGGGCGGGCGATTGAGGGCTAAGCCCTCGTCGCCGCCGCCTCCTCGCCACTACCGAAGGAACCGACCCCCCTTTTTTTTTTTTTTTTTTTAAATTAGTGTTTTTAATATTTTTATTTTATTTTTAAATGTTTTAAATAAGTTTAGTTTTTTAATTTTTAGTTTTTTAATTATTTTTTAAAATTTTTTAGTTTTTTAAAAATTTTTAGTTTTTAATATTTTTTAATATTTATTTTTTATTTTTATATGTTTTTTATTTTTCAATTTTTTCAATTTTTTTAGTTTTTTTAGTTTTTTAAATATGTTTATTTTATTTTTAAATGTTTTAATTTTTTTAATTTTTAGTTTTTTTAGTTTTTTCATATTTTTTATTTTAAATGTTTTAAATAAGTTTAGTTTTAAATTTAATTTAATTAATTTTTATATTAATTTTTTTACGATGTGAGTACCAAAACAACATCGTTTTTATATTGTTTAGCCACATCAGAGTGTAAAACGGTGTCGTTTTGCACTTCCTTCCCGGGAAAATCGCCACATCAACATTTTGGCCGAATTTTGGCTGGAGTGGCACTTAAGTGATCCATTTTGCTCCGATTTTGGCACTTAACTTTTAGCACTTAAGTGTCCCTCCGTACCAAGTTTTGGCACTTGAGGTGTACTTTGTCCGAGAAAATTTGGTTACTTGTGTTGCCCATTTATAGGATAACAGTCATGTGAATTATAGGAATGACAAGAGTAGCCTTTCATTTAAAAAACAAAATGTGAAAAAAGAGAGGATGATCCAAATCTGGTCTGGACTGAGACATTGCTGCCCTCTGTATTGCTAAGATGTAAAAATTGTGAATGGTTGACAAACGCTTTCTGTTACAAGGATGAAAAATCCAGCCTCTTCCTTTTATTGCTCTCCCACTTATGATTGCTTGTTCACTTACCTCGGATCCATACTCATGGGAGTCTCTTGTCACAAATCATGTTTTATGATATCAAGAGTTAGGAATATCATAGTTTGAGATTAGATCCATACAGGCCTTTTTGGCCTTTTATGGATAAAAAACTGTACAGTGGGTAAATTGGTAATATGATTGGTGAATGTTAAATGTCACAATAGACAAAAAAAAAAAAAAAAAGTCTTGATAACCTATTTAACTGGTCATGTGTTTGTAACTTACCAACAAGTTTTGACAACTACAAATATTTTCTCATACTTCAAAACTTACCAATTATCTCAATAATCTATCAATGTATATTTTTATGACTTATCAACACCATGGATGTTAGAAATGAATATCAATATTTGTCATGTTAAGACAAAAACTAATTTTAATCACTTATCAACTTTTTATCGCTGGATTTTGAAGATTATGTACATTTCTTTATACTTCCAACATTACCATATACTTTATGTACTAGCATTTATTTTTATAACATACCAATATCTTTGAAGTTACTAACTTTTTTTCAAAATAACCAATTTTGATTTGATTTATGCAATAGCATTCGTCGCATTAAAATACCAACGAATGTTAGTTACTTGCCAATTTTTCATCTTACTTGCTTATGCAAAGTAATTATGATTTTGTTATAACCCAAATGCACGGTATTAATTATCGGACTACCTCACAATGAACTAGTAAAATAATTCACTACCATAGCCCCCACTTAATTTGTCATGCCCCGAACCCCGGGCACACTCACATCCCTCGGCAGTTGACTAAAATTTGCGACGTTCCCAGGACGCATCGCTGACCCTTTTCATTTTATGCACATGTGGAAGCGAACTCATAAACGTATATCCAGACAACAATCAAACATGGGATAGAAAAGTAGGACAATCGATTTTCACAAACTACTATTTCTATATAAGCCAAGTCAGTCCTACAGGTCTGTACACCAAGGTTTGTCCCAAAAAGAACTACCAGACAACCTGTACTCCAGATCCCTTCGACTCTGGCTCAGGATCCTCCACGACACCCTTCGGTATCTCCACACTAAGGACCTTAAAATGTTTAAACCACGACAGGGTGAGATAAAATCTCAGCGAATCAACACCTTAAACCCCGATTAGGACGAGAATTCACTCAGAGGCGTCTTAAACATGCACCATCCAGATCTTACCTCACTTAGGCGCGTCTGCGCCACATATACATTAATCAATGCAGCATGCGTAAACAATAACTAGAACATATCATTTCATCACAACCAATTGTGAGTGCTAGTATGAACACCTAGATGGGGGTGAATAGGTGTGAAGACAATTTTTTGCAAAGAACAATAGAAATATTTTACTTTTGTAACTGAGTCTGAAGAACAACAAACTTTGAGCGAGTTCAAACTTTAGCAGTTAAATAGAACTACAAACAAAATAAAGAGGTTCAGGGAAGAGAATATGAACATAGAGTTTATAGTGGTTCAACTTAGATTAAGCCTACGTCCATTCTCCCACGCTGACAGCCTTCTAGCTGAATTCCACTATAAATCAAAAGAGAATTTACAATCTTGCAATCTCGACTTCATAGTGAAGAGTCTCTACTTTTCTCTCACAAAGTCACACTATAAGTCTCTCTCTTTTGAGTACAATTTAGAGCTCAGAGTAAGAAGTAACAAGGGAATGGGAAGCTTCAGATTTTGGAATTTCTTTTTCATGCACTCTTTCGAACAACTAGAAAGTCATCTTTAAATACTCATTCATACCTTCTTGACCGTTGGCACTTTCCAAATGAATTCTTCCAATCGACCCGTTGGACAAAATCAATCAAAGAGATCTCGAGCCGTTTGAAGATTGTGATGAAAGCCCATTAATCATGTTTGCCCATACAATCAGATCTTGGTTTCCATAAGTAGATACAATTTATTGGAATCAATTTAGATACATCAAATCTTTTCGAAAGGCAAGTAAATTTCGAAAGAATCTACTTATGGAAACCAAGATCCTGATTGTATGGGTGAACATGATTGACGAGCTTTCATCATAATCTTCAAATGGCTCGAGATCTCCTTGATTGATTATGTCCAACAGGTTGATTGGAAGAATTCCTTTGGAAAGTGCCAACGGTCGAGAAGGCATGAAAGAGTATTTAAGAGGACTCTCCAGTTATTCGATAGGGTGCATGAAAGAAAAATTCTAAAGTCTGAAACTTCCCACTTTCTTATTACTTCTTACACTGAGCTCAAAGTTGTACTCAAAAGAGAGAGATTTATAGTGTTACTTTGTGAGAGAGTAGTAGAGACTCTTCACTGTGAAGTTGAGATTACAAATTGTAAATTCTCTTTCGATTCTTAGTGGAAACCAGCCAGGAGGCTGTTAGCGTGGGAGAGTGGACGTAGGTTTGATCTAAGCCGAACCACTATAAATAATGTGTTCTTATTCTCTTCCCTAAACTCCTTTACTTTGTCCGTAGTTCTGTTTATATTTAAAGTCTGAACTCGCTCAAAGTCTGTTATTCTTCAGACTTAATTTCAAAAGCAAAATATTTTTATTTCTCTTTGCAAAAATTGTCTTCACACCTATTCACCCCCTCTAGGTGTTCATACTAGCACTTGCAATTGGTATCAGAGCCTGTGTGATTAATTATTGAAGTGTTTTACTTCTAAGCAAAAGATCCTCTATGGCTATTATTTTGGCTCCAGGTTTAATTGAAGGTCAGAGTAACACCAGACCTCCTTACTTCGATGGAAAGAAGTACAATGTTTGGAAGAATAAGATGAATGCATTTCTCAGATCCAGAGATCCTCTGGAGTGGGATGTTGTAGAAAAAGGGATCAATCCTAAAGCAACATCAGCTTCAGACCGAGGGAAAGAAGTTATTGATGCTGACGAAGCAACATGAGCTGAATTTACCAAGAGACAAGCTCTTGACGTGAAAGCAATCTACTCTTTATACTGTTCCTTATCTCCCACTGAATATAACCGAATTTCTTCTTATGAAACAGCAAAAGAAGTTTGGGACAGATTACATGTTACCTACGAAAGGACTGATCGTGTGAAGGAAACCAAAATAAACATTCTGCTTGGATAGTATGAAGCTTGGAGAATCTATAACTGATTTGTTCAGTCGCTTCACAGAGATTGTAAATGGCCTGGCTTATCAAAGTCAGCCAATCTCAGGACCAATGAAAGTCAACAAATTGCTACGTGGGCTTTCGAAAGATTGGAATCATGTGAAGACTTCAATTAGAGAAACACAAAGGATCATACCTCTATCATTTAATGAACTGAGAGGCACACTGCAGTCTTACGAAGTGGAGCGGGTAAATGATGAAGAAGATCCTAAAGGTAAAAAGTCAATTGTTTTAAAGTCTAACATTGGTTCTGATGATACAGATTCAGATGATGATATAGACGATGAAGAGCTAGTGCTGATGATTAAGAAATTCATACAGCTGAATATAAAGGGAAGAAGATTTAACTGGAAGAAACAGAGCACGCAAAATTTCTAGAAGAGACCAACTTATGACAATGAAACTAGCAAAGATGTGATATGCTTCGAATGCAAGAAAAATGGGCATATCAAACCTAAATGTCCTCTGTTGAAGAAGAAGAAAGGAAAAACTGAGAAGTACAAAAGACACTCAAAGATGAAACTTGGAGTGACACCGAGTGTGAGGAAAGCGAAGAAGAATATGCCAACATATGTATGATGGCTCAATCCGAATCAAACTCAGAATCAGAATCGGACTCTGATTCAGACTTTGACAAAGAATTTGAGGTCACTATCAAAAGGAAGATAAAATGGTATTTTGATGGTGGCTGTTCGAGGCATATGACAGGAGACTCAAGCTGCTTCATAAAGCTTGTTAGATTGAATGGAGGAAAAGTATATTTTGGAGAAAACAACAAAGGAAAGATTGTAGGATGTGGAACTATGAAGATTGGAAGCCTGACTATCAACAATGTTTCCTTGGTGGAGGGTTTGAACTACAATTTGCTGAGCATAAGTCAGCTTTGCGATACTGGTTCAAAATAAACTTCCAAGAAGGCATTTGTTATGGAACGAGTCAAGACTTCTCTCAATCTTTTACTAGTCGAAGGCATGGCAACATATATACCTTCTGGATGTAAATCCAGAAAGTTCTCAGTGCCTTATTTCTATTCAAGATGAAGCAAGTCTCTAGTATCAGAAGCTTGGTTATGTAAACATGAAGCAAATTGCCAAGATTTTTTCTAAGAAGCTTGTTTGAGGCCTTCCTAATCTGGTTTACTAGAAGAATGAGTTGTGCACTCCCTATGTCTTGGGAAAACAGGTCAGAAGCTCTTTTAAACCTGTGAATCAAGTTTCTACAAATCGAGCTTTGCAACTTCTTCATATAGACCTTTTTTGTCCAACCAGAACTCAAAGTATTGGTGGAAAGAAATATTGTCTAATAATCGTGGATGATTACTCTCGCTTCACTTGGGTCTACTTTCTGGATAAGTTTGAAACCTTCTCCTATTTCTCAAAGTTTGCCAAAAAGGTTCAGAATGAAAAAGGTTATGCTATTTCAAGCATATGAACTAACCATGGAGGTAAGTTTCAAAATCAGGACTTTGCTAAGTTCTGTGATGAATTTGGTTTTTAGCATGTTTTCTATTCTCCATACACTCCAGAACAAAATGGGGTTGTGGAAAGAAAGAACAAATCCTTACAAGAGATGGCCAGAACTCTCTTGATAGAGAGTAAAATATCCTCTCGATTTTGGGCAGAAGCAGTATCCACAGCTTGCTCTATTATCAACAAAGTATTCTTGAGGCGTATTCTAGAGAAAACTCCTTATGAAGTGTATAAAGAAAAGAAGCCAAATGTTTCCTACTTTCATGTCTTTCGATGTAGATGTTTTATTCTGAAAAATGCAAATGATCGATCTGGAAAGTTCGAAGCGAAATCAGATGAAGGAATCTTATTGGCTATTCGACTTCAAGCAAAGCTTACAGAGTCTTTAACAAGAAGACTCAATCTGTGGAAGAATCTATGAACAACAAGTTTCAGAATAATGTGGAAAATCTACCAAATCAAACTCAACTTGAAGAGTCTGAACCCGTTCCAGACTTTACAAAGTCTACTTCCCCCGAAGAAGTTCAGACTTCTGGAGAACAATAACAAGCAGAACAAGAAGATTCAACTGAAGCAGAAGATCAACAAACTTTCAAACCAAGCAGCAACTGGAAGCACAAGTCAAGTCATCCTAAAGAACTCATCATTGGCAACATTGATGAAGGAGTTTGCACCAGATCCAAAAGAAGAGAAGAGTTTAGCGCTCTAGCACTTGTTTCTAAGATAGAACCAAAAGGAATAAACGAAGCATTGTCTGATGAAAGCTAGATAAAAGCTATGCAGGAAGAACTCAAACAATTCAGCATCAACGATGTATGGGAGTTAATTCCAAAACCCAAAGGCAAATCCGTGATTGGAACGAAATGAGTTTTTAGGAACAAGATGAATGAGAATAGAAAAGTGGTTAGAAACAAAGCAAGACTCGTGGCAAAAGGATACACACAGGAAGAAGGGATAGACTATGACGAGACCTATGCACCCGTAGCGAGGTTAGAAGCAATTAGATTATTACTTGCTTTTGCTTTTTATAAAAATTTCAGGTTATTCCAGATTCCTAAATG
Source organism: Eucalyptus marginata (assembly GCA_014182565.1). Lineage (NCBI taxonomy): Eukaryota > Viridiplantae > Streptophyta > Magnoliopsida > Myrtales > Myrtaceae > Eucalyptus > Eucalyptus marginata. The sequence goes on along the minus strand of CM024592.1, from coordinate 25,192,864 downwards.
GGTTTATACAAGAAGAAGTCTATGTGGAACAACCACTAGGATTTGTATGGATTGAAGTAAGCACCTCGAGCATGGTATGAAAGGTTGAGTAAGTTTCTAACTCAAAACAGTTTTGAAAAGGGAAAGGTTAATACTACCTTGTTTATAAAGAAAGAAATAAATAAAAGACTTTCTATTGGTACAAATTTATGTAGATGATATTATTTTTGGTTCTCCTAACGAAAGTCTTTGCAAGAAATTTTCAAGATCTATGCAGAATGAATTCAAGATAAGCATGATGGATGAGTTAACATTCATTTTGGGATTGCAAGTCAGACAATCGAAGAATGGTATATTCATTCATCAAGAAAAATATGCCAAAGATCTCATAAAAAAATTTGGGTTGGAGAATTGCAAGAAAATAGAGACACCAATGTCAAGTTCTTCGAAATTGGACAAGGATGAAGAAAGGAAGAAAATAGATCAGAAGCTATACGAAAGCATGATCGGTTCACTTCTCTACCTTACTGCTTCTAGACTCAATATCTTATTCAGTGTGTGCATGTGTGCTAGATTTTAGTTTGATCCTAGAGAATCTTACTTAAGTGTTGTAAATGCATCATTAAATATGTTGCGACTTCTCCAAAGCTAGGTTTGTGGTATCCAAAAGAATGAGACTTTACTCTTCTTGGATATTCAGACGTTGATTTAGCAGGTTGTAAAGTCGATAGAAAGAGCACGTCTGGCACTTGTCAACTGCTAGGAAATATGTTGGTATCTTGGTTCTCAAGGAAACAAAGTATTGTAGCACTATCAACAGCAGAAGCAGAGTATGTTGCTCTTGGGAGTTGTTGCTCTCAAATCCTATGGATAAGACAACAACTAAAAGACTTTGGGATTGAAGAATCGTGTACCAAGATCAGATATGACAACACCAGTGCTATTAATCTCACCAAGAACCAAATTCTTCATTCAAGAGCAAAGCATATAGAGATTCGATATCACTTTATAAAAGATCGTGTCCAGAATGGGGAGATTATGATTTTGTTCATTGATTCAAAGAATCAGCTGGCAGACATCTTTACAAAGCCTCTGGAGAAAAAATTATTTGAGTCTATTCGCCACAAGTTGAATATTATTTCTCCTCTAGAGTAAAGTCTAAAGCTGGTCATGCTCAAATTGTCCATAAGCTACTTTAGTAAGAGAATATCTCTTCGTTCCAGGTATTTTTAATTTTAGTATGAAAATTATGGACAGGTATGTTTTTATTTGAATCATTTGCTGCCTATTTTATTTTTAGCAATTATCTTTTCTTGCTAAAATTCGAATTTTGAATTTTTAGCAATTTTCATTTTCAATTATTCCGAAAAGGCATTTTTTCTTTTTTCTTTATGACGGTTCGAATACCTCTTCTCGTTGTGTCTTTTCATCTTCTTCAAATACTTTTTAGTATTTCTTTCGATCATCTCTTTTCCAAACCCTAGAATACCATTTCTCTCTCTCTCTCTCTCAAGTTTTTTCTACAAGTTTTCATCTTTTCTTCACTCAAGCCTGTCTGTGAAATCCTCCTAGCCTGCAAACATGTCTTACCAAAGGAAATCCTCTCAGATTGCAAGCAAGGGGCCTCGGAATGTGCCATAAGAGCAAACACATTTCGATCTCACTGAGGAAGATTCTCCACGCAACTCTCCACAACAATCTCCGCAGAATTCTCCGTAGCACTTTACACAGAATCCTTCGCGCCAACCATTGGAAGAGGAAGTCGAGGAAGACGCAGAACCTCTTGAGACCCCAGGTTCTCTATAAGCATTACACTTATTTGAAGCAAGGTCATACTCCTATAACTTTTATCACTGATTTTCTAAGAGAAAAAGGGTATAGAAACGAGACTTTGTTCTTAAGAAGGATGTAACGGTTGGGTATAGCGCCGAAAGGGTCGGCAGACAAAGCCTTTCTTAATTTTCCTGCAGACCCTAGGTTCAGTTATGATCATCCAGAAAACAAGGATGATGATGAGCGGTTTTATTCAAATTTCAAACCCATGATGGGTGTTGCTGCAGATGTTCCTGGAGAAAGAACGAGGTTGTTTCATTCTAAGGAACACAAAAAGGTTTACACCCAAATGCTGAAGAGAGGGGTGATGAACCCTCGAATTATCGATTTTGACTTCTTAGACTTGATCAAGGTTAACTTGTGGGAAAAGTTAACCTTCCTTCAACTCGAGAATTTTTGTTCTGAGACGGCTGTTGCATATCCAAAATTGACAGCATTTTTTCTATTCAAGTCTGTCCTTTCTTGACCAGAATCGAATCCAGTTTACTGTGAGTGATAAAGCCTATGTAGTGGATGTTGACACACTGGCAAACATTATTGGGGTGAAAAAGGAGTGGTTTTCAACCAATCAGTGTCTCGTTTGGTCAAGCAATGAGATTTCTTGTAAATGACAGATTACTAGGAGGCATCACTTATTCTAGACTGTCAGCCTCAAATGTTCTGTTGCACAAAGTTGTCATTAACTGCATCAAACCGAAGACTGCATCAAAAACAAATGTTTCCAGATACAAAGCAAGACTCATGTTTGCTATCTGCAATGAGATAAGATTTTCACTCCCTCTTACCATCCCGATGCACATGCATAGGACAGTTATAAAGGACAAAGGACAATTGCCTTATTCTGCGTTGGTTACAAAGTTGTTTAGACATTTTCAGATCCAGTTTCCCACCTCACTTTGCCCTCGAACTGTTGCTCCTATGGTAATAGGACTGAATATGATTTCAAAGATGAGGTTGAAGGATCTGAACAAGGCTATTGAGCGCTTGAAGAAGGAGTCCTCAAGCAAAACTAAGGAAGATTCTGCTGGAAGAAAGAGGAAAGGCAAAGAAGTTGTGCTTGAACTTGTAAATAAGAGGAGATCACTTATCCTGTAGGACGAAGAGGATGAAGATGATCTTACAATTTCTGCCATTGCCTTAAAGAATCTTCAAGGTTTTGTTGGTTCTGAGAAACCATTGGCAACAGAAGAAAGAGACAGAGAAGAAACAGAGCCAGAAGAAGAAGAAGAAGCAAGAGATGAAGAAGAAAAAGATCATGAGGATGACTCTTTGAGGCGACAATTACAGTATCTTTATCTGAGGATTCAGAAGCAACTAGAAGTGGGCCAGTAAGAGTACGAACAGAGAAAGAACATCACTCTCGTTCTGCAAACGAGAAGACACAAGAAGAAGAAATCATTTCTCCACCTGTAGGCACGGAAATAGGGGGAGCTGTTAAGAAAACAGGGACTTCTTCTCCTCATTTTGCGAGTGATGGTATTAATCGATCTCCTGCACACCCAGAAGATGTCTATGCTTCTCAATTTCCTAAAGCTAATATTGAAGAATCTACTCTGAGTCATGGGGCTAGACAAGTTGATGTTCCCTCGTCTCTGAACTCTCAATGAATTCAATTCGTTGAAGCTAGTGCACAGACTGAATCAAATGCTGACTATCCAAGGATGATGGAACTCCTTTTGGAGGTTAAAGCTCAGCAATACGCCATGGAGATTGAGATTCATAAACTTCATACTGCGTTGAGATCCTCTTCTAATTTTCACACTGGAAAGGTACGGTCCTTAGAGACTCAAGTACAGACTTTGAATCAAAAAGTATCTCAAACTGTGGCCAAGAATGATCAGACTATTCAAATTCTCAAGACTATTCAAACTCAAGTCGAGAATGTTCATCGCCAGTGCCAGAAGGTTGAGGATGCAGTGCAGTCCATGGGGGATTTCCAACTAGTTCGAGTTCCTCGACAACCTTGAATCCATTTATCTCTTTTCTATTTTGACTTTCTCCACTTTTTGCTATTGACAAAAAGGGGGAGAATGTGTAGATTTGAACTTTTGATTTAAGTTTGTTTTAAACACTTATACTCTGCAGCAATTCTTGTGGTAGTGATGTTTATGGATGTGGATGTTCAAATCTTGATGTGTGTCTATTTTTTCAAGATTAACATGTTTTCTGTGATTGCAGAATCGATGCTATCCTTATCCTGAACTAAGTGTTTTTAATAAGATATCATGTACTGCTAAGAGTTGTTTTGCAATTTATAAATCTTTAAATCTATAAGGAAGTTTTGTCACCATCAAAAAGGGGAAGATTGTTGGAGAAAACTCATTTTATGTTTTGAAGTTGACAAAACTTATCCAAAGTCTATTATGAAGATTTCTAGACTTCTGTATCAAAGTCTGAAAACTTCCAAACTTTGTGTCAAAGTCGGCTCACTTTGACAAATTCCAGACTGAACACAAGTGAAGAATGAAGACTTATCCAGACGCGGGATTATCTTTCTTTTTTCAAGGGTTCGGTTCGTATGGATTATATATGGCTTATGGTTGGAAATATCACCTACGAGATTGAATATCTTTATTGGAATCAATTTAGATACATCAAATCTTTTCGAAAGGCAAGTAAATTTGGAAGGAATCTACTTATGGAAACCAAAATCCTGATTGTATGGGCGAACATGATTGACGAGCTTTCATCACAATCTTCAAACGGTTTGAGATCTCCTTGATTGATTCTGTCAAACGGGTTGATTGCAAAAATTCCTTTGGAAAGTGCCAATGGTCGAGAAGAAATGAAGGTGTATTTAAGAGGACTCTCCAGTTGTTTGATAGGGTGCGTAAAAGAAAAGTTCCAAAGTCTGAAGCTTCCCACTTTCTTGTTACTTCTTATACTGAGCTCAAAGTTGTACTCAAAAGAGAGAGATTTATAGTGTTACTCCGTGAGAGAGCAGTAGAGACTCTTCACTGTGAAGTTGAGATTATAGATTGTAAATTCTCTTTTGATTCTTAGTGGAAACCAACCAGGAGGCTGTCAACATGCAAGAGTAGACGTAGGCTTGATCTAAGCCAAACCACTATAAATTATGTGTTCTTATTCTCTTCCCTAAACTCCTTTACTTTGTTCGTAGTTCTGTTTATAGTTAAAATCTGAACTCGCTCAAAGCCTGTTGTTCTTCAGACTTAGTTTCAAAAGCAAAATATTTTTATTACTCTTTGCGAAAATTGTCTTCACACCTATTCACCCCCCTCTAGGTGTTCATACTAGCACTTACAAGAACAACTACAAAATCACTACCGACCCTTATCGGCAAAAATTGGGCCACTCGCGTGTCTCCAAGTTTAAATCCAGATACCTAACCAAACGAGTTTGGAAAATTCTCAAATTTGAATATGTTATAAAGGACACATAAACAAACACTTTTGATGAAGAAACCTTGACCCAGATATTTCTAATTAAGAGCACTAAATCGCTCAAACCATTACAAAAACTGTATCAGTTTCCCGAAAGTCTGTTTTTTCAAAACTAGTTTGGTTCGAGGTCCAAAATATGTCCGTTTGATATGAAATTTGACTATGTTAAACTACAAGATGTGAGGAACAACTTTTGTGAAGAAAATATTTTGAAAAATAAAACCCTAAGAGTTGATAAAAATCCTTGCAACACCAAAAGGTCACAGGTTCCAGCATAATCTAAGATTCTGTTTTGTAATGACAAAGCTGAAATCTCATTCTTTTAAATCCATAAAAATATCAAGTAAAATATATGTCATAGCTGAAGATGTCTAGAACATTTTTCATGAGGAAGCAACCTCAAAATCGTAACACATTTTGATCCACAAAAATGGCAAACGGCAAGGGTCCAGTAACTAGATCCGAGTGAAATCCACTAAATTGGACTAAACCACCCTCATTAGTGCTAATCCAACCAATTAGATCAATAATAATCAATATTAAGGCTAATATAATCAAACTAGAATAACATTAATCTATCTTAAGGCTAATCTAACTTAATACTAATTTAACTAAGCCAATTAGCACTAATCTAACCCCCTAAGTGCAATTAACAACCTAATCAAGGATTATGGAGTTAACTCACCGAATTAGCAAGCAAACGGGTTCATAGCGACGGTAGCGCGACGGCGGTGAAATCTTGTGACTACGATGACTCCAAAGGAGGATCGACCGAGGCTAAAAATCGCAAGGGAAGCTCACAGTTTGGGCTGGATCAATTTTGAGCTGCTGGCCGCTGTTCAGCGAGCTAATCGTGAAGGAGCTAGTGGTTGCTGTCTGCTGGATGTTGAAGGTGGTGGTCACTCGGTGAAGTTGCGCGTGAAGACGGCTGTGGTGGGATGTGGGCTGGTGAAGATGAAAATTAAGTAGGCAGCAACTGAAATAAAAATGGACATAAAACTAGGGGAAGGGAAAGGAGAGGCTTGCGGTCAAGGAAAGAAGAGGGAAAAAGGGAAGAAAGGGGCTATCTGTAGGGGACTTACATGCATGGGATAAGAGATTGGAAAGAGAGAAGGAACAAAGGGGGACTGTGACATCTCAGATTTTCAATCCTATTTTCTATTAAATAAATCGGGCATTTCATTGACATGCCCATAAGACTGTTCTCAGAGCTAATCACTCTCGAAATAACTAGACTATCTAGGGAAGCCATTAAGGATTTTAAGGCAAATAAACTTAAGAATTCAACTAGGAATCGGCTTCTCGACCGTGCTCATCTTTAAAGGCAATTACAGCACAGTTAAAAATCGATTTGAGATCAGAGATAGGTTGGTTCAATGTGTGGCTAATCTTGGGTGACATCACTAAATTGGAAAATTCTCGTCGGCCGACACTAAATTGATTTTTCTATCGTTTTGGTACCCTATGTTTGTATTTGAATCCTCGAGATTTTCACGATAACCGAGAGTCGCCAATGTGTCGAGTGGGTTCATTGTGGCTCGAAGAAAATCAACCACGGGTCATTTGCGCTAAATTTTTTTGAAAGTTACTCGGTAGCCTAGGTCACGTTAAAAATGCGTCGAATGTAAATTAACCGTGAATTTGAGTCCGATTTCAGAGATTAAAAGTTTTGTCATGTCACGATTAATTCTAGGAGTGTCGACTCAGTCTCAGAAGATTTTTCTACAACCTAAGACTTTTTGGGAAAATGTCAAGGTAGGGCCGTTTTTGTCCAGAAAAAGTCAGGGACCGTTTTTTATCGTGCAATTGGAAAGCAAGTGGGATCAATTGGTGAGGAAAAATATCAATTTGATCATTGAGGTGCTAATCGAATTTATGAGGGCCAAATGGGATTGAATTAAGTAAGAACAAATGTCCAATTGAGAGGAAAACCATTGAAATTCGTATGGCCCCCTTGCCTAAGCTTTTTGGACCATTTTAAGGTTGCAAAGTGAATCATGGGTGGCTAAATTACAGCCATGGAAGACAGTAATGGCTGAGGATGGTCAAGGGGACCAAGAATTGGAAAATTTGGCCAAGGTGGCCCCCCTCTTGCCTCCTATCTCTTCCTCTCTCTGCCATGGACTGCTTCCCTCTCCATCTTCTTCATCTTCGCACGCCAGCAGCCGGAGAGACAAGCCAGCAGTATCGCCGGAGCAACCAAGACCACTGTTCGCCGTCCTCGCCCCTGCGTGCGTCCTCCGCCTCACCACGACCAGCTCGCCACTCCAGCTTCCTATTCCACTGTCCAGCCTTGCCGTCCAACACTGTGAGGCTCGGCCAGAACTGTTTGGCCCGCCTCCGACCTCCGTGAGTCCCTGCTTGAACCTGGTTTGGTCCCCTTAATGTTTCCCGGTCCGTTGTCGCTTCACCCGAGCCTTCATCGTGTCTTTTCAGCCATCGAACAGTAGCTGGAGAAGTGGGTTTCCAGCAAGAGTCTTGGCCCATTTTGAGGTCGTTCCCGACCTCAAAAGTTAGGCCCGCTTTGAGGAAAGTTGAGCCCCGTTGCGTCCCCGTCGATTTGAACCGACCGGCTCGCGAAACAAGTGAGTTTAACTCACTAATCCTCCCTTAGTAGGCTAATGATGCTTATGGGTTGATTAGATTAAATTAAGTATGGTTTAGGTGAATAGATTAGATAGATTAGTTAATATAATGATTTACCGATGCATGTTAGGTGGTTAGTTATTGCAATTAGCTAGTAAATAGGTTCTAGTATTTATTTAATGAATCTCGGAATTTTCCGAGTTCGTTTCAGCGTCCAATTAGGCATTGCAGGCCTAAGTTGTATTTATTTGCATTTATTTAATATTTTTCGTAATTATTTAATTATTTATTTATTTTCCAGAAATTAGACTGAGATAGTCGATGACCGAAATTTTATGCTGATTGCAGTGGTACAACCCGTTTATTTATTTGAGCTCTAATTTGTGCTGAATTGATTTAATTGTGATTTTAGGATTTATTTCCTAAATTAACAAATTTTGGTAATTAATTGGGAAATTACCAGGTGTCGGTTTACAACGCCAAAAATATGTTTGTGGGCTGTTGAAACTGGTGGAATGTTCTAAAGCAAAAATATGATATTTTGGCTAAAGCCGACCGTGTACCCACACACAAGTATTTTTATCGAGTATGAAAAAATGATGAATTGGTTGTATGGTGGGAGTGGTATACTATATTGGCCTGGGGGCCCTAATTTATCAGCTTTGGACGAGCATATATAATATACTAAATTGGCCTAGGGGCCCTAACCTATCAGCTTTGGGCAAGCATATACATATTATATTATATTATTAACTTTGAGCGAGTTATACTATCTATTTTCAACTTTGGGTGAGCAGTCCTGATTTGATAGGACCTTATAGATAGTATTGAATGTACCGACCAGGGGAAAGTCGTGGTGACATGTAATCGAATGAGTCGATTGATCGATGATTCAATATGAGTGTTGATTTGATGTGATTTGAGGTATCTGTAAATGATATTGATTTGCAGGAAGGAACTGAGGCCAAAGAAAGTCCTTTGACCCGCGTTGTGATTAGGCAGCCCTTAGGGCGTATTTGCTTCCTAATCGGGTTTTAGGGGGTAGAACTCGCTGAGACATCGTCTCACCCCGTTGTGGGATAACATTTCAGGCCCGTAAATGGCAGCACATCCACCTCCTCCCATGCATTTTGGTATACCTGAGGAGATCACTGAGATAGGTTATCACATCCTGATACACCCTCACCCTGAAGGACTAGAGTATGTTATGGTGAAATCCACCGTTTGGGTTGATGTGGGAAAACCCCAAAAGGTGCCCCATAAATACCGGTCGTGGTATCGCCATTACCATGATGGACAAAGGGAGGGTCCTGTACCGGAATGTGATGTACCTCCGTAGGTTTTGGAGGTATCGCTCGGGAAGGGGACAGCATATCCCAAGGGTGGATCGATGGTTGATGCAAAGGATCCTAAGCTCGAGGGTGATTCTGACTCTCCGGTGTACTCAGCTGTGGGCTCCAGCTGGAGCGAGGAGGAAGGAGAGATCGTCGAAGAAGAGGAGGATCTAGAGGAGGATCCAAAAGAGGATTCATATGAGGATCCAACGAAGGACTGAAACCTCACCCCTGTTTTTAGATTTTGTTGTTGAACTGGCTTGAGTAGAACTGGACTTATTAGTTGACTTTGTATATATTTGCATAATGGTTTGCAATGTATATAAGTACGTGGTTGTTTCTGGTTCCAAGTTTTTTGTCCTACTTTCCTATCCCATTGTTTTATTGTCTGGGGATTATATATATACTTCTGCATGCGTATTAAAATGAAAAGGGTCGGCGATGCATCCTAGGACGTCGTTATTATATCGACCAAGTGAGGGATGGATCCATGCTCAGGGATCGGGGTGTGACGGGAACAAGGGCCATGCAAGTCTACCTTGTGGCCAATGAGGTTCCAAGCAAAATATCTCATGCAATGAGTGTTTTAGCCCCCAAGTCTTCTACCCATTTTTTCAATCCAACAACCAATGGCCATTTTCTTACTTTTTCTTCACCATTTAACTCACTTTGAAGGCCAAAATAGCACCCCTTTCAGCTGCCCTACGAATTCTACTTAATTTCCTCTAAATTCTCCACAAAATACTTCAATTTGATAGCCAAAAATCACACCCACTTAGCCCATACGAATTCCATGCATTTCCATCACCAATCAATCCATTTTGAATGCCAAAAGTTCCCTTAATTTTGCCCATCCGAATTTCTTGATTTAATTTTGCTGAATTTTGATTTTTCGTAAAAATTCCGGGCTTGACGGAAATTTATCAAAAGATGAGACGATGCCCTAAAAATAAATCGTGACACGCTCGAACGTTCGATTCTCGAAATCGAGTTTAATTTCGTGGTAAAAATCAACCAGACGCGATTTTAGTGCGACCCAATCTATCGGGTAGCTTTTAGAGATTTTAGCGCGTTTGACCCGTGGTCAATAATTTTCGATCCACATTGTGCATCTCTGACTCATAGGCGACTCTCGGTTGTCGTAAAAATCTAAAGGTTTTAATCACGGGTACCGAGTACAGAATCGACAGAAAACTAGGTTAGTGATGTTCGACACGAATTTTGCAATCAGATGAAATCACCCACCATTGAATTACGCCATTCCACCGAATCGACCTATCCCCGGTCTCTAATTGATTATAACAGTGCCGTATTGACCCTTGCCAATTAGCATGGTCGAGTAGTCGATTTCTAATCGAATTCTCAAGTTTGCTGCGTTTATATCCCTTAACGGCTTCACCTGATAAGTCAGTTAACTCGTGAGTGGCCAACTCAGAGAAAAATGACCATAGGTGCGTCGACAAAATGCCAATTTCATAAAATCGAGACGGAGTCAAAATTCAGGATGTCACATAATTTGAGTTCCCCATAATAGGAATTAAATCCACAGCCATTAATTTCTAAGCCAAAAGCACGAAAATGCCTTTACCACGAGATCAAATCCCTACTAGTAAAAGAAGTGACGACATTTCTTCATACTTCCAAGGTTATCAACTACTTTAATAACGAACAAACATTTATTTTTGTGGCTTATCAACATCTTTGAACTAACTCACTTTCATTTGAAATTACCAACTTTAGTCTTATTGATGTACCATGATTCGTCGTATTAAGATGCCAACTAATTTTAGTCACTTACCAACTTTTTATCTCACTTGCTTTAAAATTTTACCGACATTTCTTTATGCTTCAAAGATAACTAACCACCTTAATTATCTACAAATATTTATTCCTGTGCCTTACCAACGTCAAGTGCTTACTTTTATAAGAAATTATCAACCTTAATTTAAAAAGTACCACATCCATCAGCAACTAATTTAGTCACTCGACTATTTTTTAACCTATATATCTTTGTGCTTCAAAGACTACCAATTAGTTTTAAAATCTACCTACATTTATTTCTATGGCTTATTAATGCCGTGAAAGTTACTAACTTTACCCTAAATTACCAACCTTAATTTAACTTTCGTACCAACATTCCTTACATTAATATACCACATAACTATAACCACTTACCAACTTTCAATCTTGTTAGGTTTGGAAAAGTAATAACAAAACCACTGACTCCTTTAATAATTTCTAGACATTTATCCTTGCGGTTTACTTAAATTAAAATAAATAAATTGTTATTTTTTGTTATTTTTAATTTCTTATATTGAAATTCAAAAAATTATTATATTGAAATATAATTTTAATTTTATTAATATAAAAAGTTTGTTATTCGAGAAAAATAACTTTCTTATTATGGATGTTAAAAATCATATTCACCTTAAACCCACCTCCCCATGAAATAATTTTATCCAATCTATATTCCCATTATATCTGACTTTATCCTATCTTAAATAAGCATCAAACGTAAAATATAATAAATTTTATATCGACTATCAAATACAGCGGAAGAGCTTAAAGTGGGTTATATGAGTTGGTATTTATTTTTATAGTTAGGGTTAAGCATGGATGATTTTTAGTAATATGGGTTAGGTTGGATATGGGTTAGGTTGGAATCAGATTGAGTTTGGGTCATTGAAAATATATTGTATGAAAATGGGTCAATATGGGTCAAACTATTTTCAACGAGACTTAACCCACCCATCCGACACCCCAAGTGAACAATGGTACATAGCTTGACACTAGAAAGTGTTAGGGAAATCCCTTATGATGTTTTGAAGATGACAAAATAAATCAAAGGCCACTAACATGTTTAATGGTTGAGTAACAGACTATGCAGATGATAGAACATGTAAAGGATATTGTCAAAGTCTATACTTGGAAGAACCAGAAGACAAATTGTAAAGTCTATTGCACTTAGACTTAGATTGTAAAGTCTATCGTACTCAGACTCAGATTGTAAAGTCTATTGCTCTCAGACTTTACATCAAGAACGAGACAGATCGTAACAAAAGCCCCAAACATATAACGACTAGTGATCTAGTTTGGATTCTACATCAAGATTAATTTGATTAACTCAATCTAATTGATTGACAATTGTATCTTGAAGACAAGAACTTTCTATACGAAAAAGCTCTACTTATGGAAACCAAGATTTTGTTTGTATGGGCGATCAGAATCAATTTGGGATTCTACTTCTATCACTCAACGGCTACTAAATCTCCTAGATACAGATATGTCCAATGGGTAGATTAGAAGACGATCCTCTAGATACTGTCCAACGGCTAGTTTGGAAGTGGAGGAGTATTTAAGGAAATCAAGGAACGATGAGCAAGTAAGAGATGAAGCGTAGAATTTATAATTCCAAAGTCTAAGCAACTTCGATCATACACTTGTCTTTGGTGAGCTTAAACGTTTGTGATCGTGAGAGAAATACCAAAAGAGTGATTTAGTGAGATAGTGTGATCTACTACTAAGTGTTTGCATTCAAAGTTGTAATCTCTTGTTGATTGCATAGTGGAATCCAATAGAAGGTTGTTAGCGTGGGAGAATAGGCGTAGGCTTGATCTAAGCCGAACCACTATAAACCTTGTGTTCTTATTCTCTTCCCTGAACTCATTTATTTTATTCCACATTTATTTGCCAAGGTTTATTTTAAACACCTATTCACCCCCTAGGTGTTCATACTAGCACTTTCAATTGGTATCAGAGCCAAGTGCTCATTTGATTAAAGTGTTTTTACTTTTGAGCTAAAGATCTTCTATGGCTAGTATCTGGCACCAAAACTTATGGAAGGGCAAAGCAACACCAGGCCAACATATTTTGATGGAAAGGAATACAACGTGTGGAAGAACAAAATGAAAGCATTCCTAAGATCTAGAGATCCCTTGCAATGGGATGTTGTGGAAAAAGGAATCAATCACACTGCTGCGTCTACATCAAATAAGAAAGGCAAAGACAAAGAAACCAAACCCCCTGCTCCTATGTCTCGAATGGAGTTGTCTAAAAGAGAAGCTCTTGATGCAAAAACCATTTATTCTTTATATTGCGTTTTGTCTCCTGTTGAATATAACATAATTTCTTCATGTGAAACAGCTAAGGAAGTCTGGGATAGACTTCATGTTACTTATGAAGGGACTAATTGTGTAAAAGAGATAAAAGTAAACTTCTTGCTCGGCAAATATGAAACCTTCAAGATGAAGCAAGGAGAGTTGATTGGAAATATATTCAGCCGTTTTACAGAAATTGTAAATGGTTTAGCATATCAAGGTCAGCCAATTTTTGTCCTAATGAAGGTCAACAAACTCTTGCGAGGTCTCTCAAAAGATTAGAACCATGTCAAGACCTCAATCCGGGAAACTCAGAGGATTATGCCATTCTCCGTTGATGAATTGATTGGCACTCTTCAATCCTACGAAGTGAAACAAATCGTTGATGAAGATCCTGAAGGTAAGAAGTCCATCGCTTTAAAATCTAACGCCGATTTTGATGATACAGACTCAGAAAATGACATGGACAACGAAGAACTTGCTTTTACGATCAAGAAATTCAAAAAGCTGAGTAGAAAAGGAAGGAAATTCAGTGGAAGAAGACAATACAAGCAGAATGGGCTGAAAAGAACCATGAAAGAAGATGACAAGTAAGGAAATATATGTTTGATGGCACATTCAGACTCGGACTCAAATTCGGAATCAGAATCAGACTCAGAATTAGAGTCTAACTCAGACACAGACTCAGAATCAAAGTCTGACTCAGACATAGACTCAGAATTCGATGAGGAAATCAAGGTAAGCAATTCAAAAATTCCTATCAATGTTTCAAAGTATATAAATGAGCTTTGTTTAAATCTCAAATCTTCTCTTAAAAGGATCTCCAAACTAAAAAAAGGAGAATTCACGGCTTAGGCAATAGGTTCTTTCTCAAAAAGAAAAGTTTGAAATTTTGCAAAAAGATTTTCTACAAACCAAAGAAAGTCGAGATTTACTTGTCAAAGAAAATGATTCTTTAAAGAAAGAATTTTCAAATATTTCGACAAAATTTTCAATGGGTTCAAAAGCATTAGAGCATATCCTTTCCATACAAGTACCTTACTATAATAAGTCGGGACTTGGTTTCAATAAGGAAATTGATTATCTAATAGATTTTCCTAAAGTCAAGGAGAGACTTAGACAAAGACCTCATAGACTTGCATACAAAAAGCATTTTCAAAGGATCTTTACAAAACATGTTGGTCGAAATGCCCTCAAGTGTTCAAACTGTGGAGATTCAGAACACTTTGAGAAAGAATGTCCTAAAGTCTGGAGACCTATTAAGAAAGATTATGTAAAAATAGTATACTCTACTAACTCTCATGGACCCAAGAAAAAATGGGTACCAAAGAAAAGATGAGTTGTTTTTGCAAGAAATAAAGGAGAAGAAGAAAGAGGATTTGGTAAGGAATTTTTTTTATTCTCAATTTGATTTGGGCAATAATTCTCATTATACTTTATATTCATCATATCCTCGGTTGATTCAGATTTTATTAGGACCATATTCTATGATTTGTTTTATTGAAGAAAGAATCGTATGATTTGTTTTTGTGATTCGTGAGTTGCGATTTGATCTAATATGTGTGATTATTTTTTATATATTGCTTAGAGACAATTGAGTTTATTTGATTTTATACTCTCAGATTTTGTCATATTTTGCAAAGTGAAAATCTGTTTTACGTGATATTAATTTATTATGCAAAATATTCTTTCTTAAATATTCAAGAATTTTATTCTCTCTGATTTTATTGTGCTTTGACTAAGTGAGAATTTCTTTTTCAAGATATTATTGTGCATAATGTTCTTTCTTTAAATAACATGTTATGATAAGTTAAGAAAGAGTATTTGCTTATCTATGGAGATTTTATATTTTGTTATAACGAAATGGAAGGATCAAAATTGATGGATACCAAAAAGGAAATGATTGCATTGCAGGAAATTCTATAAGGGAAGAATGATTGCGAGTTTACGTAGGTGCAATCAAAAAGGTATCTCATGCGAAGATTGGTAATGATTTTTTTTTAATCAATGGTATATTGCAAACATATACCTTGGGTAAGAGAATATTTTTTTTATCCTGCCTTGCAAATCTCTACATACATTTATCATGATTTTAGATGATTGCCTATGAATTATATATTATTTATAGTGCAAATATCTTTTGTCATAAATATAGGGCATTGCAAGTTTTTACTTAATTTGGCATGTGGTAGCATTATCTACTTTCTTTTTGCGAAATGCATCAATAATATATTTTTGAGATTTATGCTCAAGGAAATCCCTTTGATCTTGAAAGATATTATTGCATATTTATGGATACTCTTGTTGTATTCTTAGAAGATGTCTTATATCTAACAAGTTTGATCCGTAAATCAGATGAAGATATTTCGTGATATTTTTGCAAAGATTGTTATCTGTTATACAAGAATTTGCAGGTAGCAAAAGAATCTTCCATATGGTTTTTGGAAAGCGAGATTTGAAAATCATGGAGATTCTTTACTATTTTGGAGGCTCAAAAATTCACTTCCTTGTGCAAAGTTTTTGCAAATTGTTGAGGAAATCCCTAATATGTCATACGAAAGGTTGAGTAATTCTGAATTTTAATAATTGATAATCTTATATATGCTATTCAATTTATTTGAAGAAGGGGCATTATATATTATGTGGATATTATTATAGCTTATTTGTGCAAAAAGCTTGTTAAGTTTATGCAGGTTGAATTCGAGAAGAGCTTGATTGAAGAAAATAAATTTTTGCCTCGAATTTCAAAATGCAAATGATCGTTGTGGATATTGTTGCTACGAAGGAAATAATGGAAAATTATTATGCTTAACGTGCACAAGCCACAATTAGTGCTATTTGCAAATATTGTCATGATGACAGGGGGAGAAAGCGAATCCAAGAGAAAGGAAAGAATCGTGATCATCTCAAAAAGGCAACAAATTGAGGGGGAGCTTTGATCAATTATGGAAAAATCTTTTTGAATCAATCGTGATCTTGATTATTATGGAAGGAATGAAAAGGTAAATGTGTTAGAACTTACCAAGTTCTACAAAATCCGATTAGTGCATCTTTTATTACCACTTGTCATTAACAAATCTTTTATTGATATTATCATTTTATTATGACAAAATGGGTCAAGTAAATTTAATAATGCATCCGTGATCTTTATTGGATAGTTGCTGATATATATGATCGAAGTGAGCTATATTGCATATCTTTAATACTCAATTTACTTTATAAAAACTAATTTTTTTTGGAAATTGTGTTTCATGCAAGATATATTTCTTATCATTTTATATTCTCTACGTGATACTATTTCTATTATTATCGTTTTTTTTTATTATGAAAAAAAGGGGAGAGAATATAAATATGCATATGTGTTGATAATATTGAGCCGCGATTATTTTTCTATATATTGTTATGCTCAATCTATTTGCTATCTTATGCTATCTTTTGATTTGAATTACATTTTGCTCTGATTTATTAATATTTTAGAAAATGTGATTACACATCTGCATATTTAGAGATTGTTTTGTCCTCATCAAAAAAGGGGAGATTGTTAGGGAAATCCCTTATGATGTTTTGAAGATGACAAAATAAATCAAAGGCTACTAACGTGTTTAATGATTAAGTAACAGACTATGCAGATGATAGAACATATAAAGGATATTGTCAAAGTCTATACTTGGAAGAACCAGAAGACATATTGTAAAATCTATTGCACTCAGACTCAAATTGTAAAGTCTATCGCACTCAGACTCAGATTGTAAAGTTTATTGCTCTCAGACTTTACATTCAGAACAAGACAGATTGTAACAGAAGCCCCAAACATATAACGGCTAGTGATCTGGTTTGGATTCTACATCAAGATTGATTTGATTGACTCAATCTAATTGATTGACAATTGGATCTTGAAGACAAGAACTTTCTATACGAAGAAGCTCTACTTATGGAAACCAAGATTCTGTTTGTATGGGCGATCAGAATCGATTTGGGTTGTCCCTCTGAACGCCCCTCTTGTGCTATCACTTCATAGAACACCTCATCGGTGACATAAATAGGTAGCTTGGCAACATCCTTCTCCAGAACGAAATCTTGCGACCCAGTCAAAGTCTTAAACCTCGCAACAACCTCTTCCCTGAGGTAAGAGGTTCTCGGGTTACCAATGAAGACGATGTTATCTATTGCCATAAATTGCTCTTCGACATGTGAACAAGGGTTCAAGTTGGTTGAAATGAAGTTGATGAACTGTAGGTTGTTGCTACCAGGAACAAGCATTCTGGCTGGAAGCGTGTTGTAGAAGAACTTGAGCAACAAAGGCAAGACCACCATGACAAATCGACTGGCCTTCCTGAGTGTACAATATTATGCGTGCATCATTTGTACCACCATCATCTGGGACCCAGCCAGCTGATCGGGAATATACTATGGCAATCTCTCGCCTATTCTCTGCATCGCAAATGATGCACGCATACTATTGTATACTCAGGAAGGCCAATCAATTTGTCATGGTGGCCCTACCTTTGTTGCTCAAGTTCTTTTGCGACATGATTCCAGCCAAAGTATGTTCCAATAATGACCGTCAGCAGGAAGCGCTGGTCATTAGTCATCGTGCCTTTGCCTGCAAGAGCAGCGGTGGATGGCGTAGTTGTATTCACCAGTTAAGCCATTTTCAATCAGACTCTGCAGGACAATATGACGTCAGTCGAGGAGCAGGACATCAGCAAGAACATGTATAATCTTTCTTGGACTCAACAATCACAGTAAAAGTTTGCTGGACAAATGAAAGAAATGAAATTGTTGCATGTTCAAAGTACTTTCATTGTACGAGTATATCGTGAAAGATTGACTAATTGTTTCACATCATGTGAAGAGATATTTTCTTTTTCATCATTCCTCACACACAACTTCATGAGCACATCAAAATTTACCAAGAAGAACAAGAGGGCAAGGTAGCAAACCTGTATGTATGAAGAACTTGGTCTGATGCTTTGGGCCAGAGTAATCTTTAGAGCATTGACAGTAGATAGTGAGTGAAAGAGTTGGGTGTGGCCAAAGTACTGGCAGAAGGCAAGATTTATAGTGCTGGCTTGCCTCTATGAGGGGTAGTCTTGCTATTCAACAGCTTTCTGGATTCACTTTGTGGTTAAGATTTTATTTTCCTTCTTTGTTCGGACAAAATTGCTATTAATCCAAGAAAAGAAAGTTATCCATGCAGACCAATGCTAATGAGTAGGCAATTTAATTAACTTCCTATTAATACGTTGGTTCTTATCTCCACTTGCTATCTAAAATATGGAAGCCACCTGTTTGTTACATATCACGCCCAAATGGGGTTAGATCCGGTCAAACAGATCAACAAAATCTATAAAATCCTGATGGTCCTTAATGTAACAAAAAAATAAATAGGTTTCATACTATTATATCCATTTAATGATAAGCCCAATATAGTGAGCAGAATCGGATATTTTTTTCTATTTTGGGCAAATCAGTTTAAATGAATTGCTTAAATTCAATTTTCTCCAAACATGTTATGTTTTATTACGTTAACGGATTGACTCAATCAATATCCAGGGAAAGACTAAAAAGAGCATGCAAACTGTATAAGGTGAGTTCAGTGTATTGTGCTAATTAACCATAAAAGGTAATGGCCAATATAAGTAAATAACCATACAAGGTATCGCAAAAATAAAACTAAGCATAAAAGGTGCATTCCATAATAATAGAATTCTAACAAACAAAAAAATTGAAAAATATGACACTAGTTCAATTACATGCTTTTCCAGGAAAAGGAGAAAATTTTATTTACTTGTGTCGCCCATTTATGGAATAAAAATCATATGAATTATAGGAATGACAAGAGTAGCAAATCCTTTCATTCAAAATACCAAAGGTGAAAAAATAGAGGACAATTCCAATCTAGTCTGGATTGAGACATTGCTGTTCTCCGTATTGCTAAGATGTAAAATTGTCAATGCTTGATATAAGCTTTCTTTTACAAGAATGATGAATTGAGTCTCTTCCTTTTTGACTATTCCAATTATGATTGCTTGTTCACTTGCCACAGATCCTTACTCATGGGGGTCTCTTATCACAATTCAAGTTTTATGATATCAAGAGTGAAGAATTTCATAGTTACATGTGGGTAAATTGATGATATGGTTGGTGAATGTTAAATGTCGCTAGAGAAAAAAAAATTCTTGATAACCTAATTAACTGGTCATGTGTTTGTAACCTATGAAGCACGGAGACGTTGTCCGTGCTTCTGTGTCGTGTCCGACACGTGTCGGACACATTGACACGCTTGGACACGATCGGACACATGGTCAACATGTGTTGGATTTTCCGACATGTGGTCAAACACGTTTTGACACGCGTGTCCGGAAGATGGAGGGTGGAGGCAAGGGCGAGGGAGCAGAGACAAGCTGCGAGCGACGGCAAGCCCGCGACGGCAAGAGACGGCGAGAGACGGAAGAGGAGAGGAAGGCAGTCGTGCGGTGAGGAGGATGAGGAGAAGGATCGAGAGGAAAAGGAGAGGGAAGGGAGTCGTGCGATGAGCGGCGAGGAGGAGGAGGAAAAGGTGGGCTAGCTAGGGTTTTTGATAAGAAAACTCAAAAATAAAAATAAAAAAGGAGATATGTTGGCGTGAGTTTTAATTTTGGGGGAGGGGAAGTGACAGCTTATCTGTCAGGTGGTGGGGGAGGGAAATAAAAGTGTAATAAATTTGGGGGTGGGGGAAAATGGATGAGGGAAAGTAGGGAGTGGGGGTGTGGGGACTTTTTTTTTAAACGGAAAAATAAATAAATGACATTAAAAAATAATTTTGAAAAATAAAAGTACTGAATTTTGAATAATGATAAATTTTGGTCATTTGTAGAAGATCTTGGATTTATTTAAATAAATTGATTATAATTTCTTATTAATCATTAGTTTCATCAATAACTTTTGTTAAAGTTAAAAACACGTTTCCAAACATGGATACACATTAACTATGAATATGTTTTTCGAATTTTCAATAGATTGACTTATTAATATTATTAGTGTAAATTCATTGTAGGCTCTTTTTTAATTATTTATTTATTTATGAATTTGAATCAAATTAATTAAAAATAAAAATATTCATTTAATATACAACGTGTCCAACGTGTCGGAATTCTCTATTTTTGAGAAATGACGTGTCGACGTGTCGTGTCGTGTCGTGTCGCGTGTCCGTGCTACTTAGTTTGTAACTTACCAACAAGGTTTGACAAGTACAAATATTTTATCATACTTCAAATATTACCAACTCTTTTAATAATCTATCAATATTTATTTTTATAACTAACTCTATGGAAGTTAGAAAATTTTATTTGAAATTGCCATTTTAATTTAGCTTGTGTACCGATATTTGTCATATTAACAAACTAATTTTAGTCACTTACCAACTTGAAAATTATGTTCATTTCTTTATACTTCCAAGATTACCATATACTTTATGTTACTAGCATTTATTTTTCATAACATACCAATATTTTGAAGTTATTAACTTTTATTCAATATAACCAACTTTGATTTGATTGATGCACCATCGCATTAAAATACCAACTAATCTAAGTCACTTGTGACCGACCAAAAAAATAATAATAATAAGTCACTTGCGAACTTTTCATCTTACTTGCTTTTGAAAAGTACTTACGTTTATTCATAACCTAAGGGCACAGTAGTAATTAGTGGGCTACTTGGAATCGAACTAGTACAATAATCCACTACCAAAGCCCCCACTTAATTTGAGTTCCTCATAATAGGAATCAAATCCACAACCATCAATTTCTAAGCTGACGATAGCATGGGAATGCCTTTACAAATCCCTAGTGGTAAACGAAGTTGATGTAGCTGGATCTAACACCTAGAGATGGGTGAATAGATGTTTAAAGAAATTTTACCAAACTATTGCGGAATAAAATTAAATTTCTAGTTAAGTCTGAAAGAGGAACAAAAACAGTTTCAAGAAACACCAGACTTCTAAACAGCAAGTAAGCAACAAACTTGAAATAAACTGAGTTAAGGTAAGAAAAATTGCAAATGAATTTTATAGTGCTTTGACTTAGGTCAAGCTTACATCTACTCTCCTACACTAACTGCTTACTAATTGGATTTCACTATAGGATTAATAGAAAATTATAACTTATGAATGTAAACACTTAGTGATAGATCTCTCTCTAACTCACTAAAACAATCTTTTTGTGTTCTCTCTTGATCACACTTTGTAATGCTCACAGACGAAGACAAATAAATAAAAGTAGTTTCAAACTTTGGAATTTCGAATTCATATTCCCCCCTTCTTCTTAACTGAATGACCTCCTTTAAAAACTCATCCACGCCATACTAGCCATTGACATTCTCCGGATGAATTTCTTCTAATTAAACCATTGGACCGAATTTTTAAAAGGGATCTTATGGCCATTGAAAATAGGAATAAAATTTCCACTTGATTCTAATCGCCTATACAATCAGAATTTTAGTTTCCAAAGGTGATACTTCTCAAAAAGGAACTTATCTTCTAAATTGATTTCATCAAGTTGTGATTGATTCAATCAATATTTGTATAATGGAAAGTAAAATCATTTACCAGGAAACTAGACGTTGTATAATAACTTTCAAATAAGTTTAATCTAGATCTGTGTCACAAACTTGTTAAGTCTTATGCTGGACTCTTCTTCGTTCTGGATAGTATCTTGTTCTAGGCTCGTCAGAGTGAGATATGCTTGTAGAAAAGGTTTTCGAAAAATCTTCAGAAGCAAAGATAATGGAAGCAAAAAGTTTTGTCAACTCCAAAACTTAGTAGGAGTTTTTTCAACAGAAGTGACGACATCTTTTCATACTTTCAAGAGTACCAACTTTACCAACATTTATTTTTGTGGCTTATCGCCGTATTTGAAGTTACTCACTTTCATTCAAATTTACCAATCTTAATATGATTGATGTACCGTGATTCATCAAATTAAGATGCAACATTTTAGTCACTTGCCAACTTTATATCTTGCTTGCTTTTAAAATGCAGCAACATTCCTTTTGATTCAAAGGTAACTAAACACTTTTAAAATCTACAGATATTTATTCTCGTGCCTCACCACTTTAACTAACCAACGCCTTAGAAGTGCTCACTTTTATAAGAAATTACCAACCTTAATTTTGAAAGTACCAAAAATGATTAGCGACTAAGTTAGTCACTTTAACAATTTTTTACCTATATTTCTTTGTACTTCAAAGACTATTAATTGCTTCAGAAATTTACAATCTATTTTGATGGCTTATTAATGCCGCAGAAGTTACTAAATTTATTCAAAATTATCACCTTAGTTTGATTGTCCTGCCGACATTCCTCACATTAATATTATCAACTTTTTATCTTGTTAGGTTTTGAAAAGTAACGAAAAAATTACCAACTCCTTTAATGATTTACCAACATTTATTCTTGTGGCTTAGTGATGCCTTTCAAGTTATTAACTTTTACTCGAAATTTCCAACCTTAATTTGAGTAAAGCGCCAACATTCATCACATCAAGCCACCAGCCAATTATAGATGCTTACGACATTTTTATCTTGTTAAAAGTACCAACATTCATTTATACTTTCGAGATTACCAACTACTTTAATAATCTATCAACATTTATTATTGTATTTTATCAATATCTTCAAAGTTACTAGCTATTATTCACAATAGCCGACCTTAATTTAACCTCCTTTGATATTGGATTGTTCATCTCTATCGTAGTGATATGCACTCACTACCAAATGTTGGATGGCACCTATTAAATTCCTTGGACTAGAAAAACGATCAAATGGTTTCACGACGGCCGTGGTTTGACCCACCGTTGTTGGTGAAAAACACATCCGCTTAGCTTCACTCGTTCAACGATCCTAACTAGGTGAATGTGATAAGTCTGGAACCTTTCAATCTCTAGGCTTCGAATCAAGCCTAGTTATATATAACATCATGACTCACATCACCGCGGAGTGAGCCCAAACTCCAACCATTCAAAATGAGCCAATTGATTGTCTTGCCCGATTTTGTAGAAAAGAAGACTTTCAATATATTTGCGACCCTTTTGAGGCACCACACTACGGTTTCCATTTCCATGTAATTTTGCAGGTACTGGTTTTCTAAAAAGACTTCCCCTTCTCTTTGCAAATCCATTTATATCCCAATTCAAGTTGTGTAAAGATTTGTAAACAATCTAATAACAATGTTTAAATCCTCATGATTTTGAAATAAATCTTTCCTAATTTGTATTTTGTCCAAAATCAAAATTAGACATGATAAATCAGTAGAAAGGTTTTTGGCGCTTGGGCAATCCGTTCAATCTATAAAAGCAGTCATGACACGGCTGGTGGCAGCTACGAAAACAAATGCCTCCGCTCCTAATCCTGCGCCGATCGAAGTGCCCAGAATGTCCAGGCGACTGAAGTTGATCCACCAATTCAAAAGCTCAAGTTGCAGTGAATCTGATGCTGAATGAGGTTGCTTGGAGAAAGTTAAAGGAAGAGAAAAAAGTGGGAGACTGAAAAAAGGAGACGGGCTAAGATAGAAGACAAGATTAAGGCCATCCAAGGTGATAGAATATTTAAATATTAAATCATATTTTCATATAATAATTAAGATTTTAGAACAGTTAACAGTGATCCTCACAATATCTTACATGATATCGAAGCAGTACCGTGTGGGATACAACAGCTTAAGTTTTGAGAATAGTTGGTGATAATTTCATAAAATCTTACACAGGGATTGATGAATACAACAAGATCGCTAACTCAAGCATCCAAGGGGATGTTCCCGCATATCGAGATATAGACGAAGTTCAAGGTACTTAAGTTTGACAAGTATGATGAAACTGGATGCCCTCTCTGCCGCTTGAATCTTTCTGGTGCAAGAATGGCCTGATAATTTTGCATCTTCCCTCCAAAGAAAATAGTCGGGCGCTTATGTTGATTCTCTAAGATTCGATGCGTTTGACGAATGGGGAAGAATGGCATCCGAGCCAGATTGATGGGCCTTGCGCAGGTTCTTAGGGGGCTTGACCGTCCCATCCTCAAACTAGCGTGACTGCAGAGACGGCAAAAGGCTGTGAGTAGATTGACCAACATGTACAGAATTAATCGGGAATATCGGGATCCATGGGCAGATGTTGCGGCACATTTTGATGTTGCGAGGTGATTAACATGGGACAATCGAGCTCAAAAGTCATGGACATAGATCACCTATATATGTTCTGATCATTTATTGTTCATCAGGGACTTCTCTGCTGCTGAAAATGATTGGCATTGGGCTTTGTCTTGCTTTCCAATAAGCTCAGAGGTGTGTTGCTCCGTCTTGCGCCCAAGGATCGGTTATACGAACAGTAGTAAATGGCCTTGCTGCTATAACGGGCATCACTTCTTAAAGTTTCGGAGCCTGTAAATACAATTCGAAAAGATTATTTAGAATCCGACGTCTTGAGATCAAATTCCAGAGCCACTTGTTTTATATTTTACGTCTTGATCAACACCCTAGGACTAGCATAGCAGCCTTTAGTTCAACGTTGAAACTTCATTGCCAGCACGAGGCAAACCCTTAGATTTGACGCATGTAATGTATTGGCCTAGTGTGAAAAAAACAGGGCTAATATCACAAAAAATTCCACATTGGCGAATTTACCCTTCATAAATTTTCATTGAATTTTATTATCAAAATAATAAATTAAATGACACGTCATAGTTGATGGGTATACTAGTTTGAGATTTTACACTTTGTTTGTCACACATGTACTAGTTTATGATTTTTCATGATATTAATCCAATTTATTAAAAAAAAATAAC
Organism: Eucalyptus marginata; assembly: GCA_014182565.1. Lineage (NCBI taxonomy): Eukaryota > Viridiplantae > Streptophyta > Magnoliopsida > Myrtales > Myrtaceae > Eucalyptus > Eucalyptus marginata. Next base: position 25,167,814 of record CM024592.1, on the reverse strand, counting down.
AGAAAGTAAATTTGTTACAAATGTATCAATTTGAGTTTTTTTGTCGTCCAGAAATTATTTTAAAACAAATTTGTTACAAGTATATCAGTTTAGGGTATTGATGGTTAATAAATTAGTTTCGAGTTAATTTATCATATATATACTAGTTTGAGATTTTTTTGTAGTATTAACACACACAAAAAAAAAATATGAAATATATTTTCCCTTGATAACCTAGTCAACGTGAAGCAGCTTACCGACCAAAAAAAAAAAAAAAAAAAAAAAAAAAAGGTGAAGCGGCTTCTTTCTTTTTCACATGTCTTATCCCATTCTACTGAGTAGCAAGACATATTGAAATAGCATTTTCGGTATGCTTTTAATTCCCGAACACACCTCGAATACACAATCAGGTTCTTGAATTTATTCCTGCAATTGAGTTCTTTAGCTCGCTTGATCTTTAAGTTGAACCTTTTTGTTATTTACAACTACCATTTTGGATGATCGATGATATAATATTCTTCATAGGCTGAAAATTGTCACTCATTTCGAGCCCAAAAAAGGTTATGAAAGAAAAAAGTGGAGAGGGTTAGGGGGCGCACCGCTCGCCTCTTTGCCATGACGGCATTCTCATCGGTAAAGTAGGGACGACCTGCTATCCCGATCAGCAATATTTAACGATTTGCTGTCATGCCAAGCGAGTAAACTTGATAGAATCGATCATGATAGATTACATGGGAATCTAATTGCACAACTCAAGTGAACTAGAGGAGGATGTAGTTATACAAAAGAGCTCAAAATGCTTAATTTAGACACCTAACAAGAAGTGGATCGACTTGATCTATGGCCTCAGGGGTCTCCTCTCTCCAGTCCAATCGTATTTGGCCGAACAACAGCCTCCCAACCATGCACGTTTTAACAACCTGTCAACCACCCGTCTGTCTCTTTTCATGTCGAGAAACCGCTTGTCTCCATGTGAGATCAAGAGCTGACAAAATGCTTAATCCATTTCAGCTGGTACGACATATGGCCTGAATTATTATTTGATCTAATTGCTCTTCCTAAGAATGGAAACACGACATCATGAATTGTCACAAGCATCATTGTATAATATGTTACACATAGGACACTTGATTGCAATGCATCTCGGTACTAGTCGTACCATTAGATGCCTTATGGCGAAATAGATGATGAGCTTGACCTACATATTAATTTTATTAGTAATTGATTTACATTAGGTCCTTTCCGATGGACTTACTGATAATCTAATTCAAAGTTACTTTGCCTGACGTTGGCCAATAATTTATATTGTCATTGGATTCCCTTTTTTTATTGGCCACATACTTTTTACATTTAAACTTGTCATAAGAGCGGGTTGGAATTGGTCCAATCATATAATTCCGGATAGTAAAGACTTGCTCAATCCATATCCAACCCTCACGTAATTGAAATCATTTTTGTGCATTTTCCCACAAACCAGTAAGCCTTCTTTCCAGCATGGGAGGATTTTATCTGTTATATGCCTTTAGGGCTGGAAAATAGAAAATCCATGCATCAATTGTGATGCTCTCCAAGTTAAATTTAATTTCCATGAGGCACATCATATCAAGTTAATGATATTAAGCACAGAAAAATCTACAAAATACAGCATAAAAGCACACCCGTTAGAGAAAGTAATACCTCCTAAAAGAATGGCAAACAATGCAATTAATTAGTTTAAGAAAAGATCATTAATGAGGAAAAACATGCCAATTCTTCTTTCTTTTTGTTACATGTATAATTAGGGGTGAGCATGGTTTCCAGGTAAAACCTGAAACCTGAGAATTGGACTAGTGGAAGCCTGTTCGACTCCAGGTTTCAGAGATGCGGGGTAGGTTTTAGGTTCCAAAAATTATGAGACCTGTTTCGATAGATAGGTTTCAGGTTCTAGATAGATGGAACCTGAAACCTAAAACTTGGAACTTGAAATAAGTCTTTGTGTTTTTCTTTGTCTCTGTCTTTGTGATATTCTGCAATAGTCCATAACGTCCAATGATTAGTGTATAATCTAAAAGTACTAGTTTGAATTTCCATGTTATGATTAAGATTTTTATTTTGTTTTCGTGTATCTAAATATAGGTGGTAATAGTAACAACAAATTGTGATCATTAAAGGTGATGATTTATTGTTATCATTTGATTAATAACACAAGTGAAACCTGAGTAGACTCTGGAACTGACCATAGAACTTGTTACAAAATAGCTTTTAGGTTCTAGGGTATATAGAATAGATTCCAAATTCCAAAAAATGATGAACTTGTTATAGTGGGTAGATTCTAGGTTCTATGTGCAACCTACCTATATGGAACCTGAATCTTAGAATTTGGAATTGTTTATCCCTAAGTATAATTAAAGAAAATCTCTTACTTTTAGCCATTAATTGTGAAGGCAAAAAGTTGGGTAAAGAATGAGGAGTGAAAGAAATTTTTTTTGGCGCGGGGGGTGGTTGGGGGTTGGGCGGCTTGGGGGAGGTGGGGGTTAGATTCGACTATTCATATCCTTTCACGTCGTTACAAATATGTTTCAAGTAATTACATAATGTTTCAATAAAATGAAAAATTTGTCAAGTCATTTCTAAATTTATTATACGAATGTCAATTCAGTTCTAAACTTTTTGATTTTGTCAATTTAAACCTTTACGCAAAATTCTAATATAGTCATGGTTAATTTTCATCGAAAATGACTAACATGATGGTTCAATTATCACCGATAATCCTACATGTCAAACTACTATGTCAGCAATTTTCAACAAAAATTAGCTACATTAGAATTTTGCAAAAGTTTAAGATTAAATTAGCAAAATTGAAAATTTTAGGATTGAATTGACATCCATAGATTAGACTTAGGACTGATTTAAATATTTTCCCTATAAAATATTGGCCCTTCATTTTACATAATGTAACTTTTGACTTGATCTTTAATTGATAAATTTACTATGGAAAGTGATCTTTCATTGATCTAATGAAATCAAAACACAAGATAATTGTGGTTAAATTATCTTAAATTTAAAGAAAACATACAGTATATTCTTAAATTGATCTTTTTCACAACTATGGATTTTATTCTCTCTTTCTTTTTTGGTAACCGAGGTTCCACCGGGCCCCCTTTTGCTTACGCTAATTAGGGTCCCACGGCCCGTACAGTGTTCGAACGGCACCTTAGGCCAGACGTCAATATCTCGGGGGAGACTAGCATAGAACCCCACCACCATGGGCCCCCCTTACAACACTAGCGACCGCGGGTTTTGAACTCTCGACCTCAGCGATAAGGGAGGAACTCTCAACCAGCGCAGCTACCCACCGGTGGGTATGGATTTTATTCTTTCTTGAAGGGGCAAAAAAAAAAAACTCAGTAAGCAAGATTCAAGGTAGTTTTTTTCTTTGCCATGTTCATTATTCAGCAAGATACATGATTCATATTACCAAATGAATATCGCCAAAAGCAGGAAAGACTGACTGAAATTAGAAAGAACAATTACGTAGAGGATTACATAGTCAATAAACAATACCGGATTGCAAAGAAAATATGTTCTTAAGAAAACTTCCATATGCTAACTCAAAAAATTATAAATCTAATTAGTAAAGTCACATTCGAGTTTCCATATGACTCAATCTCAAATTAGCCTCCAATATATTAATAGATAAATATATTCGAGTCTATTAATTGAAATAATTCGTGAATTTCCTTCCTCAATGGAAAGTAAATATATTCTATACTCGTATCAAAACCAAGTATAAGTGTTTGCGTGGTCACTACTTCAAACCCAACCAGCACTCTCGGCGATGAAGCTCTCCCTCTCCATTCCCCTCTCTTCCTTCTTCTTCTTCCTTCTTGTTCTCAGGTGAAGCTCGAGTCACATTCGCTTTACTTATATGCTTGTTCACTGCAAAAATCGAATTATAATATGTCGTTTTTCTTAATGCTCGACTAGAAGAAAGGCAGTTCTGAATATGTGGTGATGAGAATCGTTGCGTTTTTCGTCTGGTAATGCAAAGTACCGACCTACCCAATAAAGCTCTGATGGCTCTTTTTGCTGACTTATATTCTCTAATGGTGGAGATATGACAGACGGGTTTGTCGTGAGTTCTTCATGAAAGTTTTGGAGAAACAATCCAAGTGACTTTCGGAAACTGATTCGTTCGTGTCTCTGTTGGTTTATGATGACTTGGGTTGGTCTTGGACTTTTTGGTGTGAGTTGCTTTATATAGATTATTCTGCGACAACTTTTGTGTTTTATATTCTGTAGTTGATATTTTGCTTGAATAATGGTGGCTCTAACAAAGATGGTCTTGGATATCTCCAGCAAAATTAATGCTTTGATGTATTTTGACAACATTGTGTGTGAAAATACTAACTTATACCATAATGTTGGTTGGAATCTTCGTATGTGTAAAGCAATGTATTTACCCTTAAGATGTTAATTCATTGGGTCTTGAGCAACATGCGAAGTATTCGGGAGTTCTAATTAGGTGAACCAAGTAGTAAAAGGCTAATTTTCAAAGTTTCAGTGTCTCGTCTGAACAGCGTGCTAGCACCCCTCCAAGAGGTTGGAATTCTTATAATTCCTTTTCCTGGATCATCTCCGAAGAAGAGTTTCTGCAAAATGCCGAGATCCTTTCCCAGAAGCTCTATGCCCAGGGATATGAGGTTATATACATGCTACTGTGACATTCACCGATATGTTTTGTTTCTTTTTATGTAGAATAGCGGAGGACTCTTAGTGAAACTAAAGCATTTTTTTTTATCCTTTTTCTTTGTCTCTTCCCTCCAAAATATGCAGTATGCAGTTGTCGACTACCTTTGGTACCGGAGAAAAGTGCCAGGCGCTGGCGCCGATTCTCTGGGATTCGATGTGATTGATGAATGGGGAAGAATGATCCCTGACCCAGATCGATGGCCATCGTCTAGTGGTGGCAAAGGGTTCACTGAAGTCGCAAACAAAGTCCATAGCGTGGGTCTGAAGTTCGGGATACATGTCATGAGAGGAATAAGCACGCAAGCTGTCAATGTTAACTCTCCAATCCTGGATACGACCACGGTTCGTTCCTTTTACTTGTAGGATTCATTTTCTCCCAGTTGCACAAAGCCTTCTTTTAGACTAGATTGACATGAAATTTTCTCATTGGTGTTGAAATTCCTCATTTGAGTGAGTTTCTTTTAACTGTTTATGTTCACTTTCATCGAATGGTCTAAACAACTGATCTGCCGCCATAGCCTTAAGAAGAGCATCAAGTGTGACCCTCAATTCTCTGAAATTATTGTTCTGCTTCCATTCTGTTTCTCTACTAGGGACGTGCATATGAAGAGTCCAGGCGGGTTTGGCATGCACAAGATATAGCTCTTAAGGAAAAGACTTGTGCTTGGATGCCACATGGATTCATGAGTGTAAATACTGACTTAGGAGCTGGAAAGGCTTTCTTGAGGTCACTTTATCAGCAATATGCATCGTGGGGCGTTGATTTCAGTGAGTGACCATGATATCCGTGTATTTTTTCTGCCGCTGTCACCTCTTAAATTCAAACTGCTTCAATTAGTTTCTAACAATGATATAACTAGATGAACGACTGGAAATGAACTTGATTATGAATCCCTATCCTTAACACTAGCTGTTTATCATTTTGATGCAGTTAAAAACGACTGTGTATTTGGTGACGATCTGAATATAAATGAGATCACATTCATCTCCAAGGTGCGATATGATGGTTCTTAATCTTTTATTCACCCACTCAACAACCCTTTCTACAAAAGAAAACTGAAGTGGATCCAATATCTGCTGTGGCCTCTCACAGGTTCTAAAGGAGCTAGACCGTCCCATCCTGTATTCTCTGTCTCCTGGAACTAGTGCGACACCAGACATGGCAAAGGGAGTGAGTGTATTGAGCAACATGTACAGAATTACTGGGGATCATTGGGATACATGGGCAGATGTTGCAGCACATTTTGATGTTGCAAGGTGATTTAACATGTCACAGTAGAGCGCAAATGTCATGGACTTGGACTACCTGTTAATAGTCTCATTACTTTATTGTTCATTAGGGATTTCGCTGCTGCTAAAATGATTGGCTCCAGTGGCTTGTTGGGGACATCATGGCCTGACCTTGATATGCTACCACTGGGATATCTCACTGATCCAGGTAATAACATTGGGCTTGTCTTATTCTCCGATAAACTTGAAGGTCTGTTGCTTCATTCTTCCCCTAAGGGATTGGCTGGACTAATAAGTGGTTATAAAGCTGCTTTAACAGCCGAAGCACCCAATCAAATTAATATTGCTTGCAAATGGATCGGATTACTGTTACATGAGGAGCCGAGAGATTACACCCACTAGTGCTCTAGCAGATCGCTTTGGACTTTCAGAACAAAGTAATTGACATGCTAATCATTTGATGTTGTAAAACTTAATGTCCACAAGGAGCCAGATAGGCTTCGCCGTGATGGTAAGGCCTTACCCTTGAAGGTTATGCCTTGACTACTCCTTTGGGGATTCAACATAGTGGACTTTCTCTGGGTTGCACGTGTAGAGTGAATTCTCACAGTAGCTTATGCAAACTGATTTCTTGTGCCCTATTGTCAAGTTGCCTGCCATTTTAGAATGCAGCAGATAGGTAGTTTGATACCTCACGATCGTGGGCAGATGTCACTAGACAGTGGCTGTCAGGGCTCCTTCCTTATATAACTTTTGCAGTATCCAATATTTTGCTGAAGTGAAACTCCCTGTCATTACCTCTGGAAAAGTAGGTGTAGTGATGTATTGCTGAAGTGAAAACTCTCTCAACAATTAGGTTCAAATGAAGGCCCTCATAGGACATGTAGGCTTAACCTGAAGGAGCAAAGAACTCAGGTAATGAGAATTTTTTTGTGACTTCACTATTTGCTTGGAAGCAGAAAACCATATTTCAAGCTAATAGATTATATGTAGATGACTATGTGGTCGATTGCCAAGTCCCCCCTCATGTTTGGTGGAGACTTGAGGAACATTGATGATACAACTTTCAGTCTAATCACCAATCCTACTCTGCTAGAGATAAATTCCCATAGCTCAAACAATGTGGAGGTATGTACTCTCTCTTAAGATCTGATAAGACAAACATTTCGAAGCACTTTTAGGCTACTTATGCGGATTATTTTACAGTTCCCGCAGATCAGTTGGTTGTCAAGTCCAAGAGGTAGAAAACATGGGCGGTCTAGAAGTTATCCAACAAGTGTGGAAGAGTCAGTGGTAGGGGTATTGGGTCTGACTAGTTGCAAAGATCCAAAAGCAAATGGATGGCTGGTCGAAGAGCTGGACCAAGATCTTGAACGGATCTGCTGGAAAGAGAACATGGAGAATAGACATGGAGAACCCTTTTGCCTATACAAGAGAAATTCTTTATCCAATTCGTAAAAATGCTCTCCTACTTTTAATCTTTTTCATTTGCTGTTCTCTCTCCCGTAATTGTTCATAACTCAAGTGTCTGTATATGTATGTGCTGTGTAGCAGAGACCAAGGGATAATGGATAGGAGCCAATATCAGGGAACACTCCACTCATTAGCTTCTGAAAATATGAAGTTCTGCTTAGATGCATCTGCAAGACGCAAAATCACGTCCAGTGAGTTTGCAAGAGCCTCCTTTTCCCCCTGCACACAGAATGCTAATCAGGTATTTTTCAATTATTAGTACAGTAGACAAACTATGGACACAATTGGGAACTCCACACTTGTTGCATTGTTGGAACCTGTTGACGTTATCAAGTAGATGAGGTTATTGCACCATGGTGTACCCTTTTATGTTTGTCTTCAAATTAGACTCCATTTATTGGCTGAGATTCATGCAGAAGATAACATACTGTACGTTTAACTTTGACAGATGTGGGAGTTTCACGGTAACGGGACGCTGATAAGCAGCTATTCTGGACTATGCGCTGAAATGAGGAAAGTCAAAGGTTAAAAAGAATGGTTACTGATCTCAAAACGCCAGAAATCTAATGTTTCGTATGTCTTATTTACGGCCACATTGTTTGTGCAGCTAATGCTGGTGCGACAGGAGCTCGGTCCTGGATCGCAACTGGAAGATCGGGTTTGATTCTTATATATTGCCGCTCTCTCTATTTCTTGCCCCACTTCTTCCCCTAGTTTAAGTCGTAAGGACTTGCATAATTGGATCTGCACACTTTTTAAGACGGAACAAAATGCAATATAATCCAGTTTTAAACAAAGCATCAAAGGCCTAACCAGCGGTTTTAATAGCTTTGCCACACGATCTAGTTAAGCGAGTATGAACATTTTCTAGACCTTTTTCTTGTCTCACTTTTGTTCTTACATCAATGCAGGAGAAATATTTCTGGCGTTTTTCAACCTGAACTCATACGACATGACAATATCCACGCTAGTCTCTGACCTGGCCAAGGCACTTCCGGGTCGGACGGTCAGTTCTTGCACAGGCTATGAAATATGGAGCGGCACTAGGATTGACCGCCCAACGCTGTACTCAATATCAATATTGGTGGAATCACATGATTGTGCCCTATATGTCCTAAACTGTCACTAATTAGAACGAATGACTGCGAATAAATTTTGATTTCGAATTCTGTAACTTTATTCCCCATCACCATCTTCCGTTCATTGACATTATTGCAAAGAACAAATGTTGGTTAATCCGAGAATCATGCAATGGAACAAGGCGATAAATATGTGGGAAAATAAAGGGATGCCCTGCTGCAAATTTAGAGGAGCAGGTTTTGTCGATCAAGGACTCAAGTCAGTTGGGCCTCGTTTTGACTCAAAATGAGAATTTAGAAAGCATTCTAAAGGAGAACATTTCAGTCAATGAACAATGTTTACATATCAAGGGAACATGGACCACCTGAATTTTCCTGACCAGTCAAACTTATAAAATTTTAGATTTAAGATCCCGATCATGGCGGAACTCGATTAATGTCCACAACACCTTAGTTGCATGTAGAAATTATGGGCATTGCATTTCATCAGTAACTAGATAGATTAGGGTAAAAATAGATAAATCAACTTCTCAAGTTGACTAATAAACTTTGAGCTTCCTTGCTTGATTCGCTTGAAGCATGAGATGAGCTGAGTGCCGATTCATTTATTTGTCCTATCTCTTTGTGGTCAATTCGTTTTGCAAGCATAATAATGTTTTTATTGATTGTGGTTCATGAATCGAACCGTGGAGGTGGATTCAAAAGCTTGGGGAGCTTCATGGGTTTCCTTTGGGATTAAAGTTAGTTCTAGGATTTACATTAGGCTAGATCATAGATTTAGACATTGGTTGAATAATTTTAAGGATATGATTAGATTAGTATCACTTAGACATAGGTTCAATAGCTTAGCGTAGACATCACGTTTATATAAAATAGAAAAGATAAAAATTAGTAGTGCTCAGCTTAGTTCAAGTTCGGACTCTCCTCATAAATCTCTTTTAAGTTTAGAATTAAATTTAGAACTAGAATTCAAAATCAATGAATAAGCTCACAATAGATCATGTATTGGATATACAAACGAAGCATTATAATATTCTTTGTCTGGCACTGTATCTAGTTACTTTTTTATATTCTATTTTTCGCTACTTTTCCTTAATATTGTTTTATGTGCGTTTATATTACTCCATTTATTAAATTGCATGCTTTTAATTTAGTTGAATGATTAGACTAAAACATTAGGACCATAATGTCGCGACCTACCCCGGGAGAGGGAATAGGTTTAGGGGTATTACCTAAAAGACGGGCCTACTGTCACGCCCAACCTCGAGCGCGCAAACATCCCTCGGCGATCGAGTAAAATGCAATGTTTCAGGACACGTCACCAACCCATTCTTTTTATCTTTTGATTAAATGCATGCGGAAGCAGTTTAAATAAACACATAGTCAATCAACAAAACAGAGATAATAAAACACAACAGACGATTTCCAAAAGTGGTACATTTATTTATCCACTTATTAACCCCAGGAAGTTTAATAATTACAAGCCTTTTTACGGCCACTTCCTATTGACCCTCTCAAAAATCTTCAGGGATTAAGGTTAACCTAAACTTCACTAACGACAGGGCTAGCCAAAAATGTGTCGCATCTCGCACCCACCATAACCGCACTTGGCAAATTATCAAAAGATTTAGAACTAAATTGGTCAATTTGAAATGTATGAAACCAAACTGGTATTTATATAATAAATTTATCACTTTTTTGGTAACTTGGAAAGACAATTCTAGAAGTGCAAATACTAAAATTTGGAAGGACAATAGAAAAGATAGGCGCAGATTTGGAGGGTGAAAAAAAAATCCAAGGCATCACCCTCATTCAGAACTCAAAATTCGTGTTTGCATCTCATGATCGTGTTGACTACCCATATCCTTTTGTGTTGTTACAAAATATTTTTCAATATAATTGAATAATGTTTCAATAAAGTATTGGCCCCTCAATTTACATAATGTAAACTTGACTTTATCTTTAATTGATAAGATTGTAACTATTGAATCTAAAATTTCATTAATCTAACAAAAATGAAACATTGGATACTTGTGAATGTATTATCTTTAATTGCTAATTATAATACACAGCCTATTCTTAAAAGGGTAAAAGCTGCCAAAAAAGATAAAACTATAAATTGTGCCCATTATAACACATTTACCCTTAAAAAAATTTTCCGTCAAAATTCTGTAAAGAACTGTTAAAAATATGCATAAATGGACGCCACAAAGCAACTGGTGTGAACATAACACCCACGTGCTTTGAGTAAAATAAAAATAATATTATTTTAACTGAAAAATCATCTAATAAAACATTAATGGAGGGTAAACATATAAGATATATACAAGTTTTAGATTTTTTATATCACAAAAAAATTAGAATAAATGTGTCACAGTGGGTATAGTTGGAGGTTTTAATCCACCAAAAAAAAAAATCAAGGTAAATGTATTATAAAAGTGGGCAAATTTAGTTTTTTTTTTTCCTTCTTAGAATTGTCTTCTTCTTCTTCTTTTTTTTGAGACCATGGATTTTCATCTTTCATGAGGAAAAGAAAAACCCCAGTAGGCATTTATTAAGTTTTCTTGGTGTGACATCCCGAATTTTTCGGTTCTGTTTCCTTCTGATTGAATCGGGCGTTTTATTGACGTGTTTATAGGGCTATTCTCAGAACTGATCATTCTTGAGATAACCGGACTATCTCTAAAATTATTAGGAATTTTAAGGCAATAGACTCGAGAATTCGACCAGGAATCGAACTTCCGACCGTGTCCATCTTTAAAGGCCATCTCGGCACGGAGTTAAAAATCGATTTGAAATCGAGAGATAGACCGGATCGACAAAGGATGTGTGGGCTAATCGTGGGTGACACCACTAAATTAGAAAATTCATGTCGACCTAAGACTAGACGATTTTCTTATTATTTTGGTACCCCGTGTCCGTATTTGGATTCTCGGGATTTTCACGACAATCGAGAGTCGCTAATGAGTCGAGTGGGTTCATAGTGGTTCGAAGAAAATCGACCACGAGTCAATTGCACTTAAAAATATCCGAAAGTTACCCGGTAGCCTAGGTCACGCTAAAAATGCGTCGAATAGAAATTAACCACCAATTCGAGTCCGATTTCAGAAATTGAAGTTTCGGACATGTCACAATTAATTTTAGGAGTGTCGACTCAGTCTCTGAAGATTTTTCGGAGATTCCAAGATTTTTACGGAAAATCGGTTCGAACGCCGCGGAAAATCAACGGAAATTCGGATTGGCCGAATCGAAGAGAATTTTGACTATCAAACCGAACTATATGACGAAGGGGACTTGCAGGAATGGTATGGACTTTTTCTACATCAAAATCGGACGTCGAAGTTGGGAATTTATTGAAGAAATTGAAGATCAAAAGAAAATGGGAAATTCGGAATTTACAAGGGCAGCAATATTTTGGCATCATTTTGGATGATTTGGTGGAATTTATTTTGATAGAAAGTAATAATGGACAAGAAGATATTTATGGAGACAATCGGGGGAACCAAGCATTGAATGTAAAGGATAAGTTTTGATGATTTTGTTTCCCCTTTTTTCTGCCTTCTCTCGCACGCCCCTCCTTCTTGGCATATAGCCCTCGCCAATTCCCCATCCAATCTCTCTCCAGCTGCCGCCCACTTCTCACTCCCTTCCCCTGATTCTTTTTCGCACTTCACAAGCAGCTGTTCACTTTCTTTCGTGCGTTGAGTGAAGCCAATTGCCTGCAACTCCACTTCATTTTGCCACCACTTGGCCGCATCCGCCAACTTCTCCATCTGCTTCGGTCAATAGAAGTGGATTCCCCTCATTTCTTTGACCGAACAACATCGATTGAAGCCACGTCCACGCCTCTTCGACAACCAGCTCCCACCGAACCGTTATCTGCTGCCACGCCTCCTCCAGCAAACTTCGGTTCTTCAGTCATCAAGCGAAGACCACCGACACCGTTCGAAGACCACCCGCCAGCTGCTTCTTCGTCCGTGTCTTCAACTCGTGGATTTCGGCCAGCTCGAAGACCAACAAATCCAGCTTCGGTCTTCTCCAGTCAGCGTTCGGCTTCATCGTCTTCATTCAAGTCTCCACGCGTCCCCTGCTGGTCAAACGAAGCTGCCCTTCTTGCTAATTGTTGACCGGGTAGCATCCGCAAAGCCACCGGTTCTCCTCTCCACGAAGCTGTCGTCTCTCTCTCTGCCGCTCGTTCGGTCAATCAAACCGATTGAAGCTAGCAGCCCATCCACGAAACATTCAGCCCAATTGAAATTCAAGAGCCCAGCAGCTTTCGGCCCATTTGCAGCCAAGCCCGTCCATTGCCACCGCAAGCCCAACAAAGACAACAAATCTTCGGCCCAACAGAATTTCAGCTCCAAAGCCCAACAAAGCTAGAGGCCTGCGGGGACAGCCCATTCAAGGCCCGTTCAGGCAAGTGAAGCCCAGTCCGAAGCAAGAACAACAAATCTCACTTGGGCTGAGATTTGTTGGGCCCGAGCCTGGCCCGGCCCAAGCCCACCGTGTCGCCGAAAGTCCACCCGGCCGCCGTCGCGTCGCGTGTTGATGTGATTCGATCTCCATTTTCTTGCCAAGTGAGTTTTACTCACTAACGCTTTCTTAGTTTACCAATTATACTTAGGGTTGGTTAGATTTAATTAAATGCAATTAGGTGGTTAGACTAATTTAGATAAATTAAATTAGTGACTTATTGACGCATGTTAGGTGGTTAGATTTAGCTAGTAATGAATAGAAATGCCATGTTATTTATTGAGCGAGTCTTGGTAATTTTCTGGGCTCGTCTCGGCTTCCAATCAGGCATTACGAGCCTAAATTGGATTTTTAATAATTATTTATTTAATTTTCGAAATTAATTATTTAATTATTTATTTTTCCGGAAATTCAACCGGGATAGCCGGTGACCGGAATTTCGTGCTGATCGTCGTGGTGCAGTCCGTTTATTTATTTGAGCTTTACTTAGTGCTAAAATAAATTATGAGTGAATTTAAGATTCATTCCTAATTTGAATCGGAGAGGGTCGGGTGGGGCCGTAGTAAAGCCACTAGATCTTGAGAGGGTCGGGTGGGGCCAGTAAAAACGTAGATCTTGAGAAGGTCGGGTGGGACCATAAAGCCATTGAATCTTAAGTGAGGCATCTTGGAAGAGACACGTGGGGACCGGTGATTTGATGCATCACTTTGGTGAACTAGTGCGCTTAGAGAATGCACGTGTGCTTCTATGACATGTAATCGACTAGTTCGATTTGTTATGAGTAGTTGGGTGCCTATTATGAATTATACCGATTTGCGGTGGAATCGAGGCCAAGTAAGTCCTCTCGACCTATGCGTGTTTAGGCGGCCCCATAGTGTATTGGCTTACTAATCGAGTCTTAGGGAGTAGAACTCGGCCGAGACGTGGTCTCACGTGGTTATTGAATAACCATTTCGGGACCCCGAGTAAGAGGCGAAGAGGAGGAACTTGAGAAGGAAAGCACTGACGTGAATCCTGAGGAGGAGAAAGATTTTTGAAGAAGAAGATGATCCAGAGAGGGATCTTGAGTACAACCCGGATGTGGATTGAGATCCCATCCCTTTTGTAAACCCTGTCTTAGTGTGGATAGGTGTGAGACTTGTTAGCTGTAAATAGTATTGTAAGTATACTATGAGTTGCACTGTTAATAAAAGTGTGGTTGTGAATTTCAATATGAAAAATATGGCCTGCTTTTCTATCCCATTGTTTTATTGTTCTAAATTTATAACTACTTCCGCATGCGCATAATAAATAGAAAGGGTCGGCGATACATTGTCCTGGGATATCGCACTTTAAAATCGACCAAGGTAAGGGATGGACGCGTGCCCGAGGATCGGGACGTGACACTTGGCCATCTTCATTATTCAGCAGGTACATGATTCAGTTTGCCATTTAAGGGTTAATACCCTGCAAAACTTCAAACTGGTACACCTGCGACAAATTTACCCCAAACTATTTTTTTATCATGAAAAACCCCCAAACTGATACACTTGTAACAAATTTACCCCCAACTGATCATAAAAAACCCTAAACTGGTACATTTATGACAAATTTACCCCAAACTAATTTATTCGACCGAAAAAAACCCCAAACTAGTAAGTTTTTGACAAATATACCCTCCGCTAAATTAGATTAATACCACACAAAAAATCACAAAAATTGTAAACTGTGACAAACGGAGAGTAAAATCCCAAATTAATATATCGGTCAACTGTCACGTGTTATTTAACTTAATAATTCGACAGTAAAATTTAACGAATACTAACAGAGGGTAAATTTATTACAAGTATACCAGTTTGGAGTAAATTTGTCAAGAGTATACCAATTTTGGGTTTTTGGTGGTCAAAAAATAATTTGAGATAAATTTATCACAAGTATACCAGTTTTGGGTTTTTCAGGATATTAACCCGCCATTTAATTATCAACAAAGGAAGTAAACACCGAACAGAATTAAGAAATTCTAATTATGTGGAGGATAAAATAGGTAATATGCTAAAATTTGGATAAGAAAACTTTCATATCCCAGATCAACAAATTATAAATCTCATTAGCAAAATCAAATTCGAGTTTCCTCCATGTATTATGTCAATCTCAAATTAGCCTACTATAATTGGAGGATTTTTTTTCTTCATTAGAAAGTCAATATTACTCAGCAGGCATTTACTAACTTTTCTTGGACATCTTCATTAGTCAGCAGGTACATGATTCAGTTTGCCATTTAATTATCAACAAAAGAAGTCAACACTCACAGAATGAAGGAATTCTAATTACGTAGAGGACAAAATAGGTAGTACGCTAAAATTTGGATAAGAAAACTTCCAACAAATTATAAATCTCATTACCAAAATCACATTCGAGTTTCCTCCATGGATATGTCAATCTCAAATTAGCCTACTATAACTGGAGGATTTTTTTCTTCATTAGAAAGTCAATATTACTCAACAGGCATTTACTAACTTTTCTTGGCCATCTTCATTATTCAGCAGGTACATGATTCAGTTTGCCATTTAATTATCAACAAAAGAAGTAAACACTCACAGAATGAAGGAATTCTAATTACGTACAGGACGAAATAGGTAATACGCTAAAACTTGGATAAGAAAACTTCCATATGCCAGATCAACAAATTATAAATCTCATAAGCAAAATCAGATTCGAGTTTCCATGTAAATGTCAATCTCAAATTAGCCTATTATAATTGGAGGATTTTCTTCTTCATTCGAAAGTCAATATTTCTATGTTCATATCAACCCAGGCACATACATATATCCACGTACTCATGCTACTGATCACTGTATGCGTGATTCCGAAACACACCGAAAGTTGACGCTCCTCTCTTTGCTTTCCTGCGTTACAGTTCAAAACCAAGCTCTCAGGGATGAAGCTGTCCCTCTCCATTTCCCTCATTTCCTTCTCTTTCTTCTTCTTCCTCCTTATTGCCAGGTGAAGCTTGAATCACATTCACCTTCCTCATGTGATTGTTCACTGCGAATTCTTATCAGATTTTGTGTTCTTTTTGCTTAATGCACGACTAGATGAAAGGCAGTCCTGAATATATGGTGACAAATATCGTTGCCTTTTTCATCCGGTAATGCAAGTTACCAACTTATCTAATAAGCTCTGGTGGCTCTTTTTGTTGAATTATACTCTGTAATGGTGGAAAAATGATAAGACGTGGAAATGGAGGTCGATGCGTTCATTGTGACATCCGTGTTGGAAAAATAATGCAAAACTGATTCTTGATTTCCGTGCGAGGTCCAAGAGATCTTGGGAAACTGAATAATTCATGTCTGTGCTCGCTTATGATGACTCAGGTCGGTCTCAGATTTTGCATTTTGAGTTCAGTGAGGGTATTTGTGAGACAAAGGATGGGCTAATCAGAGAAATATCAGAGTACATACACCTGTTTTTTGTAAATTTTTTGTTATGAATTGCTTGATATAGATTACTCTGTGACAATTTCTGCGTTTTGTATTCTGTAGTTGCTATATTGCTTGAGTAATGGTGGCTTTAACAAAGATGGGCTTGAATATCTCCAGCAAAATTAATGCTTTGATGAATTTTGACAATGTTGTAAATGTACGTGTGTAAAAACACTAATCTATACTATAACTTTCATTGAAATCTGCGTGTGCTTATGGTAATGTGTTTCCAGCTCAGATGTAAATTCAGCAGGTCGCAAATTTCTTGAACATGTGAAGCAAGTGTAAGACTAATTTCAACTTTTCAGCGTCTCATCTGAAGAGCGTGCTAGCACCCCACCGAGAGGTTGGAATTCTTATGATTCCTTTTCCTGGATCATCTCCGAAGAAGAGTTTCTGCAAAATGCTGAGATCCTTTCCCAGAAGCTCCTTGCTCAAGGATATGAGGTTATATCCATACTACTGTGATATTTCACCAATAGAATTGTCGGTTTTTATCTAGAATAGCAAAGGATCCTTAAAGAAACTAAAGCATTTCTTTTTCATCCTTCTTTTCATCTCTTTCCTGCAAAATATGCAGTATGCAGTTGTCGACTACCTTTGGTACC
This sequence comes from Eucalyptus marginata, assembly GCA_014182565.1. Classification (NCBI taxonomy): domain Eukaryota; kingdom Viridiplantae; phylum Streptophyta; class Magnoliopsida; order Myrtales; family Myrtaceae; genus Eucalyptus; species Eucalyptus marginata. Next base: position 25,150,780 of record CM024592.1, on the reverse strand, counting down.
GAAGAAAAGTACCAGATGCTGGTGCCGATTCTCTGGGATTTGATGTGATTGATCAATGGGGAAGGATGATGCCTGACCCAGATCGATGGCCTTCGTCTAGCAGTGGGAATGGGTTCACCGAAGTCGCAAATAAAGTCCATAGCCTGGGGCTGAAGTTTGGGATTCATGTCATGAGAGGAATAAGCACGCAAGCTGTCAATGATAACTCTCCTATCCTGGATACCACCACGGTTTGTTCGTTTTACTCCAGGTTTCATATGCTGATTTTTCTCCTTCTTGCACAAAGCCTTCTTGTAGACTAGATTAAAAGGAAATTCTCTCATTGCTGTTAAAAGTCCTCGCTAGGGTGAGTTCCTTTAAACTATTCATGTTCACTCTCATCAAATGATCTAAACGACTGATCTGCTCCCATAGTCTTAGGAAGAGTGTTAAGGTGTGACCCTCACTTTCTCTGGAATTTGTTTTTCACTTCCATTCTGTCTCTCTACTAGGGACGTGCATATGAAGAGTCCGGTCGGGTTTGGAAAGCACAAGATATAGCTCTTAAGGAACAGACTTGTGCTTGGATGCCAAATGGATTTATGAGTGTAAATACTGACTTAGGAGCTGGGAAGGCTTTCTTGAGGTCACTTTATCAGCAATATGCATCGTGGGGACTTGATTTCAGTGAGTGATGATGATTTTTGTGTATTTCGCTGCCACAGTAACCTCTTAAACTTAAACTGCTTCAATTAGTTTCAAACAATGATATGACTAAATAAATGACTGTAGATGAACTTAATTTTGAATCACTTCAATCACTATCTTTAATACTAATTGGTTATTTTTGATGCAGTAAAAAATGACTGTGTATTTGGTGCCGATCTGAATACAAATGAGATCACCTACATCTCCGAGGTGATGTGATGGCTCTTTTATCTTTTATTGACCGACTCACTTTGTCCTTTTTGCAAATGAAAACTGAAGCGGGTCCAATATCTGTCGTGGCCTTGCACAGATTCTAAAAGAGCTTGACCGTCCCATCCTGTATTCTCTATCTCCTGGAACTACTGCGACACCAGATATGGCAAAGGCAGTAAGTGGATTGAGCAACATGTACAGAATTACTGGGGATGATTGGGATACATGGGAAGATGTTGCGGCACATTTTGATGTTGCAAGGTGATTTAACATGTCACAGTAGAGCGCAAACGTCATGGACATGGACCACCTATTGATATTCTCATAACTTTTTGTTCATCAGGGACTTTGCTGCTGCTAAAATGATTGGCTCCGGGGGCTTGTTGGGGACATCATGGCCTGACCTTGATATGCTACCACTGGGATGGCTCACTGATCCAGGTAATAACACTGGGCTTGTCTTATTCTCCGATAAACTTGAAGGTCTTTTGCTCCATCGTACCCCTAAGGGATTGGCTGGACTAATAAGCACTGAAAAGCCGGAGAGAGGCTTTGGTGTGATGGTAAGTCCTTACCCTCGAAGGTTATGCCTCGACTTCTCCTTTGGGGTTTCAACATTGTGGACTCTGTCCGAGTTGCACATGAAGAGTGAATTCTCACAGTAGCTTATGCAAGCTAATTTTATGTGCCCTGGCATGAAAATTACGGCTCATGAGAAAGCTTCTGTATCGTCAAGTTGCCTTCCATTTTAGAATGCGGCACATGGGTAGTTCGATACTTCACTGTCCTAATTAAATGGCACACTCAGTAAGCCAGAGGTTACCTGGGCTCCTTCCTTATGTAACTTTAGCAGTTTTTAGATTATCTTGCATATGTGAACTCTTTGTCGATGCCTTTGAAACGTACATGGAGTGATGTATTGCTAAAGTGAAAACCTTCTCAACAACTAGGTTCAAATGAAGGCCCTCATAGGGCATGTAGGCTTACCATACAGGAGCAAAGAACTCAGGTTTGTGTTTAAAGAAGATTTCTTTTGACTTCACTATTTGCACCAATCAGAAGATAAGATTTCTTGCTAACGGATTAAAGTTGTAGGTGACTTTGTGGTCAATCGCCAAGTCCCCCCTCATGTATGGTGGAGATTTGAGGAATATCGATGATACTACTTTCGGTCTTATCACCAATCCTACTCTGCTTGAGATAAATTCCCATAGCTCAAACAATGTGGAAGTATGTACTCTCTCTTAAGATCTGATAAGACAGTCATTTCAAAGCACTTTTAGGCTACTTATGCGGATTATTTTACAGTTCCCGTATATCAGTGGGTCATCAAGCTTACATGGGCAGTCTAGAAGTTCCCCGACAAGTGTGGAAGAGTCAGAGGTAGGGTCATTGGGTCTGACTAGTTGCGAAGATCCAAAAGCAAACGGATGGATGGTCGAAGAGCTGGACCAAGATGTTGAACGGATCTGCTGGAAAGAGAACATGGAGAATAGACATGGAGAACCCTTTTGCCTAAACAAGAGAAATTCTTTAGCCGAATCGTATAAAATGCTCTCCTACTTCTGATCTTTTTCATTTGCTGTTCTCTATCCCGTAATTGGTCATAACTCAAAAGTATTTTTATATGTATGTGCTGTGTAGCAGAGACCAAGAGATAATGTATGGGAGCCAATATCAGGGAACACTCCACTCATTAGCTTCTGAAAATATGAATTTCTGCTTAGATGCATCACCGAAACGCAAAATCACATCTGGTGAGTTTGCAAGAGGCTCATTTTCCCGCTGCACACAAAATGCTAATCAGGTATTTTTTATTATTAGTTGAAGATTAGTGCAGAAGACGAATTTTGGACACAATTAGGAAGACTCCATACTTGTTGCATTTTTGGAACCTGTTGATGTTATCAAGTAGATGAGGCTATTGCAACATTTTTCACCACTTTATTTGTCATCAAATTCGACTCTATTGTCCAGCTTAGAGTCATGCAGAAGATAACATGCTGAATATTCAATTTTGACAGATGTGGAAGTTTCATGGTAACGGGACGCTGATAAGCAGCTATTCTGGACTGTGCGCTAAAATGAAGAATGTCAAAGGTTAAAAAGAAGGGTTGCTGATCTCAAAGCCGGAAATCTAATGTTTTGTCTGTCTTATTTACATCCATATTGTTTGTGCAGCTAATGCTGATGCGACAGGAGCTCGGTCCTGGATCGCAACTGGAAGATCGGGTTTGATTCTTGTTAATTGCCTCTCTCTTTATTGGCCCCCTTCTTCCCCCAGTTAAAGCCGTAAGGACAACATAATTTGGATCTACACACTTTTTAAGACGGAACAAAATGCAATATGATCCCGTTTCAAACAATGTATCAATGGCCTAATCAGCAGTTCTTAATAGCTTTGCCACACGATCTATTCAAGCAAGTATGAACATTTTCTAGACATTTTTTTGGTCTCAGTTTTGTTCTTACATCAATGCAGGAGAAATATTTCTGGCGTTTTTCAACCTGAACTCATACGACATGATGATATCCGCGCTAGTCTCTGACCTGGCCAAGGCGCTTCCCGGTCGGACAGTCAGTGCTTGTACAGGCTATGAAATATGGAGCGGCACTAGGATTGACCGCCCAACGCTGTACTCGGTATCATTATTGGTGGAATCACATGGCTGTGCCCTGTATGTCCTAAACTGTCGCTAATTAGAACAAATGACTGCGAATAAATCTTGATTTCGAATTCTGTAACTTTTTTTTCCCATCACCATCTTCTGTTCATCGGCATCATTGCGAAGAACGAATGTTGCTTAATCTGAGAATCATGAAATGGGACAAGGCGAGAAATATGTGGGAAAATAAAGAGATGCCCTTCTTCAAATTTAGAGGAGCAGGTTTTGTCGATCGAGGATTCAAGTCAGTCATGTTGGCGATGAAGTTGGGCCTCGTTTTGACTCAAAATGAGAATTTAGAAAACATTCTAAAGGAGAACATTTTAATTTATTTTTCGGCACATTTGGATCGCTTAAAAAAAAATGAGTCAGTGAAAGATATTTACATATCAAGGGAACATGTATGTTACCACCTGAATTTTCCAAACCGGTCAAACTTAGAAAATTTTAGATCCCAGATCCCAGATCATGGCAGGACTCGATTAATGCCCACAACACCTTAGTTGCATGTAGAAATTATGGGCATTGCATTTCATCAGTAACTACATAGATTGGGGTTAAAATAGATGAATCAACTTTTCAAGTTGACTAATAAACTTTGAGTTTCCTTGCTTGATATGCTTGAAGCATGAGATAAGCTGCGTGCCGATTCATTTGTTTGTCCTAACCCTTTGTGGTCAATTCCTTTTGTAAGCATTCTAATGTTTTTATTTATTGTGGTTCATGAATCGAACCGTGGAGGTGGATTGAAAAGCTTGGAGACTCGTTTCCTTTGAGATTAAAGTTAGTTCCAGGATTTAGACTCTACATTAGACTAGATCATAAATTCAGACCTTAGTTGAATAATTTTAGGTATATGATTAGATTAGTATCACTAAGACATAGGTTCTGTAGCTTAGCGTAGACATCACCTTTAAAGAAAAAGGAAGAAGATAAAAATTGGTACTACTCAGCTTAGTTCAAGTTCGGACTCACCTCAAAAATCTCTTTTAAATCTAGAATTAAAATTAGAATTGGAATTTAGAGATAGAATTCAAAATCAATGAATAAGCTCACAATAGATCGTGTATGGGACATACAAACGAAGCATTGTAATATTCTTTGTTTGGCACCGTATCGGTTTACTGTCCATATTCTATCTTTTGCTAGTTTTCCTTACTATTTTTTTATGTGTGTTTACATTACTCCATTTATTTAATCCCGTGCTTTTAGTTTAGTTGAATGGTTAGACTAAAACAATAAGACCATAATCAACTGAAAACATGGCATGATCAATTTACTGGTTAAAACCTTTCGGGTTTGGAATAAGTACATTAGAACTGTCAAAAATTATGTACGTCGCGCTCGCTTTAGTGTCAAAAAATTTCGTCAACTCACTTAAGTATGAAATCCGAGAAAAAATGATCACTTAATTGGCATATTTTTATTAAGAACCAGTACACGTGGACGTACAAAATGACATCGCATAGGTCAATGTGGCTAGCTTGCCTGAAAACAACGTCGTTTATTTCTTCTCTCTCCCTCAGTCACATGTAGAGATAGTTTTCTTCCTTCTTCTAAGATGCCTTGGCAATTGCCCACCCATCCCCTCCAACATAGAGAATGTTCAACGACCTGATCTCCCTACCAAGTCCAATATGAAACCGTCAATGCTCTCCTTCTTCGCTGCGAGGGAAACCATGTCTTTCGTGTGCTACTTGATCCTCACCTTCATCATCTACAACTTCCTCTTTGTCCTCAACCCAGCCACTCACTCCTCTCCTTAATTCACCAATTAGGGTTTTGATTTTGGGGGCAAATCAATTAGGGTTGGTATGGGGATTTCTCTCAATTTGCAATATAGGGTTTATATTTTGGGGCAAACACTGTAGATGACCTCACTTTTGGTCTATATGTTGACCGGGCATGCCAATTAGCGACGTCAACCGAAGAAATTAATAAAATATGACCAAAATCAGATTTGACACGTAATTGATCGTTTTTTTTTTTAAGTGACACTTAAGTGATCAAAGAAAAACTTTTAGCATTAAAGTAAGTGCCACACACAACTTTTGGCACTTCTATACTCATCACTTAGGATTCATAATAAAATAAAAAGACTGTGTGGACAACTTAGAAAACAAGTCAATCAAGTTGGATACCAAAAGGGCATTGGGTCAAACAAACTAAAGTAATCACATCCTCGTACTTAGTTCTTTGGTTGCATAGGCCAGTGGGAACTCTTTATCACATAAAATTCTCACATAATTAATCAAATAAAAATGAAAATCCCAACATCATGTGGATAAAAATTTGGCAAAACTTGTGCTGATTGGGGACTATTGGTCCACCTCTAGCATTACCTTTAAACCTGTCTTCCCCCGTTGGGTGGGTAACAACAATGTATTCTTAAATTCGGGAAAAGGATTTCTACTTTTAAAAGATGGAGATTATTTTCCAGAATACGACTAAATATCAACCTTTACACCAAATACCTTGGCGTTTGGGCATAAGAATGTCGACTCCCGTGACCTAGTCTTCAACCACGAAGCCTGAGAAATCGATGCTTGTACTTAGGTCTTCAGTGGAAATGCACAAATACCCGACTCTTGCGTCGATGTCACTAATGCCCCAACTCGATTCTATCAAGATGGAGCCTAATTCCTCAGCAACTAAGCCCGAGTCCATAAATGCTAGGCTCAAGTCCCTCAAGGCTTGCGACCAAAACAAAAAAGAAAAAAAAAAGTCCCTCAAGGCTTGGCCCAAGATTCCATTATCATATCAAGGTCCCTAGCGACCATGACCAAAGTACCCTACTTCTATGCCCAAATCAATGATGCTTGGACCCTATTCAACCAAGGCCGAAATCAAGACCCTAGTACCTATGCCCAAATCCCTAACAACCATACCTGGGTGCTCACCTCCCCCATCCAAGTCATTGGCACCCGAACCCAAGTCTATTAAGGTCAAGCTATGTTCCTCAACAAACAAACCCGGGTTCACAATGATTGGGCCCAAATTCCTCGAGGCTAAGCCCAAGATAGCAACACTTGTGCTTAGTGTTGGAGAAAACTCCTTTAAATTTTTGAAGCTAACAAAACTTGTTCAAGTCTATTCTGAAGAATTCCAAACTTTAGTATCAAAGTCTGAAGACCATTAGACTTTACGTTCAAAGTCTACCCACACTGACAAATTCCAGACTGAACGATACTGAAGAATGAAGACTTATCCAGATGCAAGATTTTGTTTATTTCTTCAGGAGTTCGGTTCGTATGGCTTAAGGATGGCTTTCTGGATGGATATATCACCTACGGGATTGATTATCTTTATTGGAATCAATTTCGATATTCAAATCTTTTGGAAGGCAAGTAAACTTGGAAAGTATCTACTTATAGAAACCAAGATCCTGATTGTATGAGCGAACAGGATTGACGGGCTTTCATCTCAATTTTCAAATGACTCGAGATCTCCTTGATTGATTCCGTCCAACGCATAGATTGGAAGAATTCCTTTGGAAAGTGCCAACGGTCGTGAAGGCATAAATGAGTATTTAAGGTGGAATCTCCAGTTGTTAGATAGTGTGCATGAAAGAGAAATTTCAAAGTCCGAAGCTTTCCATTTCCTTGTTACTCCAAATACTGAGCTCAAAGTTGTAAACAAAAGAGAGAAACTTGTGTGAGACTTCGTGAGAGACCAGTAGAGACTCTTCACTGTGAAGTTGAGATCACCAAGCTGTAAAATCTCTTTTGATTCTTAGTGAAATCCAGCCAGTAGGCTGTCAGCGTAGGAGAGTGGACGTAGGCTTGATCTAAGACGAACCACTATAATTTCTATGTTCTCATTCTTTTCCCCAAACTCCTTTATTTTGTTCATCATCTGAATTCATTCAAAGTCTGTCATTTTCTAAAAGAAAATTACTTCTACTGAACTTTGCGAAAATTTTACTTCACACCTATTCACCCCCTCTAGGTGTTGTTACTAGCCCTTTCAATTGATATCAAAGCCTGTGTACTTATTTTATTGAAGTGTTTTACTTCTAAAGCTAAAGATTTATGGCTAGTATTTTGGCTCCAGGTTTGGTTGAAGGCCAAAGCAATACCAGACCTCCTTACTTTGATGGGAAGGAGTACAATGTGTGGAAAAACAAGACGAATGTGTTTTTGAGATCAAAAGATCCCCTGGAGTGGGATGTGGTAGAAAAAGGGATCAATCCCAAAGCTACATCAACCTTAGAAAGAGGAAATGAAGTTGTAGATGCTAGCGAAATAACACAAGCAGAATTAACCAAGAGACAAGCTCTTGATGCTAAAGCTATCTACTCTTTATACTATGCTTTATCTCCTACTGAGTATAACCAAATTTCTTCCTGTGAAACAGTTAAAGAAGTTTGGGACAGGTTGCACGTTACCTACGAAGAAACTGATCGAGTAAAGGAAATGAAAATCAATATTCTACTCGGACAGTATGAAGCCTTCAAGATGAAGCCTGGAGAATCCATCACTGATATGTTCAGTCGTTTCATTGAAATCGTGAATGGATTGGCATATCAAGGACAACCAATCTCAGGACCAATGAAGATTCAGAAGATGACATGGACGATGACGAGCTAGCCCTTATGATTAAGAAGTTCATAAAGTTGAATAGAAATGGAAGAAAATTCAACTGGAAGAAACAAAGCACGCAAAATTTCCAGAAGAGACCGACTGAGGACAACAAAACCAGCAAAGATGTAATATGCTTCGAATGCAAGAAAAATGGGCATATCAGACCTAATTGTCCTTTGTTGAAGAAAAAGAAAGAAAGAACTGAGAAGTACAAGAAGGCTCTCAAAGTAGAAACCCGGAGTGACACTGAGTGCGAGGAAGGTGAAGAAGAATACGCCAACATTTGTTTGATGGCTCATTCCGACTCAGACTCAGAATCAGAAATAGACTCTGATTCAAATTCAGACAAAGAACTTGAGGTTAGTAATTTAAAAATTCCTATTAAAGTCTCAAAGTATATAGATGAACTCAGTCTCAGTCTCAAAACATCTCTTAAAATGATTTCCGAACTAAAAAGGGAGAATTCTAAACTGAGGCAACAGGAAACTTCTTGGAGAGAAAAGTTTGAAAGTCTGGATAAAAGTTTTGTTGATTTGAAAGTAAATTTTGATTTTCTTTCAAAGGAAAATGCATTTTTGAAAGAAGATATTTCAAATATCACAAAAAGATTTTCAAAATGATCTAAGAAGTTGGAGAAAATTCTTTCAGTACAAAGACCTTATTTTAACAAATCTGGTTTGGATATAACTTCATAAACTACTCCTTTAAGTGATTTTCCCAAACTTAAAGAAAGAATCAAACAAAGACTTACAATGGCATTTTACAAAAGTCACTTTCAAAAGGTTTTTGTAAAACCTGTTGGCCGAAATGCCCTCAAATGTTCAAAGTGTAACAGCTCAGAACATTTCGAGAAGGAATGTCCCAAGGTTTGGAGACCTGTTAAGAAGGACTAGGCAAAGACCGTCTTTAATACTAACTCTCCTGGACCCAAGAAAATCTAGGTACCAAAAAAAACTTAAGTTCTTCTTATAATCGTAGGTCACTATTAAGAGGAAGATCAAATGGTATTTGGATAGTGGCTGTTCGAGACTCATGACAGGAGATTCAAGTTTCTTTGTAAAACTTGTTCAAGTGAATGGTGAAAAAGTTTCCTTTAGTGGAAACAGCAAAAGAAGGATTGTTGGATGTGGAACCGTGAAGATTGGAAGCCTGACTATCAACAATGTCTCCTTGGTGGAAGGTCTGAATTACAATCTACTCAGCATAAGTCAGCTTTGCGATATTGGATTCAAAATAAATTTCTAAGAAGACATCTGTTCGGGAACGAGCAAAGACTACTCTCAATCTTTCATTGGACGAAGGCATGGGAATATCTACCTTCTGGGTATAAAACCAGAAAGTTCTCAGTGTCTTATATCTATTCAAGATGAAGCAAATCTTTGGTATCGAAAGCTTAGTCATGTTAACATGAAGTAGATTGCCAAGATTTCTTCCAAGAAACTTGTTCATGATCTTCCCAACCTGACTTATCAAAAGTCTAAACTATGCACTCCATGTTTTTTGGGAAAACAGGTTAGAAGTTCCTTTAAATCTATAAATCAAGTTTCTACTAATCGAGCTTTGCAGCTTCTGCATATGAACCTCTTTGGACCAACCAGAAATCAAAGTATTGGTGGAAAAAAGTACCGCCTAGTAATCGTGGATGATTACTCTCGCTTTACTTGGGTTTATTTTTTGGCAAATAAGTCTGAAGCCTTCTCTCACTTCTCAAAGTTTGCCTAGAATGTCATAATGAAAAAGATATGGTATTTCGAGCATACAAACAGACCATGGAGGTGAATTTGAAAATAAAGACTTTTCGAAATTCTGTGATGAATCTGGTTTTCAACATGTTTTCTCTTCTCCATACACCCCAGAATAAAATGGGGTTGTGGAAAGGAAAAACATATCCTTACAAGAGATGGCAAGAACCCTTTTAATTAAGAGCAATATATCCTCTCGATTTTTGGCAGAAGCAGTTTCTACAACTTGTTACATCATCAACAAAGTGTTCTTGAGGCCTATCTTGGAGAAAACTCCATATGAAGTATATAAAGGAAAGAAGCCAAATGTTTCTTACTTCCATGTTTTTGGATATAAATGTTTTGTTTTAAAGAATGCAAATAATCGAATTGGGAAGTTTGAAGAAAAATTAGACGAGGAAATCTTCCTTAGCTATTCTACTTCAAGCAAATCTTACAGAGTCTTCAACAAGAAGACTCAATCCGTGGAAGAATCTATTAACGTCAAGTTTTAAGATTATGTGCAGAACTCAACTTGAAGAGTCTGAACCTGTTCTAGACTTTACAAAGTCTACTTCCCCCGAAGAGGTTCAGACTTCTGGAGATCAACAACAAGCAGATCTAGAAGATTCAATTGAAGCAGAGGATCAGCAGACTCTCAGATCAACTAGCAACTGGAAACGTAAGTCAAGTCATCCCAAAGAACTCATCATTGGCAACATTGATGAAGGAATTCACATCAGACCAAAAGGCGAGAAGAGTCTAGTGCCCTGGCACTTGTTTCTGAGATAGAACCCAAAAGTGTAAAAGAAACCCTGTCTGATGAAAGTTGGATCGAAGCTATGCAAAAAGAACTCAGACAATTCAGCATCAATGGTGTTTGGGAGCTAATTACTAAACCTAAAGGTAAGTCTATTATCGGGACAAAATGGGTTTTCATGAACAATATGAATGAGAAAGGAAAAGTGGTCAGGAACAAAGTAAAACTCGTGGCCAAAGGATATACGCAAGAAGAATGGATAGACTATAACGAGACCTATGCACCAGTAGCGAGGTTAGAAGCAATTAGATTATTACTTGCTTTTGCTTGCTATAAAAATTTCAGGTTATTCTAGATGGACGTCAAAAGTGCATTCCTCAATGGATTCATCCAAGAAGAAGTCTATGTGGAACAACCACTAGGATTTGAAGATCCAAGAAAGCTAGAATCAGTCTACAGACTGAAAAAGGCCTTGTATGGACTAAAGCAAGCACCTCGAGCATGGTATGACAGGTTAAGTAAATTCCTAACCCAAAATTGTTTTGTTAAGGGAAAGGTAGATACTACTTTGTTCATAAAAAGAGAGGGTAAAGACTTTCTACTGGTTCAAATTTATGTTGACGATATTATCTTTGGATCCTTTAATGAAAATCTATACAAGAAATTCTCTAGTTGTATGCAGGATGAATTCAAGATGAGTATGATGGGTGAGTTAACTTTCTTTCTGGAATTGCAAGTTAGACAATCAAAGAAATGTATCTTTATTCACTAAGAGAAGTATGCAAAAGATCTCATCAAGAAATTCGGATTGGAGAATTGCAAAAAAATAGAGACACCAATGTCAAGTTTTTCGCCTTACCAAAAAAAAATGTCAAGTTTTTCGAAGCTGGACAAAAATGGAGGAAAAAAAGTAGACTAGAAGCTTTACAGAAGCATAATCGGTTCTCTTCTTTACCTTACTGCATCTAGACCTGACATTTTATTTAATGTTTGCATCTGTGCTAGATTCCAATCTGATCCCAAAGAATCTCGTTTAAGTGCTATAAAATGCATCATCAAATATGTTGCGACTACTCCAAAGCTAAGTCTGTGATATCCCAAAGAATGAGACTTTACTCTTGTTGGATATTCAGATGTAGATTTAGTAGGTTGTAAAGTCAATAGAAAGAGTACTTCTGGTACTTATCAACTGCTAGGCAGCATGCTGGTGTCTTGGTTCTCAAAGAAGCAGAGTACCATGGCTCTATTAATAGCAGAAGCAGAGTATGTGGCTCTTGGAAGTTGTTGTTCTCAAATTTTGTGGATAAGACAACAGCTAAGAGACTTTAGAATTGAAGAATCATGTACTGAGATAAGATGCGACAACACCAGTGCTATTAATCTCACGAAGAATCCAATTCTTCATTCAAGGGCAAAGCATATAGAAATTCGGCACCATTTCATAAGAGATCATGTCCAAAATGGGGAGATTATGATTCAATTCATTGACTCGAAAAATCAGTTGGCAAACATATTTACAAAGCCTCTGAAGAAAAATCTATTTGAGTCTATTCGCACCAAACTGAATATTTTATCTCCTACCAGTTAAAGTCTGAAGTTGGTCAGACTCAGACTTTCCAGACTCTACTTCAGTAAAAGAAAGTCTTGAATCGAGGTATTTTATTTTTGGAATGAAAATGTATGTTTAATCGAATCGTTGTTTGCCTATTTTATTTTTGGAAGTGATCTTTTTCGAATTTTTGAATTTTTGGCAGTTTTTATTTTCAGTTATTTCGAAAAAGGTAATTTTCTTTGTGACGGTTCTTTTTCTTTTATTTGTGACCGTCCATTTCCTTTATATACCATTCGTATTCCTTTCGAGCACTCTTTACCAAACCCTAGCATATAGTCTTTCTATTCTTTTGTTTATACTCTCTCATTTCTACTCTCTTGTTTTTACTCTCAAGATTGTTTTGCAAGTCTTCACCTTTTTCACTCGAACTTTTTCGTGAAATCTTCCACGACTGTGAAGATATCTTTTCAAAGAAATTCATCTCGGATCGCAAGCAGGGGACCACGGAATATGCTTGAGGGTCCTACACATTTTGATCTGATCGAGGAAGAAGACGTTTTACAACATTCTCCATAACGTGCTACACAGAATCCTCCGCAACCAGTGCAAGAGGAAATCAAGGGAGATATGGAACCTCTCCGAACCATGAAACCCCAGGTTATTTATAAACTTTACTCCATCTAAAGACGAGTGGTACTACTATGATATTTATCGATGAATTTCTAAAAGAAAGAGGATACAAGAATGAGACTTTATTCTTGCGAACGATGGAAAGATTAGGAATACTGCCTGCAAGATCGACAGATAGAGCGTTTGCTAATTCTCCAGTTGATCCTCATTTTGGATCTTTTAATCAACCTGAGAGCAAAGACGATGATGAGAGGATGTTCTTGAACTTCCAGCCGAGAATGGGCATTGCTACTGAAGTGTCTGGTGATGGAACGAGTCTTTTTCGTTCTAAGGATCAAAAGAGAGTTTACTCAAGACTATTGAAAAGAGGGGTGATGAACCCTCGATTAGTCGATTTTGATTTTCTAGACTCAATCAAAGTGAATCTGAGGGAAAAATTCTCTCTCCTTCAATTAGAGAACTTTTGCTCTGAGACTACTGTTGGTTATCTTGAGTTAACTGCTTATTTCTATTCGAACTTGTCTTTTCTTAACCCGAATAGATTTCAATTCACTGTGCGTGATAAAAGCTACATGGTGCATGTTGACACGTTGGCTGACATTATTGGGGTGGAAAGAGGTGGTTTCCAATCAATAAGTGTCTCGGTTGGTCATGCGACAAGATTTCTTATTAGGGACAGACTTCCTAAAGTAGGCATCACTTACTCCAGACTGTCTGCCTCAAATATTTTGCTGCACAAAGTCGTGATCAACTGCATTCGGCCAAAGTCAACTTCAAAGACAGATGTTTCTTAATCTGAAGCCAAATTGATGTTTGCCATCAATAATGGATTGAAGTTCTCTTTGCCTCATACAATCCTAATGCATATGTACAGGAATGTTGTGAAGGATAAGGGACGGCTCCCTTACTTAGCGCTGGTCACACAACTATTCAGACATTTTCAAATTCAGTTTCCAACCTCTCTTTGTACTAGAACTATTGATCATATGGTTATAAGATTGAAAATGGTGTCCAAGATGAGGATAAAAGATCTGACCAAGGCCATAGAGCGCTTGAAGGAAGAGTCCCCCAGCAAAATCAAACAAGACTGTTGCAAAAAGAAGGAAAGGCAAGGAGCTTATGCGTGAACCTGCCAAGAAAAGAAGAGCTCTCATTCTGTAGGACGAAGAGGATGATGAGGATGATCTTACTATCTCTGCCTTTGCCTTGAAGAATCTTCAGAGTTTTGTCAGTTTTGAGTAGCAACAGGACAAAGAAGAAAGAGAAAGAGGAGAAACTGAGCAACGAAAAAAAGGAAGAGAAGCTAGAGAAGGAACAGAGGAAAGAGAAGAAGCAGGAAGAGAAGCTGAAGAAGAAGAGGGTCAAGATGACTCCCATGAACCAACTTTTGCAATATCCTTATCTAAAGATTCAGAGAAGACAAGGAGTGGAACTGTAGGAGCTCTCACTGAAAAAGAACATCACTCTGGTGCTGAAATTGAGAATGAACAAGAAGAAGAATTCCCTTCTCCACATGTAGCCACAAAAACAGAGCGAGTTCGTGAGAAAATAGGTACTTCTTCTTCTCATATTTTCACAGGTGATGATGTTAGTAGATCTCCTGCCGATCTAGAAGATGTCTATGCTTCACACTTTCCTGAAGCTGATATTGCGGAATCCTCTCCCAATCATGGTGTTTGACGGGCTGATGTTCTCTCCATTCTCAACACTCCTTGAACTCATTTCGATGAGGCTAGTGCACAAACCGAATCAACTGCTGATTATGCAAGGTTGATGGAACTCCTTTTGGAGGTGAAAGCCCAATAATACGCTATGGAGTATGAGATACAGAAACTTCAGGCTGCCCTCAAATCGTCTTCTGAAGTTCACACTGGGACAGTATAGTCTTTGGACAAATAGGTATAGTCTTTGGACACATAGGTCTAGACTCTAAATCAGCAAGTTTCTCAATCTGTGGTCAAGAATGATGAAAATGCTCAAATGCTTAAGACTGTTCAAACTGTAGCTCATAATGTTTCTCTCCAGTGCCAGAAGATTGAGGAGGTAGTTCAATCGATGGGAGATTTCCAACTTGTTCGAATTCCTAAACAAACCTGCTTTTATCATACTTTAATCTATTTTTGACTTTCTCCACTTTTTGCTATTGCCAAAAAGGGGGAAAACGTGCAGATTGATTTGTTTGACTTGTTTGACTTTAACGTTTGACTTTTGTTGAACTTTTGAACCTTTATTCTGTTATTCTGTTTAACCTTTGCAGGCAACTTACTTTCGTGCTAATGATTATGGATGGATAGTTGTTTAAGTCTTGATGTTTGTCGTATCTTTTCAAGATTAACATGTTTCCTATAGTTGCAGAATCAATGTTATCCAAATCCTAATCAACTTATTTCTATAAGATATCATGTACTATTTAAAAGTTGTTTTGCAGGTCAAAAATTCTTAAATCTGCAAGAAGTTTTGTCACCATAAAAAAGGGGAAGATTGTTAAAGAAAACTCATTTAATGTTTTGAAGCTAACAAAATTTGTTCAAGTCTATTCTGAAGAATTCCAGACTTTAGTGTCAAAGTCTGAAGACCGTCAGACTTTAGGTTCAAAGTCTACCCACACTGACAAATTCCAGACTGAACAATACTGAAAAATGAAGATTTATCTAGATGCAAGATTTTGTTTATTTCTTCAGGAGTTCGGTTCGTATGGCTTAAGGATGGCTTTTTGGATGGATATATCACCTACGGGATTGATTATCTTTATTGGAATCAATTTCGATATTCAAATCTTTTGGAAGGCAAGTAAACTTGGAAAGTATCTACTTATGGAAACCAAGATCTTAATTGTATTGGCAAACAGGATTGACGGGCTTTCATCTCAATCTTCAAACGACTCGAGATCTCCTTGATTGATTCTGTCCAACGGGTAGATTGGAAGAATTCCTTTGGAAAGTGCCAACGGTTGTGAAGGCATGAAGGAGTATTTAAGGTGGACTCTCTAGTTGTTCGAAAGTGTGCGTGAAAGAGAAATTTCAAAGTCTGAAGCTTTCCATTTCCTTGTTACTCCAAATACTGAGCTCAAAGTTGTAAACAAAAAAGAGAAACTCATGTGAGACTTCGTGAGAGACCAGTAGAGACTCTTCACTGTGAAGTTGAGATCATCAAGCTGTAAAATCTCTTTTGATTCTTAGTGAAATCCAGCCAGTAGGCTGTCAGCGTGAGAGAGTGGACGTAGACTTGATCTAAGCCGAACCACTATAATTTATGTGTTCTCATTCTCTTCCCTAAACTCGTTTATTTTGTTCATCGTCTGAATTCATTCATAGTCTGTCATTTTCTAAAAGCAAATTACTTCTACTAAACTTTGCGAAAATTTTACTTCACACATATTCACCCCCCTCTAGGTGTTATTACTAGCCCTTTCACTTAGGCCCCTAGTGGCCATGTTTAAGAGCTTTGCTCCATTGCCTTATTCATTGGCACCTAGGCCCCGGATCCATAGAGAGTAGGCCCCAAACTCTAGTGCTCAAAAATAGAGTTCTCATTCGGCCATGCTTGAGTCTTCGATGCTCATGCCCGTGCCTGAGTCCTCAATAGCCTTGCCCCTGGTACTTAGCTCTCATGCCGAAGTCACTAGCGCCCAAGCCTGGGTAGATTAAAACTAGGTTGAGACCCAATTGCCATGCCTAGGTCCTCAACAACCTCCCTTGTGTGCCCAAGCCACTAGGCCTTAGGCCTTGGTCCTAGCTCCCATGGTGAGTCCTTAGTGGTTGGCCCAAAGAAACCCCAACGGCCAAGCGTGACTCCCTCAAGGCTGAGAACAGAGTCCCTAATGCCAAAGTTGGAGTCCTTGACACTCAAGATTAGGACCCTAACAATCGGGCTCGAGTCCCTCAAGCTTGAGCCCAAGAGCACAAGATCGAAATGCTCATGCGTGGGTTCTAGTGGTTAGGCTTTAGAAACCTCAGCTATTGCTACTAGGCCCCAGAAGCTAGGCTTTGCCACCTTAATAGCCTAGCCCGAGTCTATCGAGGCCTCAAGGCTAAGGCCTACACCTTGACACTCAAGCCTAGGTCCTCGGCACTTAGGTTCAAGACCCTAATGGCCGGGCCCGAGTCACTCAAGGGTAGACCTCAGATGTCAGTGCATGTGCTTGGGTCATCATTATTTGTGCCCAAGTATCGAGGTCTCAATTGCCGAGCTCAAGTTCCCCATGGCTAGGTCCATGACCTCGAAGCCCAAACCAAAGTACGCCAAGGCTATGCCTAAGAGCTAAGCACTTAAGGCCAAGCTTGCAACCTTAGCTCCCAAGGTCGGGTTCCACAAGGACAAAAAAAAAGCACAACATGAGAATCTATAGAAGTTTTTATGTTATGAAAATTTAATTTAATAAAAAAATTAAAAAAAATTGATAATATATCATGTGTGGCCTTGTGTATAACAGAAAATATAACCAAGTCTTCCTTTCCAAATGACAAAAAAAAAAAAAAAAAAACAAATATCTTATTCATTTTCAAATTTCAACCAACTAATAGAAAATATTTCTATTATTTGGAAAAATGACTTATTAGAAAATATTATTTTAAATTTTCCAAAAAACAAACGGAGCATTATTGCTTGGCATTTCATGTTTGGATAGAAACTTTAAGCTTTGTATATGATCTGTGCCTCGAGACAAGAAGAAGCATGAAATCTGAGGTGCCCCGCGAAGTTAAACTGGTTTCAAACAAGTTGGAAAATGGAAAATCTTCAACTTCCGTATGATTAAAAAGATTAGTTATACTGATATTAGGCACTGAAAAGTCTACAAAACGCAGGATAAAAGTACACCCAATAGAGAAAGTGATACCCCCAAAAAGAATAGGAAAAAAAGGATCGTTAACGAGGAAAAACATGTCCGGTTTTCTTTCCTTTTACTACAAGTATAATTAAAGAAAATTAGGCCATTGTCTATGAAGGCGAGTGAGTTGAGTAAAGAATGGAAAGTGAAAGAAGATGGGAAAATTAATCGTCCTATATGGCATGATCGCGATGATATGAACAATTCTTACAATTTTTGTAGAAATTTTTTATTTTTTGAATTGTTTATTTTTTATTTTTTATTTTCTGTTATTTTTTCCATTTGAGTAATGAACCTTCACCAACTCCAGTGACCTCGGTCAACCCTTACCCATGGCCGACAAGGCTGCGAAGGCCTTGGGCAAGGCTATCACGGCCTTGCAGGCCACTAGCGAGGCTGCTAGCAAGGCCCTCATCGGCCACAACGAAAAAAAAGAATAAAAAAATAATACAAATTTAAAGAAATTATAAAGTTGTAAAAATTGTCCATATCAATACTGATCATCTCCTCATTAATAATTTCTAGCCAAATTTGGCTAAAAGCATTATATTTGTAAATTATTAAAAGATTTAAGACTAAATTGGTTAAATTGAAAAGTGTGAAATTGAACTAACATTTATACAATAAATTTATCAAGTTTTTGGTAACTTTGAAAGAAAAATCTGGGAGAAGTGCAAATACCAAAGTTTGGAAGGGCTATAGAAAAGAAAGGTGAAGATTTTTAGGGTGAGGAGAAGTGCAAATACCAAAGTTTGGAAGGGCTATAGAAAAGATAGGTGAAGATTTGAAGGGTGAGGGTGAAAAAAAAAAATCAATAGTCCCACCAGAAAGGCTTCACCCTCGATTAGAACTCAGAATTCATGTTTGCATGTCATGATCGTGTTAACTATTCATATCATTTTGTGTTGTTACAAAATATGTTTCGATATAATTGAATAAGGTTTCAATACAGTATTGGCCCCTCAATTTACATAATGTAAACTTGACTTCATCTTTAATTGATAAGATTGTAACTATTGAAACTAAAATTTCATTGATCTAATGAAAATGAAACATCAGATAATTGTGAATGTATTTTCTTTAACTGCTAACTATAATACACAGCCTATTCTTAAAAGAGTAGAAGCTGCAAAAAAGAAAAAAAAAACTCTAAAATGTGCCAATTGTGACATATTTATCCTAATTTTTTTCCGTCAAAGTTCTGTAAATAGAACCATTAAAAATCTATATACATGAGCACCAAAAAGAAAATGGTGTGAACATGTCACCCATGTGGCTTGAATAAAATAAAAATAACATTATTTTGGATGTGAAATCATCTAACGAAACCTTAATGGAGGTTAAACGTGTCATATATGTATAAGTTTTGGAATTTTATGTCGCAAAAAAATTATAGTAAATGTATCACAGTGGGTATAGTTTGGGGTTTTGATCCACACAAAAGAAAAAATTCAAGGTAAATGTATTATAAAAAAGTGGGCATAGTTTGGGGTTTTTTGTGACTTTTTTTCCTTCTTAAAAATATCCTCTCTTTTTTTCGAGACCAAGGATTTTCATCTTTCATGAGGAAAAGAAAACCTCAGCAGGCATTTAGTAACTTTTCTAGCCCATCTTCATTATTGAGCAGGTACATGATTCAGTTTACCATTTTATTGTCAACAAAAGAAGTAAACACTCACAGAATTAAGAAAATTCTAATTACGTAGAGGACAAAATAGGTAATACGCTAAAATTTGGATAAGAGAACTTCCGTATGCCAGATCAAGGAATTATAAATCTCATTAGCAAAATCACATTCGAGTTTCCTCCATGTATATGTCAATCTCAAATTAGCCTACCATAATTGGAGGATTTTCTTTCTTCATTAGAAAGTCAATATTACTCCGCAGGCATTTACTAACTTGTCTTGGCCATCTTCATCATTCAGCAGGTACACGATTCAGTTTGCCATTTAATTATTAACAAAAGAAGTGAACACTCACAGAATTAAGAAATTCTAATTACGTAGAGGATAAAATAGGTAGGTAATACGCCAAAATAAGAAAACTTCCATATGCCAGATCAACAAATTATGAATCTCATAAGCAAAATCACATTTGAGTTTCCATGTATATGTCAATCTCAAATTAGCTACTACAATTGGAGGATTTTCTTCTTAATAAAGTCTATATTTTTATGTTCATATCAACCCAGGTACATACATATATCCACGTACTCCCACTGTTCATTGTATGCGTGATTCCGAAACACACCGAAAGTTGACACTTCTCTCTTTGCTTTCCTGCGTTATTGTTCAAAACCAAGCTCTCGGAGATGAAGCTCTCCCTCTCCATTTCGCTCATTTCCATCTCTTTCTTCTTCTTCCTCCTTATTGCCAGGTGAAGCCCAAATCACATTCACCTTCCTCAAGTGCTTGTTCACTGCGAATTCAAATCAGATTTTGTGTTCTTTTTTGCTTAATGCACGACTAGATGAAAGGTGGTTCTGAATACATGATGACAAATGTCGTTGCCTTTTTCATCTGGTATTGCAAGTTACCAACTTATCTAATAAGCTCTGGTGGCTCTTTTTGTTGAATTATACTCTGTAATGGTGGAGAAATGATAAGACGAGGAAATGGAGGTCGATGCGTTCATAGTGAGATCCGTGCAAAAGTTTCGGAAATAATCCAAAACTGATTCGTGCAATTTCCGTGCAAGTTCCGGGAGATCTTGGGAATCTGATTTGTTCATGTCTGTGTTCGTTTATGATGACTTGGGCTGGTCTCAGATTTTGCATTTTGAGTTCAGTGAGGGTATTTATGGGACGAAGGATGGGCTAATCAGAGAATTATCAGAGTACATGCACCTGTTTTTCGTAAATTTTTTGTTATGAATTGCTTGAGATAGATTACTCCGCGACAATCTCATTCTGTAATTGCTAAATTGCTTGAGTAATGACGGCTCTAACAAAGATGGGCTTTGATATCTCCAGCAAAATTAATGCTTTGATGAATTTTGACAACATTGTAAATTTTCGTGTGTAAAAGCACTAATCTATACGATAACGTTCATTGGAATCTGCGTGTGTTTATGGTAATGTGTTTCCGGCTCAGATGTTAATTCAGTGGACCGCAAATTTCTTGAACATGTGAAGAATTCAGTAGTTCTAATTAGGTGAAGCTAGTGGTAAGACTAATTTCAATTTTTCAGCGTCTCGTCTGAAGAGCGTGCTAGCACCCCACCGAGAGGTTGGAATTCTTATGATTCCTTTTCCTGGATCATCTCCGAAGAAGAGTTTATGCAAAATGCCGAGATCCTTTCCCAGAAGCTACTTGCTCAAGGATATGAGGTTATATCCACACTACCGCGACAGTTCACCCATAGAATTTTTGGTTTTTATCTAGAATAGCGAAGGATTCTTAGTGAAACTAAAGCATTTCTTTTTCATCCTCCTTTTCATCTCCTCCCTGCAAAATATGCAGTATGCAGTTGTCGACTACCTTTGGTACCGAAGAAAAGTACCAGATGCCGGCAGCGATTCTCTGGGATTCGATGTGATTGATCAATGGGGAAGGATGATGCCTGACCCAGATCGATGGCCTTCGTCTAGCGGTGGGAATGGTTTCACCGAAGTCGCAAATAAAGTCCATAACATTGGGCTGAAGTTTGGGATTCATGTCATGAGAGGAATAAGCACGCAAGCTGTCAATGATAACACTCCTATCCTGGATACCACCACGGTTTGTTCGTTTTACTCCAGGTTTCATATGCTGATTTTTCTCCTTCTTGCACAAAGCCTTCTTGTAGACTAGATTAAAAGGAAATTCTCTCATTGCTGTTAAAAGTCCTCGCTAGGGCGAGTTCCTTTAAACTATTCATGTTCACTCTCATCAAATGATCTAAACGACTGATCTGCTCCCATAGTCTTAGGAAGAGTGTTAAGGTGTGACCCTCACTTTCTCTGGAATTTGTTTTTCACTTCCATTCTGTCTCTCTACTAGGGACGTGCATATGAAGAGTCCGGTCGGGTTTGGCATGCACAAGATATAGCTCTTAAGGAACAGACTTGTGCTTGGATGCCAAATGGATTTATGAGTGTAAATACTGACTTAGGAGCTGGGAAGGCTTTCTTGAGGTCACTTTATCAGCAATATGCATCGTGGGGACTTGATTTCAGTGAGTGATGATGATTTTTGTGTATTTCGCTGCCACAGTAACCTCTTAAACTTAAACTGCTTCAATTAGTTTCAAACAATGATATGACTAAATAAATGACTGTAGATGAACTTAATTTTGAATCACTTCAATCACTATCTTTAATACTAATTGGTTATTTTTGATGCAGTAAAAAATGACTGTGTATTTGGTGCCGATCTGAATACAAATGAGATCACCTACATCTCCGAGGTGATGTGATGGCTCTTTTTTCTTTTATTGACCGACTCACTTTGTCCTTTTTGCAAATGAAAACTGAAGCGGGTCCAATATCTGGCGTGGCCTTGCACAGATTCTAAAAGGACTTGACCGTCCCATCCTGTATTCTCTATCTCCTGGAACTACTGCGACACCAGATATGGCAAAGGCAGTAAATGGATTGAGCAACATGTACAGAATTACTGGGGATGATTGGGATACATGGGAAGATGTTGCGGCACATTTTGATGTTGCAAGGTGATTTAACATGTCACAGTAGAGCGCAAACGTCATGGACATGGACCACCTGTTGATATTCTCCTAACTTTTTGTTCATCAGGGACTTTGCTGCTGCTAAAATGATTGGCTCCGGGGGCTTGTTGGGGACATCATGGCCTGACCTTGATATGCTACCACTGGGATGGCTCACTGATCCAGGTAATAACACTGGGCTTGTCTTATTCTCCGATAAACTTGAAGGTCTTTTGCTCCATCGTACCCCTAAGGGATTGGCTGGACTAATAAGCACTGAAAAGCCGGAGAGAGGCTTTGGTGTGATGGTAAATCCTTACCCTCGAAGGTTATGCCTCGACTTCTCCTTTGGGGTTTCAACATTGTGGACTCTGTCCGAGTTGCACATGAAGAGTGAATTCTCACAGTAGCTTATGCAAGCTAATTTTATGTGCCCTGGCATGAAAATTACGGCTCAGAGAAAGCTTCTGTATCGTCAAGTTGCCTTCCATTTTAGAATGCGGCACATGGCTAGTTCGATACTTCACTGTCCTAATTAAATGGCACACTCAGTAAGCCAGAGGTTACCTGGGCTCCTTCCTTATGTAACTTTAGCAGTTTTTAGATTATCTTGCATATGTGAACTCTTTGTCAATGCCTTTGAAACGTACATGGAGTGATGTATTGCTAAAGTGAAAACCTTCTCAACAACTAGGTTCAAATGAAGGCCCTCATAGGGCATGTAGGCTTACCATACAGGAGCAAAGAACTCAGGTTTGTGTTTAATGAAGATTTCTTTTGACTTCACTATTTGCACCAATCAGAAGATAAGATTTCTTGCTAACGGATTAAAGTTGTAGGTGACTTTGTGGTCAATCGCCAAGTCCCCCCTCATGTTTGGTGGAGATTTGAGGAATATCGATGATACTACTTTCGGTCTTATCACCAATCCTACTCTGCTTGAGATAAATTCCTACAGCTCAAACAATGCGGAGGCACGTACTCTCTCTTAACATCTGATAAAAGAAAAGGTTTTGAAGAGGTTTTAGGTTAATTATGTGGATAAATTTACAGTTCCCATATCTCTACGGGGCATCTCCAAACAACAGAAAACTCGGGCGGTCTAGAATGTACCCGACAAGTAGGAAAGAGTCAGAGGTAGAGGTCTTGGGTCTGACTAGTTGCAAAGATCCAAAAGCAAGCGGATGGCTGGTCAAAGAGCTGGACCAAGATTTGGAACGGATCTGCTGGAAAGAAAACATGGAGGGTAGACATGGAGAACCTTTTTGCCTATCCAAGAGAAATTCTTCACTCGAATCGTAATAAAGCTCTCTCCTACTTCTACTCTTTTCCATTTGCTGTTCTCTGCACTGTAATTTATCATTGCAGAAAATGTTGATACATGTTTGTGCTGTGTAACAGAGACCAAGAGACAATGCACAGGAGCCAATATCAGGGAACACTTCAATTGTTCGCTTCTGAAAATGCGGAGTTCTGCTTAGATGCTTCTCCAGGACGCAAAATCATGTCTAGTGAGTTTACAAGAGGCTCATTTTCACGTTGCTCACGGAATGCTAATCAGGTACGTGTTATTATTAGTTGAAGATCAGCTCGGAAGAGCAACTTGAGACCCAATTAGAAAAACTCCTGTACTGCATTTTCGGAACCTGTTAATATTATCAAGTGAATGATGTCATTGCGACATTCCATAACATCATATTTTTGTCTTCGAACTATAATTCATCATTTGGCTTAGATTCATGCGGAAAATAACATATGGAGTGTTCAATTTTGACAGATGTGGGAGTTTCACAGTAACGGGACACTCATGAGCAGCTATTCTGGACAATGTGCTGTGAGGAAAATAGTCGAAGGTTATAAGAAGATCCTGATCTCAAACAACGGATATCTAATGTTTTATACGACTTATTTTTGGCCATGTTTTTTGTGCAGCTGATGAAACTGCTTCAGGGGCTCGCGCCTGGATCGCAACCGGAAGATCAGGTTTGATTTTTACGCCACTCCTCTCGCATAATTTGGATGTAGTCACTTTTAAGACAGAAAAAAATGCAATACAATCCAGTTTCAAACCAATGATCAAAGGCCTAATCAGGAGATCTTAATGTTGCCAAACAATCTACTTGAACAAGTATGAGCATTTTTAGACCTTTTTTTTTGGCTCAGTTAGTTCTGTTCTTATGTCAATGCAGGAGAAATATTTCTGGCCTACTTCAACCAGAATCCATTCGACATGTTGATAGCCACACACGTCTCCGACCTGGCCAAGGCTCTTCCCGGTCGGAACATCACTTCTTGTACAGGCAAAGAAATATGGACCGACACTAGCTATGAACGCCCCGAGACCGACACAATAGCGTTAGCCGTGGACTCTCATGACTGCGCGCTATTCGTCTTCAACTGTATTTGATAAGGAGGAATAGGCGCAAATAAGATGTTGGTTGCAAAGAACAAAAGTTGCTGAATTTTAGAATTACGGAGACCTGCCCTGCTGCAAATTTAGATGATCAGGTTTTGTGAATCACGGATTCAGCTTATTCATGTCGTCAATGAAGTCGGGCCTCGTTCAGCTCGGAATGAGAATCTTATTACTTGACTTTTTGTTCTCGATTCTATCTTTGAATTTGTTCTTAGCAAAAGATGTAGTTCATTAGAGTAAGAAAGGATCGTCAACGAGGAAAAACGTGTTAGGTCTTCTTTCCTGTTACTACAAGTAAAAATATAAAAAAAATCTCCTACTTTGTACCGTTGTCTGTGAAGGCAAAAGGAATTGGGGTAAAGAATGGGGAGTGAAAGGAAGCCGGAAAATTGTGGATGTCAATTTATTCATAAATCATTCATTTTTGCTAATTTAGTTCTAAATTTTTTGAAAATTTCCCAATTTAGAACTTCTAGCTAATTTAAATCATAAATCGCTAACTTTGACACTAACCGTTCTACATAACATGGTCAACGAGGCCACAAAGGCCCTAGGCGAGGCAATTATATGGCCTCACCAACAGCAAGGGAGGTGGTTAGCAAGGCCCTTATTGCCTTTGTCTAGTGATTAGCGACCCTTGCCAGCCACAATGAAAAAAAAAATAAAGAAAATAATAAAGAAAATAATATAAAAAATTCAAAGAAATTCATAAAAATCTATAAAATTGCAAAAATTGTCCATGTTAGCGCCAAGTGTCTGCGTGGCATGGTTAGGACCTTTATTAGTGATTTCCAACCAAATTTGGCCAAAAGTACTAAATTAGCAAATTATCAAAATATCTATGAACTAAATTGGCCAATTTTGGAACTAAATTGGCATTTATAAAAGAGGTTTAGTAAATTTTTGGTAATTTTTTTGAAAGAGAAGTGTGGGAGAAGTGCAAAAAACTTGTTTGGAAGGGCAATGTAAGAATACTAGAATTGTCAAAGATTTTGTACGATACTCATTTTGATGCCAAAAATTTTTGTTGAATCACTTAAATGTAAATCGGAAAAAAATAATAATAATCAATTAGATGCCTCTACCAATAATACCGGCTAAAAGTCTCATGTGGCTTTTTAATTATTTTTTAGGTGGCTTCTTTAAAAGAATGTTTAATACCCTGAAAAACTCCAAATTGGTACACCTGTGACAAATTTACTCCAAACTAATACACTTGTGACAAATTTACCTTATGTTAATTTTACTGTCAAATTATTAAGTTAAATGACACGTGACAGTTGACTGATATATCAATTTGGGATTTTACGCTCCATTTGTCATAATTTACAATTTTTGTGATTTTTTTGTGGTATTAATCCAATTTAGCGGATGATATATTTGTCACAAATTTACTAGTTTGGAGTTTTGCGGTCGAATAAATTAGTTTGGGATAAATTTGTCATAATTATACCAGTTTATGATTTTTTATGATCAGTCGAAGTAAATTTGTCACAAGTGTACTAGTTTGGGGTTTTTCAAGATATTAATCTTTGAAAAAAATTGAAATCCAAAGTTAAAAAAAATTTCGTCCAACCTGACAAAGTGAACAAAATGGCATAGCTTTATCCGGGGAAATCTCTCTGTCTCTCCAAAGAAATTGAAAGAGAAAGCAATGTTCTCATGATAGAGAAATAGAGCAAAAGTCCTCCAATTCTTGTTCGCCAAAGCTCAGGAAGATGAAATCCGAAGCATGGGCGAAGAAGGGACCTGTTCTTCAGGCTTGGAGGAGGAAGAGAAGGCCTTGTGGTGAAGATGAGACGTAAGTGGAGGATCGAAGACATGGCTTAGCAGTGGAGACGAAGACGTGACGGGCAAACCTATCGGTCGACTACACATCATTGCGAAATCTAAAGGAGATCTTGAAGACCATGACATAGCCGATGGACGGCATATGTGCCCAACAGCCCCATCGTCGAAAAACACTGGAAGCTTTACATGATGCCTCGTCACTTGCTCTACTTCAAGAATTATCTTGAACTAGAACACCAATTATTCAATTCTTCAATTACCTCGAATACACGTTTTTTGAGGCTCTCGCTCACTCTCTTGCATATAATGATCTTCAATTTTACGAATAATTTCGATAGGTAAGATTAGGGTTTGCTTCTACACCCTAATTTAGCCTCAATTTGTCAATTTGGAGAAAAAAGGGCAAATGACATTGTTTTTTGCTGAAGAGCTCGAGTCACAACTGCCTAATTAAAGGTTTATATTTAGGGCAAACATGTAAACCGAGTCATTTGAACTATAAGTCAACTCACCTCCTGAAGTCACCACCGATGCCTAGACCTGAGTCCATCGAAGTTGGGCCTGGTTTGTCAGCAGATAAACCCGAGTCCACAAAAGTTGAGCCCATCATCCCACCAATGCCCATGCTTAGATCCCTAGCGGCTATATTGGGAATCCAGTTCTTGCGCCCAAGTCAAAAACATCCAAGCCAAAATTTAGGCCCCTAGATTAAACGTTTAGAAAAAAATTTAATGATCATGTTGAATAAATAAAATATGATCAAAAAAAAATATTTATGTGGGATCATCCATGGGAGGAATTACCACCCTTGCAGTCTAGGCAAGAACACAACTTAGCTCGAATTGGTGATCGTTATCCAATGTCCAACGGGGACCTCATCGATGACCTAGGGACGACCTGCTGTCCCTCTTATCTCTTTCTTTTTCCGATCATGCGTGTAGGATCAGCATCATTTGACGATTTGCTTAAACCGTCACGCCAAGCAAGCAAACTTGATAGGATTGCTTCTGATGGATGACTCAAGAATCTTAAGTGCGAGAACCAAGCAAACTAGAGGAAGGATATGTTTAGATTAAAAGGAAAGGTTTTAAATAGTAAATTGGGCAATCTGACAAGAACGGGTCAACTTTGATCTCTAAAATTGGGGGTCACCTCTCTGCAGCCCAATCGTACCTGGCCAAACACTAGCCTCCCACGTTTTAGCGACCCCGCATCTGTCTCTTTGCCGTCCTGTCTCTATTCTGAGATCAGTAGCTGACAAAAAGCCAAACAAAAAGCATCTGGCATCATTAAATCTAGTTCATTTTCCCAAGTACGATAAAAAAAAAAAAAAAAGGACAAACCAACATCATGCGTTGTCGGGAGCACCATACCATAAGGAAAAGAACATTTTTACAACCCCTTTATGTATGAATTTAATGATTCTTTATCTACCTGTTAATCACGGAATGGATTGCACCACCAGAAAATTTGCGTTAAACGAGGAAGGACTTAAATAGAAATAGAAGATTAGTTTGGCTGGAGCCCATTTTTCAAAAATGCATACTTTTTATATTAAGAATTATTCATATAATGAATTGGAATGGATCCAATTATATAATTTTGGATCGCCAGCTTTTCTTAATATTTATGTGATCCTTTCATAATTGAAATAACTTTTTCACATTTTCCCACAATATAATAGGCCTTCTTTCCAGCATGGTAGGATTTTACCTAATATTTTCCCGTAGGACCAAATATAGAACATTCATGCATTAATTGTGATGCTTTCAAATATAGAAAATCAACAAAATTGTACCAGTCTCTCCATTGGATTGGATGCCACATGTCAAAATAGATTATTGGTTCAATCTACAAATTCATTTTTATGTTTGATTGATTTACATTAGGCCATGTTCGGTACACTTACCAATAAGCTAATTCAGACTTGCTTTGCATGACCTTGGCCAATAATTTCTATTTTCATCTGAGTCCCTATTTAATTGGTCACATCCTTTTACATTTAAATTTGTTCCTAAGGTGGATTGGTATGGGTTTGGTCATATAATTATGATCACAAAATTTTCTCAATCCATATTCAACCCTCGCATAATCGAACTCATTTTTATACATTTTCCCCCAAAAATAGAAATGATTTTATCTAATATTTGCCCTTTAGACCAAAAATAGAAAATCCATGCATTAATTTTGATGCTTTTGAGTTTGAATTTAATTTTCATGACTCACATTAGGAAGTTAGACGATGCAAAACTTTCAGCTTCCCTACGATTAGAAATATTAGTGATATTAAGCAATGAAAAGTCTACAAAATGGAGGAGAAAAGTACACCGATTAGAGAAGTGATCCCTCCAAAAAGAACAGCAAAGGAAGCAATTAATTATGGTAAGAAAGGATCGGAGGAAAAAACATGTTAAATCTATTTTTCGATTATTATAAGTAATAAGTAAAGGGAACCTCGCCATTTGTGAAGGCAAGAGAGTTGGGTAAAGAATGAGAAGTGAAAGAAAAGAGTGGGGGGAGAAGTTCAGCTACCCTGCTTGGAAGTACTATGGAAAAGAGCGGTGAAGATTTGAAGGGCGAAAAAACAATCAATGGCCTAGCCAGAAAGGCATCACTCTCAATTAGATTTGGCAATTCGTATTTGCGTATCGTGTTAATATAAATCATTCATATTATCCCATGCTATTGTAAAAAAGAAAATATTCCAACATAATTATGATTAAAAACCTTAAAATTGGATAGCTACAATCTTTTTAATCAAAGATGAAATGAAAATTCACATCACAAAAATTGAGTCGCCCATGCTTCATTGAAACATTGAGATTGTAAATATCAATAAACAAGAAAGAAGTAATTACTTAAAAAGGAATAAATAGGTAATAACATGGGGATTGCAACGGACTTAACAAATTGGATTGCAAAGAAAATTATAGTTAAGAAAACTTCCTTTTGATAATATTTCGTTTATTTCGCAGAAAATAAATTATTAAGAAAACATTTCTTAACAATGATTACTCAAAATAATTAGTTAATGAGAAGTATTTTTATTATTAGCAACAATTTATGTTTAAAAATTTTAGTGACCGATGAAAAAAAAATTATCTATTCTTTTTTTATAAACGATACAAACAATCATTTTTAGGAAAATATTTTCTAAATTATACATTTTTTTGCAAAACAGATGAAAACTATGAAAACTAATATTTTGACAAAAAAAACTCACATTATCATCAATCAAATTAGCAAAATCACACTTAAATTTCCATAAAAATCAATCTTAAATTAGCCTGAGAATACACCATCCTATTTTAGTGACATTTTCTCCCGGCTCTCTTTCTCTCTCTCTCTCTCTCTCTCTCTCTCTCTTGTACGAATTTGTGTATTAGGACAAGGAAGCATTCAATTATTCTTGGCTTTTAACCCAGGTATAAATCACCCACGTAGTACTCCTCGTACCGTATGCGTAATTCGAGACACGAAAGAAAGTTACCACCTTCTCTTCCTTCTCTCTCCTTTCCTTTGTTCCAGCTCGAGACCGACAGTTGCATCACTCCCGGCGATGAAGCTCTCCCTCTCTTCCTTCTCCTCCTCCTCCTTCTTCCTCCTCCTCCTCCTACTTGCTCTCAGGTGAAGCTCGAATCTCGCACCGCGAATCCCAATCGGGTTTTGACTTTTTTCTTAGTGCCCGGCTAGAAGAGAGGCAGAGTTCTGAACTTACTGTGACGAGGGTCGTTGTGTTTTTTCGTTCGGTAATGCGAGTTACCCGACTTACCCAATAAGCTCTGGTAGCTCCCTTTTGCTGATCTATGCTCTGTAATGGTGGGGATACGGTAGGACGTGAGAATTGGAGGTCAACGGGTCTGTTGAGAGTTGCGTGCGGATGTTTTGGAGAAACAATCGGCAGTGATTGTTGGAAACTGATTCGTTTCGTGAGTCCGTTGTATATGAGGATTTGGGTTGGTCTTGGATTTTGCATTTGAGTCAACTGAGGGTAATTGTGAGACAGAGCGTATGGGATGAATCAGAGGATTGACAGAGTCAACATACACCCCTTTTTTTGGCAATTTCTGTGCTTTTGATTCTGTTGTTGCTATTTTGCTTGGATAACTGTGGCACTAGCAAAAATGGGTTTGGATATATCTCCAGCAAAAGTGGTGCTTTGATGTATTTAGGCAACTTTGTAAAAGCTCATGTGTAAAACCACTGACTTATACAATAATGCAGTTGAAAATTTTTGTATGAATTATATAGCAATGTATTTCCTCTGATGTTCCGAGAATTTCTTGCGCGACATCTGAAGTAGTTGGTAGTTCTAATCAGGCGGAGCAATTGGTAAGACTAATTTCAACTTTTCAGTGTATTAACTGAAGCTTCAAATCGAAAGGATGAAGAACGTGCTAGCATCCCACCAAGAGGTTGGAATTCATATGATTCCTTCTGCTGGACCGTCTCTGAAGAAGAGTTTCTGCAAAACGCTGAGATCATTTCCGACAAGCTACACGCTCAGAAATATGAGGTTCTATCTATATAACTGTGACATTTCATTAACAGATTGTCAGCTTTTATCTAGAATAGCAAGCGATTCTTAGTGAAACTAAAGCATTTTCTTCTCATCCTCACTTTTGTTTCTTCCCTCCAAACTACACAGTATGTAGTTGTCGACTACCTTTGGTACCGAAAAAAGGTGCCGGGTGCTTACGTTGATTCTCTGGGATTCGATGTGATTGATGAATGGGGAAGGATGATCCCTGACCCAGTTCGATGGCCTTCGTCTAGAGGTGGGAAGGGATTCACTGAAGTTGCAAAAAAAGTCCATAGCATGGGTCTAAAGTTCGGGATACATGTCATGAGAGGAATAAGCACGCAAGCTGTCAATGCCAAGACTCCTATCCTAGATACGATCACGGTTTGTTCATTTTACTCATAGGTTTTCATCTGCTGTTTTTCTCCGTCTTGCACAAAGCCTTTCTCTACACAAGATTGATGGGAAACTTTATCATTGGTTTTAAAATTACTTGTGAGAGCGAGTCCCTTAAAATATTTACATTTGCTTTTATCAAAATATCTAAAACACTGATCTCCTGTCATGGTCTTAGGAAAAGTATTAAGTGTGACCCTTGATTTTCTCTGAAATAACTTTTTTACTTCTACTCTGTTTCCATACTAGGGAGGTGCATATGAAGAGTCCGGTCGGGTTTGGTATGCACAAGATATAGGGCTGAAGGAAAAAGCTTGTGCTTGGATGCGTAATGGATTCATGAGTGTAAATACTGACTTGGGAGCTGGAAAAGCCTTCTTGAGGTCACTTTATCAGCAATACGCATCATGGGGTGTTGATTTCAGTAAGTTGATGAGGACTTTTGTAAATTTTTGGTGCTGCCAATCACCTCTTAAATTCAAACTGCTTTAATTAGTTTCAAACAATGATTTAACTAAATAATGACTGTAGATGAAATTAATTTTGAAGCACTTACAATTACTATCTTTTACACTAATTTTTTATCATTTTGATGCAGTAAAAAATGACTGCGTTTTTGGTGACGATCTGAATGTGAATGAGATCACGTACATCTCCGAGGTGCAATATGATGGTTCTTCATCTTTTATTCACCTAATTACCACTGTCCTTTCTGTTAAGGAGACACTGCAGATGAAAACTGAGGTGGGTACAATATCTGATGTGACCTTGCACAGGTTCTAAAGGAGCTTGACCGTCCCATCCTGTATTCTCTGTCTCCTGGAACTAGTGTTACACCAGATATGGCAAAGGCTGTGAGTGGATTGACCAACATGTATAGGATTACTGGGGATGATTGGGATTCATGGGGAGATGTTGCAGCACATTTTGATGTTGCAAGGTGATTTAACATGTGACAGTCAAGCACAAAAGTCATGGACTTAGATTGCCCATTAGTAATCTGATAATTTATTGTTCATCAGGGACTTTGCTGCTGCTAAAATGATTGGCTCCAGTGGCTTGTTGGGGAGATCATGGCCTGACCTTGATATGCTACCACTGGGATATCTTACTGATCCAGGTAATAACGATGGGCTTGTCTTACTCTGCGATAAACTTGAAGGTCTGTTGCTCCATCTTGCACTTAAGGGATTGACTGGACTAATAAGTGGGAATAAAGCTGTTTCAATTGTCTTAACACTCCATCAAATGAATATTGCTTACAAATGGGTCAGATTGTTGTTACATGAGGAGCCGAGGGATTACACCCAATAGTGCAGGCCCTATCAGATTGCTTTGGATTTTCGGAATAAAGTAATTAACATGCTAATCATGTGATATCGTAAAACCTAATGTGCATTGTGGAGCTAGATAGAGGCTCTGACATGATAGTAAGGCCCCACCCTTGAAGGTTATGCCTTAAGTTCTCTTTTGGGTGTTTCAACGATGCGGACTGTGTCCAGGTTGTCACATACATAGAGTGAATTCTCACTGTAGCTTGTGCAGGCTAATTTCATGTGCCCTAGCATAAAATTACAGCTCATGATAAAGCTTCGCTTACAGTTTCAGAATGTCAAAGATGGATAGTTTGAAACTTCACAATCGTGGTTATATGACAGATGTCGGTAGACAGTGGCTGTCAGGGTTCCCTCATTATGTAACTTTTGCAGTTTGCAACTTATCTTGCAGTCATGAACTCTTTGTCACTGTCTTTCGAAAAGTAGATGAGGTGATGTATTGCTAAAGTGAAAACTCTCAACAATTAGGTTCAAATGAAGGTCCTCATAGGAGATGTAGGCTTAACCTAAAGGAGCAAAGAACTCAGGTATGTGTTTGATAAAGATATTTTGTGACTTTAATATTTGCGCTAATCAGAAAATCATATTTTGAGCTAACGGAATATAGTTGTAGATGACTCTGTGGTCAATGGCCAAGTCCCCCCTCATGTTCGGTGGAGATTTGAGGAACATTGATGATACGACTTTCAGTCTGATCACCAATCCCATTCTGCTTGAGATAAATTCCTATAGCTCAAACAATGCGAAGGCATGTACTCTCTCTTAAGATTCAATACATCAAACATTTCAAAGCACTTTTAGGCTACTCATATGGATAAATTTACAGTTCCCATATATCCGTGGGTCATCGAGTCCAAGAGCTAGAAAACTTGGGCGGTCTAGAATGTACCCAACAAGTATGGAAGAGTCAGAGGTAGAGGTTTTGGGTCTGACAAGTTGCAAAGATCCAGAAGCAAGCAGATGGCTGGTTGAAGAGCCGGACCAAAGTTTGGAACGGATCTGCTGGAAAGAGAACATGGAGGGTAGATATGGAGAACCATTTTGCCTATACAAGAGAAATTCTTTAGTCAAATCGTAAAAATGCTCTCTCCTACTCCTACTTTTTTCCCTTTGCTGTTCTCTCTACCTGTAATTGTTCATAGCACAGGTGTTGATATATGCTTGTGCTGTGTAACAGAGATGAAGAAATGATGTATGGGAGCCAATATCAGGGAACACTTCACTTATTAGCTTCTGAAAATGCGAATTTCTGCTTAAATGCTTCTCCAAGACGCAAAATCACATCCAGTGAGTTTACAAGAGGCTCATTTTCACGCTGCACATGGAATGCTAATCAGGTATGTGTTGTTATTAGTTGAACATCAGCACAGAAGACAAACTCGAGACCCAATTAGAAAACTCCTATGTTTTGTTGCATTTTTGGCACCTGTTAATATTATCAAGTAAATGATGTCATTGCGACATTCCATACCACTATATTTTTTTCTTTGAGCTGGAATTCATCATTTGGCTTAGATTCATGTGGAAGATAACGTATGGAATGCTTACATTTGACAGATGTGGGAGTTTCACAGTAACGGGACACTGATAAGCAGCTATTCTGGACTCTGTGCTATAATGAAAAAAGTCAAAGGTTATAAGAAGAGATCCTGATCTCAAACACCAGAAATCTTATGTTTTGTGCGACTTATTTACAGCCACATTGTTTGTGCAGCTAATGTTGGTGCTACAGGAGCTCACTCCTGGATCGCAACTGGAAGATCGGGTTTGATTTTTAACCCCCTCCTCCTCCTCTTACATAATTTGGATGTAGACACTTCTTAAGGCAGAAGAAATTGCAATATAATCCAGTTTCAAACAAATGGTCAAAGGCCTAATCAGCAGATCTTAATAGCTTTGCCAAACATTCTACTTTAGCCAGTATGATCATTTTTAGACCTTTTTTTTTTTTGGCTCAGCTAGTTTATTCTTACATCAATGCAGGAGAAATATATCTGGCCTTTTTCAACCTGAATTCAGACAACATGGTGATAGCCACAGAAGTCTCCGACCTGGCCAAGGTACTTCCTGGTCGGAGCATCACTTCCTGTGTAGGCAAAGAAATATGGAGCGGCACTGGCCTTCGCCACCTGACGAATGGCACAATAGCAACAATGGTGGGATCTCATGATTGCGCCCTATATGTCCTCAACTGTAATTGATTCAGACAAATAGGGGCGAACAGATTTTGGTTTCAAATTCCTTAAATTTATTCCTGTGTACCATCTTACCTTCATAAATGTTGCTGAATCTGAGAACTGTGAAGACCGCCCTGCTGCAAATTTAGAGGAGCAGGTTTTTTCTATCATGGATAGAAATTGTTCATATTGTCAATGAAGTCAGGCCTCGTTTGGCTCACAATGAGAATTTTTTTACTTGACTTTTCGTGCTCAGATAGAGACTTCTATCTTTGAATTTGATCTTAGTAAAATCCCTTGAGAAAAGAAGAAGGAAGAAGATGGATCGTCTTGATCTGGTTTCAGTTGCTTCTTTCTTGCTGGTTGCTGTTGCATTTGCATCACTAGAATATGATCATATCAACACAAACTTCTACGGTGCAAGCAAAGGATTTCTTGAATAATTAAAAGGGAAAAAGCCACGAAAAACCCTAAACTTTGCCCAAAGTGACACATTTATCCCAAACTTTTTTTTGTGACGTGAAAAACTCCAAACTTTTCAAACCGTGACACATTTACCCCATCAAGGGCATTTTTATCTTTTTATTCCGTTTTTTCTTCTTTTTTTTCTTCTTCTTCTCTCCGCCGGCCATGGCGGAGGGAAGCCGGCATCCGGCGAGGGATCTGGCAAGGGCACCCCTCGCCCGACGTTGGTGAGGGCACCCCTTGTTAGATCTGGCGAGGGTCGTCCTCGCCAGATCTGGCGAGGGCAAGGACACGGACACCCTCGCCCGACGCAAGCGAGGGCGGCCCTCACCAAACGTCGGCTTCCCTCCGCCAGCAAAGAAAAAAAAGAAAAAAATTTTAAAAAATGAAAAGACCAAAATGCCCTATAATTTTGGGGTTAATGTGTCACATAATAAAAGTTCAGGGTTTTTTGTGTCACAAAAAAAAGTTTGGGGTAAATGTGTCATGATTGGCAAAGTTCAGGGTTTTTCACGTCACAAAAAAAAAGGTTTGAGGTAAACGTGTCACTTTGGGCCAAATTCATAATTTTTCATGGCTTTTTCCCTAATTAAAATGATGTTGGTGTATGGCATGTTAATTTCCATTTATTATAGTTATATTGTCAAAAGAGGGCAAGTAACATGATCATTACATGGTTAATATAGAAGAGAGTGAGGAGAGTTTGGTGACCTTTTTGTTATTGAATCATCAATAACTAAAGCAATAGCTATTCCCTTTGTTAACCCAAATAATTTGATTGCTAGTACAGTCGCGTGTTTGGGCCACCACGTTATGGGTTTGAATTTGTTTCTTGTTCGATCTATATGATTAGTGGGCATCTCCTGCACGAGTGAGGGAGAGATGAAAAATGAAGGAATTCATGACAATTAATTTTAACCGGCGACATCTTGGAATCTATTTTGCGTACGTTGGACCACCTTGTCTTTTTAACTTAGATATGTTGGCAAATAAGCACTTACATGTACTGCACTAATCCGTGCAATTCTCGTCATTGCATGACAATAGGTGGTCATTCCCTCGAAATTTGCATTCTTTGTTTGAGCCAATCTAGTACCTAACTTGAGGACCAACCCATACAATGTTGTTCTTAAATTTTTGGGACCAAAGACCAACCCCGTTGAGCTTGGAACTGAGGACTAGACCGCAGTTCGATTCTAAGGTCAACTCTAGACCAACTTTTCTTTTTTCTTTTTTTTATTCCTTAAAAGAACAAACATACGCTTTCAAATTATATATCTTTGACCAACCAGATTATGAAAATCTAAGACGAGCTTACAACAAAAATCTCCATTTTCGTTGTTTTGCATTCGTGAGGTGGGCCAAGAGAGGCGAGCGATTTCACTAGCTGAACTGCACTTGTGAAGCAAGCAAGGCTAAGGTGAGCGAACAAAGCTAGGCTAGCGAAGAGGGTTTTTTTTCTTTTTTTAGTAAAATCTAATTGGGTTTCTCTTTCTAATTGAAATGACAAAATGACATGAGAACGAACGGAAATAGAGGTGAAAGGGTTTAGAGTAGACAAAAATATATAATATATAATATGATATATATTATGATATATACATTGTATATATTATACAGGGCGGTCCGAGTTCAACCAACCTCAAAGCTCAGAGGATCAATCCGCACGGTACAAGGTTCAAGGGTCCCAAGACTAATGACCGGCCCAATTACCTAGGAACCGATATCCCGTGTTGCTGAGACAACAACGCTGAGGAATCCTCATTTTCTCGTGGACGATCGAGTGACCAGCGGGTGATGCAGAAAGGGAAGAGAGGCAACTCTAACGGGGAGCGTGGGCTGCTGGTAGTTTTCCGCGATGCAACTTTCATCTAATCAATCTAATGGTTGGTCGAACCGTGCGAGATTTGGTTTGCAAACTGAATGTCACGAGTTCGATTCCTCAATCTATTCTCTGGTCTCGGCCGAATCTCGAATAGTCTGCAAAAGACGTGCGCGGGCTTGCTTGTAATATTCTGGCTCAATGGCGGTTGCTATCTCGAATAGTCTCTGCAAAAGAGTGAACTTTTTAGACAGTCGATAAGGTGGGTCTCAATGTGGTCCAAACTGCTTTTGCTTTTTCCAGTAAAAAGATTATCATCTATGGTAGCCGTAGGAGTAATTAAGTGCTACAATTTTGGCCAATTATGGAGGTCACTTTGAAGAAACACATATGATATTACCTGAATTATAAGTGCTTTTACCAAAGGATTAATACCAAAAAGAAAAAAAAAAAAAACACTAAATCGATACATTCGTGTGACATTTATCCTTAATGAATTTACATGTCATGTGTTAAATTTCTCTTAAACCAATTTTCATGTCACAAAAAAATTCCAAATTGACGTGTGCCAAAATTTACTTTAAAGAAATTTCTTGTCACTCTCAAATTACCAAAATCTTAGATTGCAAAATATACCCTAAGAGCTCCTCATGTTTCAAAAATCTACTAAAATCCTTAATTTTGCTTCAAATTTGCCCTAAGATTTTGACCCGAAAAATAGTTTGGTATAAATATGTCATGAATGTATCAGTTTGAGATTTTTTTTAACACAAAACATGGTCTAGGATAAATGTGGCAGTACCAGTTTTGAGATTTTTTGTAATACATAAATTAATTTGGGTTAATTGTTATATGAGTAATGTGGGTTTGAAATTTGGGAAAATTCCAAATAAGGACCTGAAGTGAATCTATTTTCTCAAATAAGGATCCTAAGTGAACTTTGTGTCAAATAAGGACCCGAAGTGGATCCATTATTTCAAATAAGGACCCGAAGTGAATTTTGTATCAAATAAGGACCAAAAGTGATCAAGTTAATCTCTATTGAGGACCTTAGCTCACTGGCAGACATTTTTCGACAATTAAAATAGGGGTAATTTTGCCAGAAATTTGTGATTAGAAAAAAATGAAAAATTCTAAATTAATTAAGTTTAGGTTATTCATTTAGATGTTTACGTTTTCTTCTTTCTTCTCCCCCGCTACTCCTCAACCAAATCGCTGCTCGGTCATCGTCATGACTCGATTCTCGTCGCTCCTCGCCTTGCTCGACCGATGGAGAATTTGGGTCTCTGCAAACAAAGAAAGAAGAATATGGTTTTGTTCTTGCTTTTGAATTCATTTCTCAACCGGCAGAGAATTTGGGTCTTCGACTTTGTGGAGGATGGGTACAAGGAATGGGGAGAACTTCAGTCTTTGACTTTGCAAATGATGGGTACAAGGAATGGGGAGACTGTAGAAAACCTAGGGTTTTTTTGTTTATGTTTTAGGATTTGTTAATTTTCTCTAGATTTTTTTTTTTGGACAAAATTGCCCAAACTCTGGTCATCGGAAATGTCACATGCTTGATAGCTGGCGAATATTTGGTTGACCAACAAGCTTAGGTCCTTATTTGGAATTGATTCAACCACTTCAAGTTATTATTTGAGCATAACGGGCCAACTTGGTGCCTTTATTTGACACAAATTTCATTTCGGATCCTTATTTGAGAAAATTGGTCCACTTCGGGTCCTTATTTGGAATTTTCCCTTGAAATTTTGGTGATATTAACTTTTTAGAAATTAGGAGGAAGAAAACACAGTCATTTTCAACAATAGGAAAGAAAACTGAAAAACAGTTGTTCAAAATCAAACGCAAACAGTTGTTTTGCCTTCTCGTTTGAGTCCATGGACCACAAATTCGGAGAGAAGTAGACATCTCCATCCATGGATTGCTTTGGTCCTCTATAAATTCGACTTCTGGATTCGTTAATGCTAATATTTTATAGTATTTTCACCAATAGCGGTCGAGGCAGCGAAATTATTGTACATCTTAAATGGGGTTATTAACTTATTATAATCTTGTCCTCCAAAGATGCGGACACAAATCAAAGCGAAAGGAGGGGAGAGAAATTAAACAAAAGTAAACAATCTAATCAGTTAAAAAAATGCGCAATCATGTAGAGATCACAAGACGTTGACATTACCATTCTTTTTTTACTATCCTTTTTTTTAAAAGAAAATATGAGAGATTGATTTTTAGAGTTTTTGCCTCCGTTTGTTTCACAACAAAATGAATTGTTTAGAAAATATTTTCATAAAAATGGTCGTTTGTGTCTTTTGAAATAATTAGTTAATAAAAAATCATTTCATGAATGATGAAAATATTTCTTATTCATCTATTTTTGTGGGTGATTCAAGCGATCATGTTTCGGAAAATATTTTTCAAATCATTCATTTTCTGCAAAATAAATCCACTCTTCCTTTCACATAATTTTCTCAGGTGTTGGACTCTAAATTATGGCTACCTAGTAACACAGTCATGGTGGAAATAAAATTGTATAATTAAACATGTCTTTTCCCTTCTTCTTTTTTTTTGGTTTTTTGCGGTCTGGAGTGATGCGAAAAAGAAATGCAATAATAAAAAACCAAAAAAGAAGACATCATCATCACGTCATGCCCACACTAGAAAGCAAGGATATAGAGCGATGTTCTTTTCGGATTTTATCTCAAATCAAGACCTAAAATATGCTTTAGAGAGTGGTTAGACCACTTTGCAGTTGCACTCCCCCCCATCATGCATCAATATAATATAATATTCCATCTTTTGCTAGGAAGCAAGGGTCCATCATTTGTCGGCTTTTCTTTTAATAGAATAAGTGGTAATCTAGGAAAGGAACTTTTTACTTTTGGAGTGAAAGTAATTCCGCCAGACATTTATGCCCTTGAATATTTTTATTGCCCGAAAAAGGTGTCTAAGAAACCAAGAAACAAAAGCTTGTTTTTCTTCTTTTTTTTCCATAAAACTTAAATCGTCAAAAAATAGATTGATAAGTTTATTTCCTAACGCTCTTTTGCGTGTAAATTAGCCTTTTATAAATGTGTATGACTTGATTGTATACTGTGAAACATGTACGGTTTCTATTTATATGATATGGTTCCAAATGTGATGAATAGAATTATTTGATAGAAAGTTAAATTATTATGATGTTTAGTTATAAAAATCGAAAGTTTGGTCGACTGACCAAAGGAAAGGACAGGATTCCGCCATCATGAAAGTAATAAAACATAGATTATCTTCCCTTTGGTTTTGTGCACGTTGTGCTTGTCCGAATCGATTTGATATTTGGTGGCGGCTAGGTTTCATGTTCTTGGGACGCCCTCCTTTTTGGTTTTTTTTCTAAAGGGGAGCTAACTACAATATTAGGTTCAAATAAAATAATTTTGAACCATGATTCTTGTCTTTTATCTTCAAACGATTAGCGCACTTTTGCTTTGAATCCCCCATTTTGACTACATATGCTTTGAATCCCCCTATTTATTTATTTATTTATTTATCTACTCGAATGTCGACAATTGGAGATCAAAGAAAGCACAAAGAATTGAATTAGAATGTCCAATTCAAAGGTTTAAATTTATATAAAAATCCATCAAAATTTTATATTGAATCGATTTGGGGATATCTCACTTTAATAGACCAATTTAAAAGGCTCTATGATTTTAAACCAAATGAAACGCTTTTTTTTATGTTTTAGAAACTCATGGAAAATTCTGAGTAAGATTTTAAACATCAATGTTTATATCCTTTTAGAAATCTGAATGTTTTCGGTCCCGAATATTGATCTGAATTGACACTCAACTATTGAAGAAAAATCTAAAGAACAAAGAAAAAAAATAATGGCAAACACCTTGAGTTAATTGTGTCAGCATCTAATCATGGATCATTATAAGTTCCATCTTTTTTAACATAAAAAAAAAAAAAAAAAAAAGAGATTCTTATTCTATTTAATAATTCAAATAATTAATAAATATCTTTCTTATTTTTCAAACGATAATGAAAAATGGATATTCTTTAAATATTTCTAACTCGAATTCTTTTTATTTTTATTCCTATCCATGTGAGAAGTTTTATAAACTTGACTATTAAACTCATGGGATCGCAAAAAGTGCGGCTACATATGTAATGACAAATCCTTATTAAAAGTAG
Organism: Eucalyptus marginata; assembly: GCA_014182565.1. Lineage (NCBI taxonomy): Eukaryota > Viridiplantae > Streptophyta > Magnoliopsida > Myrtales > Myrtaceae > Eucalyptus > Eucalyptus marginata. Next base: position 25,109,389 of record CM024592.1, on the reverse strand, counting down.
ATTCACCGTTGGTGCAAATATAATTTTTACGACATGTATACCTGATGATACTCATATGATCGTGCTTTTTCATATGTGGATCATCGGAAGGGACAATGAATATACTTGTATTCCTTTACACCAGCAATTGACCTGATACAATCGTTTAAAAAAATTCATACACTAGACTAAGCTTCGATATCCCCGCAAGTTAAGTACTTATCTAAGCGAAATATTTATTCTAAGCATCGAATCATGACCTTTTCTTTCCACGCATTCACAGAATATCTTAGTACGGTGGTACCTAAGTTTAAATTAAAAAAAAAAAATCGTTCGTATTCCATTATTGGGGTTTTTTCCCCTTTTTGCCCCTCCTCTTGGATACGTTGATCAACCGCTTACGTAACTGCCATTTTATATGGTGTAATCGCTTACGTCATTTTGTTCTCCCAACGTGGTTCGATTTTCCTTAATTAAACAACTCAAGATCCAAGAATCTTTCATTATGCAACTAAACATATATTTAAAGGAGACTTTCTGGATTCAACTTATAAATAAAAAATTATTTTTTAATTTTGATATGGGGTCGTTGGGGCGTTCTTTCGTGGTATGATCACTATACTATTAAGGCCCCTTTTCCCTACCAAATCGACTATTAAACTATAAAGACTAGCAAGGATAATTATAATTTAATCTGATTTACCAACTATTTGGCTAAACTATATACGTAAGAATTTATATGAAGTGGATCACACTTGTATGCGATTATGTAGATCGATCTTAATAAAGGTGACATAGTATTGCACTAAAAACGGTCCATAAAGTTTTGATAGATTAATACCATCAAAATCCCAAACTGATTACCGTCTCCATATTTATCCGAAACTAATTTTTGCCTCATAGAAAATCTCAAATCAATATCCACAACGTATTTATCTTAAACTAATTTTCGTCCGACAAAAAATCCTAAACCGGTACCTAACTTCAGAAGAAATTTCAAATCAGCATACCAGTTTAGGGTTTCTCCCTGAACTAGAAAAATTAGTTTAGAGTAAATTTGTCGTGAGATACCAATTGGGATTTCTTGTAGAAGAAAATTAGTTTTCGGTAAATTTATGATGAGGTTACTCATTTAAAATTGTATTTTTATGGTATTTTTATTAATGGTGTTGAGATTTTTATAAAAGCCCCTTCTGTCTTCACTACAGCTCCAGAAGGAGACGCTCGCGCTCTTTTGTCCATTTTTGGCCCGCCCTTTCTCCGAGAAAAACTCTCGATCCATTTTCCCTCACTTTCTCGCCCGAATGCCCGCCTCGTTTTCTCTCCATCCGGGCATGAACTTGGCGTCTTCCCCTTCGGCCTCCGCTCCCTTCTCCCTCCGCTTCCCGCCGGCCCGGCCTCCCGGTCCTCGCCGGAGACGGGCACGGCCGCCGTCCGGAAGAGAGAGCATCGGATCCAGGCTCGCGGCGACGAGCGCTCTCGGCCTCGACCGTGACGTCTCCGGATCCGCTCACCGCTGCAGGCCGCTCTCCGGCGCCGCTCCCGACCGGCTCCGGCGCCTGGCCTCGGAGTTCCAGTCGCTGGCGGAGCCCATCGACAGGGTGAAGCGGCTCCTGCACTACGCGACGATCCTGCCGCCCTTCGACGAGTCGGCCCGGCACGACGCGAACCGCGTCGCGGGCTGCGCGACCCGGGTGTGGCTCGAGGTCGGGACGTACGGGGAGCCCTCCGGCGGCGGCGGCGGCGGGGGCGGGAGGAGGAGGATGAGGTTCAGGGCGGACAGCGACTCGGAGATCTCCAAGGGGTTCTGCTCGTGCCTGATCTGGGCGCTGGACGAGGCGGAGCCGGAGGAGGTGATCGCCGTGAGGGCGGAGGACCTGGCGGCGATCAACGTGGGCATCGTGGCGCACTCGAGGGCCAACACGTGGCAGAACGTGCTGACGAGTATGCAGAGGCGGACCGAAGCCCTGATCAAGGAGAGATCGGCGGAGCTTGACCATCGGTTAGTTAGCAATCTCTTTCTCTCTTCTTCCATTCATTTGTTTATGTACCAAGTAGCATGGCCCTTATGTCTGGGAGGAGAAAATGTCTTAATTTTTTTTTTTTTTGGGAGATTAGAAAAATAAATATTTTATGAGAGCCGGTGCATTATTTATATGTAGTTAAAATTTCGAATTTTTTAGACTAAAATTGTCAAAATAATGTAATGCTTTCAGAAAGTTATATCGAATCTTTAATCTGAATTTTTCTTTGGACAAATTTTCTCTTTTCCCTATTATTTAAGTTGACATATGATTGGATAACCATCTGTCGTTGGATGGGATGTTACATGATCGGTGAGTTGGTGATTGTCTATCGGTTACAATAGTCGCATGTAGTGCAATTTGATGTCATAAGGGGAAGTTTTTCGAGATGAAAAGACATTAGTGGGGTCGGATAGAACAGTTGTGTAGAAAATTTTGCATAACTCGTTCACACATCTCATGAGGACTTATTTACGCCTATACTTTCTCCATGAGCAGATTGACAAATTAGGAACAATGACATGCGAGCGACTTGCTTTTTGCTACTTTGAACTGATGGAAGGAAGCTTCACAGTCCATTCATGTCTTTTTCTTTTTATACTTGTGTTGGCAGGCGTAATAGCCCCTATGATACTAGATGCCCGTGCCAACAAGAAGCTTGAGCCTCGCGAGGCGTTAGATACGATACGTGTCATATGTGCCCAGCTCGACTCAACTGTTATACATAGCTCGAGACTCAGCCCATGTTGAGTCCGGTCCTAGAAGGCAAAAACTTGTACTGATATCTCAATCTCAATTCGAATGAGCGTTCAATTGAATGAAACCACAAGAGTTCGACCAGATTACTCTTTTTATATCCGATTCAAGTCGATTCAATTCGCAAAAGAGTGAACTCGTTCCTATTGGTTCTCACCAACCAGGCTGTTTCTCCTTTGAAGTTTAGTTTATCTTATAATTCGAGGATTTGGCTACCCGTGAATTTCTAGGTAATTGCAAAGTCCCCATCATCCCCAACCGAGGGTAGGCGGGGATGTGGATGGTCAATTTGTTTTTTTATGTTGACCGCAGGTTGTAAAAGTCCACAACATACAAATTCTCGAAATGCATGCCAAATGGGTTGTTGATAAGGAAATATAAATGAACTGACACACCGACCGAATCCTCTTGACTTTTGGGGTCCATTGCCAGATGGGGACTCCCTCGCCTTGTCCTCTTTTTTCCATTCCATAAATTATTTCTTAAATTCACATTAAAGAATGTAGAAAAATCACGCAAATAATCGATGAATTTTAATTTGATGTGTGATGTCGTCCCTAAATTTTTAACTTATTTAATATGGTCTCTAAACTATGATTGAATATCCAATGCCGTCATTGAATTATAATTTATTCAATACGATCTCTAAACTTTGATCAAACATTAGATGTAGTACCTAAACCTTTAAATGTTTTTCATGGCTCGATTCCCTAAAAACCCTCAACATAAAATTTAATCTCAATTTTTTCCCAAATTTTTTTTTGTGTTAGACAAAACCCCACATTTTAGGTCATGTCCTAAATCTCCGAACTTTTTCTTTTTATCTCAAAAAACCTCAAATATTAAGTCAAATCCCAAATCTATCCTGAATATTGTTTTATTTTAAGAAAAATAAACAACTTTCAGTCTATTCTTAAATCCATTCCCATGGTTTAGTCCCAACTTGACATTGCATTTCCGTGCTGATAACAAATTCACATCAATAAGATCACATGAAAAATTATCTCCAAAGTGAAACTATGAAGATTATAAATGATTAGCAACTATTTCCAAATAGAGGGCTAATGACGGTAGATTTGGGATTAGAGTAAAAATAGAAGTACATCCCACTTAGTTTTCCAATCACCCTTAGCTTAGTCCTTCTATATTGGCTTATAATAACGTCTAAGTTCATATGCTCTTGCACAATTTTCTTGAACTCTGCCCTCCACAAGCTTAGCTAATGCTTCGCCATGTACATAGATGTAAATCTCCTTACTTGAAAAGATTAAGATTACCGGTTCTCATCCTTAAAAGTTTTCACTAGAAAAAAGACTGTCTTATTATCTCTAGCTGCATAGATTAACTAGTCACAATTTTTATCCTTACATTTTGTCCTTACTCTTATATTGTTATTCTTGGTTAACTCAATATTAACTCTTCGCCATGAACATTGATGTAAATCCCCCTACTTGGAAAGATCAAGATCACGTGTGCTCATCCTTGAAAGTTTTCACTAGAAACAAGCCTGTTTTACTAACTCTAGCTGCATAAATTGACCAATCACAATTTTTAGCCTCACATTTTGCCCTTACTCTCACCTTGTTATTCTTGATTAACTCAATATTAACTCTTCTAGTAGTTACATATTTGTTGATAGCTTCCTTAAACTACTTAGTGTCATCAATTGCCATATTCAATGCAAGTGAGCTATTTATGTGGTTTTATCATAATGCACATGTGTACTCTTCCTTCTTAAAGCCTCTTCTATCTCTAGTTCTTTTTCATTACTCGTGACAAAGCTCCAATTAGAGCCACTTGAGTCAAAGTATTTAGTTTGAAACTCAACATTATATTCGCAATGGGTTGTTATAGCCTCTTTTTCCCCCTATTTCGTTCTACTTGAACATCTATCTCACCAGGTATCTCCATCCACCTAGTGACTTCATATGCATTGTCTCCCTTAAAAGTTCTAATTTTTCCCTTAGCCGCTTGAAGTTCTTCTTCTTCATTGTCAATAATTATGGCACCTCAACAAGCTCATCATCATCTTCAATAAGCATAACAACTCCCTCATCTTCCCTTACAATCATCAATCCCTCGGTTAACCCATCACCAATGCCAACACTCATGTGTTCACCATGTTCCATAAATATCTCATATATACTGCCAAAATTTGCCCAAAGTCCCATCATTTCTAGTATCAAAGTGTCATCTTTAATTAATCTTAGACCATTCTCAAAAAACCCTGGCATTAAATAGTGCAATTTCTCAATATTAGAGTAACCCTTGTCTTGAACCAAGTGCAAAATCTCAAAGTAGCTCAATTTGTCTAGATCATAAAGCCACTCACTACTATGACCATTAACATACTCTATTATTCCATCACGAACAGACATGCCCCCAACTCGTAGAGTAAATCGTATGTCTCATTAGCCATGTAAACCTGCAAAAATTTATACGCAAAAATCAGCTAAACTAAACAAGGATGCCAATCAATATATTTCTATTGTTTACACAATATGAACAAACAAACATCAAAAGTATAATCTAAAGACAAGAAACAAAGACAAATGGGGGCCATGTCTAAATAGCCATGAAGAAGCTACAACCTAAAACTACGACAAGTTGGGACCACATTAAATGACAAACTTGTTGTGCATTCAATATTGTTTTAGCATAACATAACATGCCCAAATTAACTATTCACACTTTACATCATAACTACACTTTGATCGAGTCAGATGAACCATGTATTATTATTTTCCAGAAAGCCTTGATTAACCCATATCCAAAAAAGCCCTAATTAACCTTAAATAACAGCCATGCGGGAGCTTGCAGGACACGTCATCCTTGTAGAACCCCCACGAGTAACGACCCGAGTTTTCAGTGGAAGCATTAGCTCGAAACAACACTTCGGGCATAGGATAACTTCTTCTATGTGACAAGATAGAGTTACCATTCAGAGAAAGCTCGAATTTGAACTCTAAATCCACATATATGCCCTAAAAGGAAAATCTTGATACGTATTCTCACCGGAGATTGTAAGGCTTACCTTGTTCTTCTTCTTCGTGTCTTGATACAGCATCTTGGGACCTGCTGGGGATTGAGAGCACTGATCATAGAAACAGAGAGAAAGTGGCCTCTGTTTTTCTTTTTTGGTCGCTGGCCATACTTTGAGTTGTTTTAATGATTATTCCCATGTGGACTTTTCTTCTATTAATTTGGAACAAATAAATTACTTGGATATTCCACGTCTTTTTTTTTTTTTTTTTTACTTAAGGGACTAAAATCCGTGTCATCATAATTTATTAAGTTTAACTAATGAAAGGACTAGATTGAACATTCTCAAATAATCTAGGGACTAGGTTGAATATCTACGTATAGTTCATGGACCACATTGAATCAATTGACAGTTCATGAATGAGATTGCACATTTAATAAAAGTTTAAGGACTATTTGTATCATTTTTCCTTTGAAGTTATGCCATGTAAGCATATATCCTTCTTTTCTTGTTGTTTTCTTTCTAGATTTTTTAAAATTTTAGATAAAAATAGGAATTAGGAATTTCTCCTTTTCATGGTTAAAATACTTTTTAACCAATCTTGAACGATATGTCTAATAACGGTTTCTAGTTCTAATATCGAATTCTAGTGAATTTATGTTATAATAACATGATAACTATTGCTTATTTAAATTTAGAGTTAATACCCTGAAAAATCCCAAACTTATACACATGTGACAAATTCACCCAAAACTAATTTTTGACCACCAAAAACTCCAAATTGATACACATTTGACAAATTTACCCCAAACTAGTACACTTGTGACAAATTTACCCTCTATTAGTTTTCGTTAAACTTTATTATCAAATTATTAAGTTGAATGATACGTGATAGTTAACTGGTATATTAGTTTGGGATTTTACTCTTCGTTTGTCATAATTATATAATTTTTGTGATTTTTTGTGGTATTAATCTAAATTAACGGATGGTATATTTGTCATAAATATATCGGTTGGGGTTTTTAATGGTCGTATAAATTAGTTTTGGGTAAATTTATCACAAATATATCAATTTGGGGTTTTGTATGGTCGGTTGAGGTAAATTTATCATTAATGTACTAGTTTGAGGTTTTTCATAGTTAAAAAAATAGTTTTGAGTAAATTTGTCACTAGTGTACCCGTTTGAGGTATTTCAAGCTATTAACCCTTAAATTTATTGTATATTACATTATTGAGTTCTAGTGAATTTATTTTATAATTACATAATTAAGTAAAATTATCACTAGTTATTTTATTTTATTTTTGGTAAAGGTAAGTAGTATATTGATTTTGCAGAAAAGAATACAAGAGGGAGGCCCGGCACCAACAAAACAAACACTCAAGAAGACGAAGGTCTAAGGAGAGTGTAAGGGTGCCGTGGTTCCCAAAAGGAAAAGCAGAAAATACAAGAACCAAAAGACAACAACCCTAGCGAACCTCCATCAGTCAAAGATAGAAGGATGGATATCCCAGCTCCGTTGAAGTCTTCTATTCATGGGCACGTCAGGGACATGATTGAACGTCATAGCTTTATCTTTGATGGCCTTTTGAAGATGCATCTTCATTGCAGGAAGAAAGAGGGTCTGATTCCGAAACAGCACATTGTTCCGTTCCTTCCAAATGATATAGCACATAGCTCCAAAACTAAATCGAGCCATAATTTGATAGAAATTCTTACCCTTTAAACGCTTGGAAGCCCGGCAAGATTATCCATCCACAGCTTGTTCTCGCCACACAAGATTAAATCTTGCCGCCCAAAAAGAAAAGAGAGTACTCGAGGCAGGACAGGCAAAAAAAAATGATCAATAGAATCAGGTCTACACACACATAAGGGGCAGTTGGTAGGAGGAATTCTACCATACGACATAAGTATCACCTGAGTTGGCAGCCGATTGCGTGACATAAGCCAAAGATGTGTTTGATATCTAGGAAGCAAGGCTGTGCTCCACACAAACGAGGCCCAAGGAACGGCAACACTCCTCGGCCGAATCAATTCCCATGCAGACGTCGTGGAGAATCGACCCGAGGGGTCCGGGAGCCATCGAAATCGATCCACCTCTTGGTTGAAAACCGGAAGAGGGTTCCACCGTTAGCCCTAATGTTGATAATATACCAGCCCATAGGAGAAGCAAACCCATCAGCCACCGTAGCTAAGCGAGAGATGCCAGAGCGGTAGATGTCTTGATTTGAAAAGATCTTGTAAAGAGGACCATTTGGCTGCCACGGATCAAACCAAAAGGAAGTCGACTTCCCATTCCCAATGCTCCATCTAAAATATTGTTGAAATTGCTCCCGAAGATCCAACAACTTTCTCCACGCCCAAGAATAGTGTGTAGGGCACGGAACAACCCAGAAATTTTTCCATCTTAAAAAATTGGAGTGGATCCATTTACACCAAAGGGATTCTTTATCCGAGAAGAGAACCCATATATGTTTGAGCATGAACACTGTGTTGTTTTCTTTTAGAGTGCGGATACCCAAGCCTCCTTCAACTTTGGGAAGGCACACATTACGCCAAGAAACTTTTGCGCCACCCGCACCCATCTCGGGTCCTTTCCACAAGAATTGACGGAATATTTGCTCAATTCGGTTTATAACCGAACAAGGCAAAAAGAAAACATTAGCCCAGAAAACTTGCATGGAGTGAAGTACCGACCTTATGAGTTGAAGACGCCCCGCCAAGGAGAGGAATCTCTTGGTCCAAGATTGGACCCATGCCATAATAGAATTGACCAGCGACACACAGTCCGCCTTTCCCAATCTGGCAGAAATAACCAGAACACCTAAATAACGGAAAGGTAAAGTGCCCAATTGGAAGCCCAACTTGTTGAGGATATTCTCACGAAGAGTTGGGGATCCTCCGGAAAGGAAAACTTCACTCTTGTGTACATTCGGAATAAGCCCACTCCAGCTAGAAAAATATCAATACCATCCTTGAGAAGATCAATAGACGGTAAATTAGCTTCAGCAAACAAAAGCACATCATCGGCAAAGAAGAGGTGCGACATGCAGTGGGCTTGCAACGCCAAAAGAAACGAAAATCCGGATGCATGGTCCGACTATTGAGAATGCCTGTAAAGATTTCCATCACCAAAGTGAAAATATACGGTGACATTGGATCACCTTGCCGAATGCCCCTCCCACTAGAGAAGAACCCATGAAGATCCCCATTAATTGATATCGAGAATTTAGGGGTCCGAATGCAAATCATTATCCGAGCAATAAAATCCATAGGGAAACCGAAAGCTTGGAGACAACGTTCAATAAACTCCCAATCTATTGTATCATAAGCCTTTTTAAAATCAACTTTGATAACACATTTGGGCTTATAAGGATCATTATGGAAACCACAGAAAAGCTCCTGGGCAAGCAATATATTATCACTGATGTGCCTACCTTTAACGAAAGCATTTTGAGGCAAACTGATAATAGAAGGCAGCACCTGAGAGAGTCGATTAGCTATGATCTTGGTAATGCACTTGTAAATCGTGTTGCAACAAGCAATCGATCGAAAATCATTTACAATCGTGGCATTCGGAATTTTGGGGACGAGGGCCAAAATAGTTGTGTTAATTTCACGCAAAGAACAAGCCCGATTCAAAGAAATCCTTCACTTTGCCAATAAAACCGAAGGCCCAACCATATCCCAAGAGTGTTTGAAAAATTCCACATTAAAACCATCGGGGCACGGGGCCTTACCCACCGCAAGAGAGAATAAGGTATCCTTAATTTCATCCTCGAGAGATGGGATTAGAGACAAGGCTTACCTGGTCCGCACCCAAAGTGCGCCTTAGCACCGCTCGCAACTCCTCCACGAAGGCACCGACGCGGTGGCGAGAAAGCCATCGGCTCCTTAAAATGATTGACAACCAGGTCTTGAATTTCCGAGGGAGTTGAAGTGAAACCATTTCCATTGGAAAGGGATATGATTCTATTTCGCAAGTGTCTCTTGTTCACCGAGTGATGAAAGAATTTCGTATTAAGATCCCCTTCTTTCAACCACCTCACCCTAGATTTCTGTCTATAAAATGATTCCTCTTGTAGGCGCAAGTTCGAAAAGGCTTGGAGTTGTTGCTTTTCCAATCCAGCAAGGCGAGGATTGGAATAATCAGCCTTGAAGAGCATCTTGAGTGTGGAGCAAAGCCCGCCTTGCATCAGCCGTTCTTGTGGAAAGGTCCGAGAAGGATTCCTTGTTAATATGCTTCAATCTACACTTGAGAAGCCAAAGCCTTGAGCAAAGAGTATACATAGGAGTACCCGCCACGGAAGAATTCCAAACTTGCGACACCACTTCAAAAACTCCGGATGAGAAAACCAGAAATTAAAGAACTTGAAGGGCTTGCAAGATTTCAAGGTAGGCATAATTTTAATAACCATAGAAGAATGGTCAGAGATACCAGGAGCCAAGAACGAGGCCTCAGAAAAAGAGAATTCAGCCGTCCACCTAGCATTTATAAGAACTCTATCAATCTTCCTCTACTTTGCGTCTAGCACCAAAAGTAGAAGTGGACCAAGTAAACCTATTACTGATATATCTTAAATCATCCAGACCAGCTTGGCCAAGGCAGTCATTAAGCTCATCAAAGGCTGGAATCCAGCCATTAGAACTACCCAATCTATCCGCAAGAACACGAATTGCATTGAAATCACCTGCAAGAAGCCAAGGGGAGCCCAAGAGAAGAGAACTAGTTTGAACAATATCTGCCCATAAAGGCCGCCTAGCCACAAAGCTATGTTCAACATAGCTAACCGAAAGGAAGAAGTTCTTGCCGGAGACTAAGCAAGACAGCTTACCATGAATAACTTGATCCGAGGAAGAGTTAACAACAAAAGAGACATCCCGAGGATTCCAACCAACCCAGATTCTTCCTTTTGGGGAGTGATTATAGTTATTCTCCCACTCCCACCCGGTAGTAGCAAAGCCGAGACTGCTCTAAAGGCACCAAGGGAGATTTTTGTTTCGACAATACCAACACATGATAAGTTATGAGTTCTAACAAAATTTCTAAGCTCAGCTTGGCTAAGATGATTACCAAGACCCCTTATATTCCATACACCAATATGCATAACTATATAGAATATATATATATATATATATATATATATATATATATATATATATATATATATATATAACGCCAAAAGGAAGGGACCACAGACACAGGCGAGATCTCCTATGGCCCGTGCCATGAGGAGGGTCGAGCGGAGCGGCCTTTAGCTAGAACAGAGGGGGCATTCAACACGAGCACCGAAGGTGTCTTGGGCGGACTCTTCTTGGCGATCGCAACCTCAATAGCGGCCAATGGTTCAACACTTGTAACAATATCATTAGGGCCTTCGGGATCCTCCTCCGAGCTGCTACTAATCGCACTAGCTACATCCTCAGGCTCCTCATCAGACGAACCAGAAACAACAGAAGTAGACTCAGGGAAAGGCACGGCAGGGATTATCGAAAGAGCTCTTGAAGAACTGTGAGTCGCAACACCCTTATTCTTCTGGGCAGATTTACCTTCAACTTGAGAAGACTCAGCTCCATCCACCCGCTTTATGGATGAGATAGGATTGGAGGATGCAGCCTCGGACGAATGCTTCTTCTTACGAGTCACTTGCTTCCAACCATCTTGTTGGTCAGCATAGGACACTTTGAGAGGCTGTGCAGGAGGGCACGGAGGAGGTACCGAAGGCACAACATGCATATGCCCATCCTCGCCGGCAGCATCATGGGATTGATCAACATGGGGTGGAACTTCTTTTCCACACAATTGTGGCCAAAAACATGACATTTCAGACATGAAATTGGCCTCCATTCATACAATATAAGGACAACAAAAGACTCCCCATTTAGAAATACCTCAACAGATTCGCATTTCTCAAGCTTGGCAGACACTTCGACACAAACTCTAGCAAATGACAGCCGCTTCATTTTCTCCGTCAAAGGATCCACATATAAGGGTTTTCCAACAGCACTTGCTATCTGACTTATTCCAAGGGCAGACCAATAGGCAAACGGAATGTTTTTCATACGAATCCACATGGGCACCGAGGATTGGAGATCCTTCCTCAGCTCAAGGGTAGGGTCCCATTGCTTCAAGATAAGCAGTACTCTATTTACCGTTATCGGGCCTTCCTCAAGAATTTTCCTACGATACTCCGGATCAGGAATGAAGAAGAAGAAAAATCCCTCATCATCAGCAAGCATTTCAGTAAGGTGGGAACCCCACATATCTTTTAGGACCGATTCGGTCATTTTGAAAGGAACATTCTTGCCTACAAAGTAACCCATCAAGCAATGGTTCCATTTCGGGTCGCCCGCGTGTAGAACTTCCTCGGAGAGGTGCACCACTCCCCCTCTTTCCCACGAAGTTGGGGGCACAAAACTAAGCTCATACCCCTTAGCCGACAATCTTGCCACATTAACCCAAGAACGGTTTGGGGGTGTTTTTTGCTCGCCGATCGATCTCGCCCAACGGGGACGAGTGGCACGAGGGCCACGAGAAGCCGACCTAGGCCAACTCCTACCACGCCTCGAGCCCAATTGAGGCTTATCACGGCCCAGCTGATTAGACAGAATCGAGGAGGACGCCATTCGATCCAAGACACGGTACCAAAATACCCGGGCGGAAACCCTAGAAGATCACGAGGAGCGAATGGGCCATACCTAGCGAAGGACGAGTTGGGGTTTGAAGGAGGTCCTCGAGATGCTTCAACCCACGAAAAATCAGCTCCAAAGGTCGCCGAAATCAACCAGAACAACAAAAAGACCAGCTGGGTGAACAATGCAGGAATTTCGCCCAAGTGGAGAGGATGCGTGAACAAGTACTCGAGAATCCGAAAATGGCAAAATCTTTGATTTCATTATATATAAAAATATATAAAGTTCACTAAAAGTCTCTTTTACAGGAGGCGACAAACTTGACATGAAATAAGTAATGTTAATTAGAATTATAATATCACTACGATTTTCATAATATAATTACAAACGCAATATTTTGGAGGACACGAGTCGATTTCAAACTCAAGATAGTCCTTATTAAAAGATGACCGTTGCGGGCAGCCATCCTCATTTGTGCGCAAAGGTGACCGTTTGATTGTTCTACACCACGCTTCGGGATTTTGTTATTGGGGCGGGTTGGCGGTGGCTTCTTTTCTCTCGGAGCGAACCGTTTGTCGAGGATGTTGTCTCGAAGATGATGAACGGTGACACCGCGCAGTTTGCTTCATAAAACAAGGCATTTGGGCCTTTTGGAGGACTGAGGATCTGTTTTGCTGTCTTTTTCTGGTTGAGATGATGAACTAGGAGACGTTGATCACATCTTAGACAGGGTGGCGGATTGAAATTAGATAACCTTCCGGGCATTTATTGGTTTTGAATGAAATTTGTTCTTCAGTTTTTTTTATCTTTGGGAGATGATTATTGTCTAGTTCCAATTCTCTTACAGGTTGCAGTTTCGCCGGGCTTAAGAAGTGGCGATCTGTTGCATTATCTTTGTGATGTTGAGTTGATGATTTCAGACAATCAAATAAGCTACCGCTTCTCGAGGCAGTTGTTAGTTTGAATGGAGTTTGTTCTCACGTCTTGTTATTTTCCGATTGATGCGAAGACCAATTCTTATTCCTTCTAAGGTCAGAGTTTGGTTGGTGTTTGATCTGGCCTGGTTCTTTCTACGCAACTTGTACCCTGGCTTCGGATTATTGTTATTGAAAATCTAAAGCCGTTGTCTCCTTCCTAGAAATAGTCCCTCTCTCAAGTCCTCATCCTTCAGTCTCGTGCTGCGTCTTTGATTGTGCATGATATTCCTCTCTTGACAGCCTCTGTGGAGTATTCTTCAGAGAAGACATTATTCCTGAATGGCGCTCTTGATCCTTCTTCTATTCTTTCTGTTAAAATATGTCTCAAGTTTGAGTCCAATGTGAAATTCTGAATATTCCGAATTGGATATGTTGTGGACATTCGAAATTGAGCAAAGAAGATCCGAAGATCAACTTCCCAAAGTTTGAATCTACATTGCAGAATTCGGCCACTGAAATAGGAAAGTTCAATTTTGACTTGGATTTGGATTTTGTTTAAAATATATAGAGATATGTTTTGGATAAAATTGTTTTAGATAGGAAATTGAATCCTATTAGAAGTTGGCATAATAATAAGGGTTTTACTTATATATAGACTTGTGGTCGTGGGTGGTAGATGTGGATCACAAATTGTCTTGAAGCGCCGCGTGAGTGCTTGGTGTTCCGCCGTTGATCATGAAGAGTTGGTCTTGAAGCGCCGTCTAGTTGTCGAGTGCTTGGGAGGGATTTTCTTTGTCATTCTTGTTCGTGAATTACATCCAAGAAGTTTAGTGTTTGTAGCCGATTAAATATTGAGGTAAGATTTGCGTGTAATTCCTTCGTGAGATTGAGAGATTATTTTCGAGGAATTTTCGGGGCTAAACACTGTGTGAGTTATTGGTTGTAATTGGGGCTTGGGAAACACCGAGAGAGTGTTTGAGTGACTTGAGTGTGTAATCTCCTTGTATCGCTTGATCTATAGTGAAATTTGCTGCTGCTCTCCCCGTGGACGTAGGTCTTTACGACTGAACCACGTAAATCTGGTGTCCGATTTATTTTATTCTTCTGTCTATATTATTGTTCGATCGCTCGCCCTATCGCAACAATTGGTATCAAAGCCAGGCTTGGCTAAGTTGAAGCGAATCGATGGCAACAGAAGAGGTAAAAGTGAGAATCGACAGATTTGATGGGAAGGATTTTAGTTTCTGGAAGATGCAGATTGAAGATTATCTTTACCAGATGAAACTACATTTGCCCTTATCTGGGGAGAAACCAAAGACGATGAAGTAAGCTGATTGGGATTTGCTAGATAGATGAGCTATGGGTGTTATTCGACTGACGTTGGCTCGTAACGTCACGTTTAACATCTTGAAGGAGAAGACAACTGCTGATTTAATGCAAGCCCTGTCGGATATGTACGAGAAGCCCTCTGCGATCAACAAGGTCTGTTTGATGCGACGTCTGTTTAATTTGAAGATGAGCGAAGGTGCGTCGCTTGCGAGATCATATCAATGAATTCAATGTGATTGTTAGTCAATTGAGTTCGGTTGAGATTGATTTTGAAGATGAGGTACGTGCTTTGATTCTGCTATCCTCATTGCCTAATAGTTGGAATACTACCGTTACTGCTGTTAGTAATTCTCCGGGTCAACAAGTTTGACGTTTGATGGGGTTCGAGATTTAATTCGAGCGAGGACATTCGTAGAAGAGAATCGCGAACCTCGTATCTGCTACTTTAGTAGGTGAAAATAGAGGAAGAGCTATAACACGTGTGGATAATAGTAGTACTAATATAAACAAGCGTAGTCAGTCTAGGACTGCTAATGTTGTCTGTTGGAGCTGTGGCAAGAGGGGGCATCTTAGAAGGGATTGCATCAAGCTGAAGAATGAAAAGGGTGAGGGAATTATGGTTGATTCTGTAGATAATGTTACAGCTGTAGCAGATAATGCCGATTATGTCTTGTCTGTCACTGATTATTCATCGTTTGATGGATGGATTATGGATTCTGGTTGTTCTTTTCATGTCACACCAAATAGAAATTGGTTTATCACTTATCAGTGCACGGGTAGTGGTAAAGTCCAGTTAGGGAACAACGCTAAGTGCGATGTTGTGGGTGTTGGTGATGTTAAAATCGAATGCATGATGGTATTGTGAGGACATTGACCGGAGTAAGGCATGTTCCGTAGTTGAAAAAGAACTTAATTTCCTTGGGTGCCCTAGATTCAGCTAGTTGCAGGTATTCTTCAAAAGGTGGAGTTTTGAAGGTTGTTCGAGGTGCCCTGGTGATAATGAGAGGAATCAAGCATGGAGGCCTGTATAAACTTCAAGGTGAGACAATGACAAGTTTCGCCTTGGAGACGTCGGATGCATCTGTTCGAGAGTCTTTTGACTGCTCGAGGAAGACCTGGGTGTTTGTGCCAAGGCACAAGTTTGATGCTGGTGTCAGGATCTCGCAGTCAAGAGCTTTGATCGAGACGGAGACTAGTAAGTCGATCAAGCATGTGCGGACTGACAATAGCATGGAGTTCTACTCGGAGCTGACAAATAAATTCTACATGAAAGAAGGCATAGTGAAACACCGCACTAGTGCCAATAAATCACAACAATTTGCAGAATTGACGAGAAGAACTTTACTAGAGATGGCCCGTAAAATTATCTCTAGTGCTGGTATTGCTAGGAGAATTCTAGCTGATGTGCTAAGTACGGTAAGCTACCTGGTGAATAGATCCTCATCAACTGCTATTGAATGGCAGACTCCTGAAGAAGTGTGGTCAGGTAACGTTGCTGATTATTCTATTATTAGAATGTTTGGTTGCCCATGTTATTTTCGAGTAAGTGATGGTAAGCTCGATTGGAGGGCAAGGTGCATATCCCATGGCTATGCACAAGGTGAGCGGCGCGATCGGTTGTGGTGCCCAAATATAAATTCACCTGTTAATAGCAAAGAAGTTACATTTGACGAGTCTCCAGTACTTCTGGCTAGGGGTGATTATAGCAGTGTTCAAACAAATCTGAACGGTGTTCAGCTTGAGGTGGAGTTGCAACCAGAAACTCCTGAGGTAGCGAGTACGAGTATTAGCAAAGTAATCGACACAGATGGTGCTCATAGCGAGGTGGAGCTTATAGAGCCAATGGTTGCTGTAGCTGCTGAAATTGACAAGGCATGTATTCGATCTCCTGATAGATATGGATGCAACAATGGTTTTGCTTTATCTGCGGTTAAGGAGGTTGCATCGGAAAATCCTTGCGGAGCGCTTAACGGTGCATGTGGAGTTGCTATTCGATGAGGTCCTCGGTTATGGTGAAGTTCAAGCGAGGCTTGGACTTGGATAATATCTGTGGCGGTTGAGCCCATCGGGGGCTATGGAAAAGTAGCAGCAGAGTTTGAATTTTTGCGAAGCGATTGCAACTTGGCTCAAACGTCGAGCCAATGTGGAGATTGTTAAAATATGTCTCGAGTTTGAGTCCAATGTGAAATTCTGAATATTCTGAATTAGATATGTTGCGGACGTTCGAAATTGAGCAAAGAAGATCCGAAGATCAACTTCCCAAAGTTTGAATCTACATTGGAGAATTCGGCCGAAATAGGAAAGTTCAATTTTGACTTGGATTTGGATTTTGTTTAAAATATATAGAGATATGTTTTGGATAAAATTGTTTTAGATAGGAAATTGAATCCTACTAGAATTTGGCATAATAATAAGGGTTTTACTTATATATAGACTTGTGGTCGTGGGTGGTAGATATGGATCACAAATTGTCTTGAAGCGCCGCGTGAGTGCTTGGTGTTCCGCTGTTGATCATGAAGAGTTGGTCTTGAAGCGCCGTCTAGTTGTCGAGTGCTTGGGAGGGATTTTCTTTGTCATTCTTGTTCGTGAATTACATCCAAGAAGTTTAGTATTTGTAGCCGATTAAATCTTGAGGTAAGATTTGCGTGTAATTCCTTCGTGAGATTGAGAGATTATTTTCGAGGAATTTTCGGGGCTAAACACTGTGTGAGTTATTGGTTGTAATTGGGGCTTGGGAAACACCGAGAGAGTGTTTGAGTGACTTGAGTGTGTAATCTCCTTGTATCGCTTGATCTATAGTGAAATTTGCTGCTGCTCTCCCCGTGGACGGAGGTCTTTACGACTGAACCACGTAAATCTGGTGTCCGATTTATTTTCTTCTTCTGTCTATATTATTGTTCGATCGCTCGCCCTATCGCAACACTTTCTGTCTCATGATTGATTGTCCATTCGTGGTCTGATTCCGTTTATTCTAAGGAATTTTCCAAAGGTTTCACCTCGCCTCTCCAGGACGCTTGCCATGGTTATGGGCATCGTTACGGTTTGCACTCCTTTCATTGTCGATTGGATCACCATTGCTTGGTCCTTCTGTCTATTTGTTTCGTGATTCTGGATTTCGTTATTTGGTGAATTGGCAGCGGCTTCTGTCCTCTTGGAGAAATCATTTTGTCTGAGGACAGTTGGATGGTGGCAGAGGACATCGAGCCTATCTTGTACACGGCTATTGGTGCTTTCGTTTCATACATGAAACTGGTCTGTTGGTTAGTAGCAGAGGTTGGTCTGTTCTCTTTTCATACATGAATCAAGATTCTTACCTCTTTGGGAATTGCTTCAGTTAGATATGAGATTGGTCTGTTCTCTTTTCTTATTTTTTCAATTGTTACCGCCCTGATTCCGTTGTGATGGATACAAGATTCCTACCTGATGGACGTGTTTCGCAAAACCTGTCTTACTCATTACTCCCCATCTTCTTTTGTCATTGAGGTTGATAATCCTTTTAGCAGTGCACCAGAGAGTTGTTAGGAAGTTTATCGTTGAGAGCGTTGGCACCTCATTCAGTTAATACTGAGTGATGTTTCTTTTTTGGTTATACAGATTCTTGCCAGCTTCTATGTTATAACGCTGAGCACAATTTACAGTCATTTCTTCGCAAATGCTCACCAAGCATGGTTATCGGATATGATATTAGTAGATCTGGCAGTATTTACTTCTGCCAATTTTTTGGTACTATGGCAGCCTGTGATAATGCCGAGCACTTCCATCTTTTTCTCAATAATAACCTGGTTCTTGTTCTATAATGAGTTTCCTAAATCAAGTTTGATATCCTCTTCGATTAACATTGCACTTTTATAATTAGTTTTAGGACTTGATTATATTTTTAGAAATTTTAAGACTCAATTACACTTTTATGATAAATTTTAGAATATAATTATGCTTTTTGAAAGTTTTAAAATTGAAATTGCACTGATAAGTTTTAAGATTTCCATTATCCTTATCTTTTTTCTACTTAATGCGAAAACTTTACCTCGTTAACTTTAATGTGGAGTGTTGTTCGATCTGCGATGGTTTTCCACCTAGCTAGATATTAGGGGAATGATTTGATTGGACGCGACCTTGATTCTTTGGCACTTCTATCTGAGTATTCAGTTGTTTTTTGAAGGTCAATAACCATAGGATTTCTTCTGTTGTAAGAATTGTCCACGAGTCTGGAAAGCAACAAGGTCTACGTTAGTTCTGGCTTGCTTCTCTTCATTCTTATCTCAAATGTGAACTGCAATCACTGACTGGATCACTTGTAAATGATGCGGTTAGTTTATGTAGGGTTTATTCGTCATGGTACTCTTAGAATAGATGCTTGGAAAATCTAAGGTTTGGTTGGCACTTCCTACTTTCGATTTTATTTCTTCTGTTAATTGATTTTGGATGGCTCTCCTGAATGCTGTAAGACGATCGCTAATACCAGCTGTTCTTTGGAAGATTAGAGCCTTTCTCACCGTGATTAGACTAGAGACGGTGTCCTTGCGTCAAAATCGTTCTCATTTCCTGCAAGTCGTCCTGCATAGGAGCCTCGGCGGTGAATCTATTGGAATAAGATAGAATTGATTGTTGAAATTTTGAGCACGTTGGTTGCTGCCGTAGAGCTGTTAAACGGGTGGGTCGGGTCGGGTTTAGATCGGGTCATTAATGATCCGACCCAAATTGATCCATTAACTCATTTATGATCCATTTATACTTAATGTAAATTTTCCGACCCATACCCAACTCATTTAACTAAACTTAAGAATATATATATATATATATATATATATATATATATATATATAAAATGGTATTGCTAAAATAGTTTTATACAACACAAATTTAATGGACAATTTTTATAATTTTTAAAATAATTATTTTAAAAATCGAATTTTAATTATTTTTATTTTTTTTAAATTAAAATTTTAATTATTTTTTATTTTTTAAATATAATTTTCTTTTTTATTTTTTGTTCTTCTTCTTCTTTGGCCGGTCGCGAGCCACGACGACAACCAGCGGCCGGCCACGGTGAGCCTCAAGCTCGCCCCTCGTCGAATCTGTCGAGGCTCGAGCCTCGCCGGACGTCGGCAAGGCCTCCGCCTCGCCAAATCGCAAGCTCGAGGCTCGCCTAGCCGGTCGCCAGCCATCGCCGTGCCGGCGACCGGAGGAAGAAGAAAGAAAAAAAAAAAATAAAATAAAATAAATAAAATAAATAATTATAATTTCGGTTTTTATAAAAAAAAATATTTTTATAAAGTTAAAGAGAGAAGAGAGAGATTGTGAGGTTTTGGGTGAAAATGGGTTCTAAATCAAACCCGTTTAAGACCCACTTAAGACCTACATATCAAAGTCTTTAATTGTTAAATTCATTTAACTACTTTTTGTCAAAAAACAAGTGACCATATGTAACCCATTTATGGGTCTAAGACCCATTTTGCCACCTCTAGTTGTTGGATTCTAGATTTGGTTATTAGTATTTTTCTAAGAATGTCTTGGTTTATGTTGGGCGTAAGAAGAAGAATGAAAACGAATCAGTGAAGCGTGATTCATGGTGGGCGCTCGAAGAAAGTTGAAGACAAAAGGCTACAAGCATCTAGTGAGGAAGGCTAGAAAAGCTCATTGAAAAGTTCTCCACACTTCTCTTCATGTATTTATTGTGTTTTTTTCATTTGATTTTGTTTGTGTGCTTTTATTAGCTTTGTGGACTTTTCTTGTTGCTTCATTTAATGTTGCCAGAAGGTGCGTTCGAAGACTTGACGGCTCATCCACCGGGTGTGTGGTGTTATGCTATTAGAGGGCGGGTATTGTACATAAAGAAACCACCAAGAAAGCAATTTAAGAACAATTTCTACCTCCAAAACTTGTGAACTCGTTCCAAATTTTCAAAGTCGCCATCGTTCTTTTTGGTTCCAACGAGATCGAGCAGCGCCAACGATGGAGACGGCAGTGGTGGCGACTATTTCCAAGCCTCTCTCCTCCTTGCAGGAATCGCGCCTTCGCGTCTGCGCTGGTTTTTGGGCCTTCAATGTCGATTTGACTGACGAGCGAGACATTTTTCAGTTCTCTATATCAAAGATGGACTTCTTGTCATTCAATCTGCTCGCATCGTACCACATGACATGGTTCTGCTAGAAAATCAGAGTTGTTAATTGAAGTAAATTAGGGGCTTCCAAGACGTAATAATTGCACGGTTAATTGCTTTTATTATGTTAGCCCATTTATGTCCTCATTGGAAAATACTGGGTAACGGGGGCGTTCGCCATCTTCATTTTTTATCGTGTGGGATTTCAAAGGAATATGCTAACGTAGTGAAAAGTACGAGATAGAAAGAGGTTAGAGAGAGATTGTTGCTAAATTGGAGGGAGCTCACGGGAGGAGAAATGACTCGAAAATTCAGCAATTATTCCTCTTCCATGCCATGAATCATAAAAAAAAAAAAAATTAAAAAAAGCTAAAATTTATTTAAAAGACAAAATAATAAAAAAGAAAATGGTAGGGCTCACCGGTGGGAGCTTCCATTGTCGCCCATCGCCGGAGGGGCTGGTGATCGTCGCCAACCCTCGGTGAGGGTGGCTAGCCTCACCAATCCCAATTGAAGGCTAGTGACCCTCGTAAAGCTCGGGCGAGGGCATTTAGATCCGGGGACATCAATGACCATCACGACTAGGGCAAGGCCTCGCCAGCCAAAAGCGATGAGGCCTCGTCAACCCTCGCTCGTGATTAGCAAGGCTTGTCCAAATCTGGGCAAAGGGGCGACGCCTCGCCCAGATCTAGTGAGCCTCACTAGCCTAAAGTGAGTGCTAGCGTCGCCTAAGCCCAAGCCTAGCGAGGGTCGCTGACTCTTGCTTGGGGCCGACAAGGCCTCGCCTAGGCCAAGCAATGGTCGCCAACCTCAAGTGAGAGCCAGCATCGCCGATCACCTTAATCTGGGCACCTAAGCCCGAGCTAGGCCACCTTTCCCATCATCGATCCCTCTGGTGATGGGCAGCGGCGGGGGAAGTTGATGACATTGGTATTAGGGTTCTTAATTTGAGGAGAACATGGAGGACCATATCATTTTAGACAAGGATTGTTGAGTGGACATTCGGGCAAGTCACCTAAACCGATTTTATTAATAAAATAGCATCATGTTGGGACTTAAGCGTCCAATTTTTTAAAAAAGCGACACTTAAGTGTTTTTTTTTTTTTTTGGAAATTTTGGTACTTTTGTGTCCCCCATACTAAGTTGTGGCACTTGTGGTGTTCTCTGCCAAAGAAAGAAATGGAGTCAACCTTAGGAAATCTGATGAATGCACATTGGTTGCCATTCATCCGGGAGAAGTACACTATCAGTGCCATAAGTTGTGTATGGCGCTCACTTTGGTGCCAAAAGTTTCCGTCGGATCATTTAAGTGCCAAATCGAAGGAAAAACGATTACTTTGGTGCCACCGGCGAAAGATTTCGGCCACCGGCGAAAGATTCCGGCCAAAATGATTACGTGGTTTTTTTAAAAAAAAAAAAAAAAATCGACAAGGCCTTAAACGACGTCATTTTCGGTCCTCCTTATCCGGGAGAAGTACACTATCAGTGCCCATAAGTTGTGTATGGCGCTCACTTTGGTGCCAAAAGTTTCCGTCGGATCATTTAAGTGCCAAATCGAAGGAAAAACGATCACTTTGGTGCCACCGGCGAAAGATTTCGGCCACCGGCGAAAGATTCCGGCCAAAATGATTACGTGGTTTTTTTAAAAAAAAAAAATCGACAAGGCCTTAAATGACGTTGTTTTCGGTCCTCCTTAAGAAAACGACGTCGTTTTGCCGTCCTACATGGATGGCCTCACAAAAACGACGCCGTTTAACTCATTTGGGGATTGAAATTAGGGTTTCGACTTGGCCGTCGTCGGGGTTGGGGTCGGGGTCGGAATCGGAGCTGCGGCCGCCGAGTGGCCATCGTCGGGGTCAGGGTCGGGGTCGGAGCCGCAGTCGCCGAGCGTAGGGGCTGTCGAGGATGGCGACTGGTCGGAGATTAGGGTTTTGAATTGGGGGAGACACCAAACGGCATCGTTTTGGTGTTAGGATGCTGACTGTGCTCTCCGGCGAGCCACATTAGCTTCAAAAATTAATAAAAAAGTGCCACGTCAGATTTCCGGCCAACCAAATTAGAGTTGACACCAAAGTGAGCGTTTTTCAAACTTTTTGGCACTTAAGTGATCCGACAGAAACTTTTGGCACCAAAGTGAGCGCCGTACACAACTTATGGCACTGATAGTGTACTTATCCCCCATCCATCCTTAGTTTGTACGATGCAGATGAGTGAGAAAACATCTGAAAATATGTTCTTCTACACTTTACTAGGCTCCTAACCAACTTGGTAAAGACTCGAAAATAATCATGAAGGAATGAGATAAAACAAGTTACAATCGGTAGGATTAGAAGAGTCCATTAGAAGCGTCGGCGTCACCTCGGAAGAAAATTATTTGCACCAGCTTAGTAATCCATTAAACCCCATTAGACTTATCTCGGAAGGTTCATGACAATATCTAAAAATCATTTTTGATATTCACATGACCAGTGATAAGTGGTGTGGCATACAAGCTTAAGTGTGATTTTGACGATTGCATAATTATTGTAAAATTGCATCATTCATTGCTTGACAATTGCATAATTATTTTGGTTTTTAAATAAAGCTTATTATTCCGGTTCATACATTTTTCTAAACCGGTTTACATTGGTGAAAGGCTTCATCTCTCATTTGATGAAAGGCTGATCATTCCCTAAATTGTAAATATAGATTTGGGATATGACAGCAACCATTACAAAGTTTGTAATTGCTCGCTCTTAGTACCACCCTTAACTCAGTCCGGATTAATTAGCTTATCGATATACTTGGAATCCACGTATTTGGCTGGCAGTTTTCCACTTATACAAATAAGGTTAAGTGACAATGGAAACCGAAAATTTAACCTTTGATCTTAAGAGCGCATGCTAAAGCCAAAATAGCAGAAGATTTTCTTTTTATATATTTGGTTGGCAGTTTTTCTTTAAGTTTGAGCCTAATTAGAAATTGTGTGAGCAAAATACAGTTGAAGATTCACACACAGGTACATTTTCTTTTGCTCTTTTCTAAAAGAGTACATCTAGTTGAAATATACATGGTAAAAGAGGTACCTAAATTATTCAAATATTCAATTATATTCACTACTAGCTACAAAGCAACAAATTCATTTATCAAAAAAGAAAGAGCAATCAGTGAAGCCACAAAAATGTTCAAAAGAAAGTTAGCTATGCAGTTCATGTTTTTGTAAGAAAAGAACTAAAAGAATAGCCATTTTAACGTTCGGGAGGCCTCCTCTTACATTGTATCGTGTGTTGACAGTAGGGCCACCTTTTGTGCATGGTCCCCTACAATAAGCAATCTTGAAACCTTATTATTATATCCATCAAGAAGAATATTATCCCATGCGAATCTCTAAATGTCTCAGTTTTAACATTAAATTAGGGTTTAAACCATCACGTGGGTTGGAGTAAGAAGAGTTGAAACCAGCATGCACGTATGCATGGAATTTGTACACATCCATCAAGATATTTCAAGTCTTGTGGGGTTAGGTAATTCAAGTGTGTTGTGCATTGATTTTGCATCCATCAAGACATGTGCCAACTCAGGAAGTTAAGGTCTTTTGGGTTTCGTCTATGGTGGTTTTGGATCGTAGGCGTTGCGAATGGTTCATGGGAAGTCACAGTCTCTATGGACTTTTAGTAGTGATGCTTGACCCTAAGAATATTTGGCTCATCACAAGGGAAAGGTCATGGAATTTTCCAGCCGTTTCTTCTTTTAACTAACAAGCCTCAAACTTAAAATGTAGAGCAAGAAATGGCAAATGAAAAAGGAAAATATAGCCAAACGTTGAGGAGGCGATGCGTGGAAAAGTTGGAAAGTGTTCGTGCACAAACGCAACACAAAGCTCCTCATTTTACGTCACACTCTTCATCGTCAATTGCTCAGTATCAAATGCTTGGAAGGCATTCGGTCCGAGTTGCTTCTAGAAAGGAAGCATTAGGCCATATACAACACCCACCATAAATTATGAGTGCTTTAATCACAAAGTCTGAGCAAAATATAGTGCCCAGCGTTGCAAAGAATGCATGGGACAAGCAAATCGGATAATAG
Organism: Eucalyptus marginata; assembly: GCA_014182565.1. Lineage (NCBI taxonomy): Eukaryota > Viridiplantae > Streptophyta > Magnoliopsida > Myrtales > Myrtaceae > Eucalyptus > Eucalyptus marginata. Next base: position 25,084,605 of record CM024592.1, on the reverse strand, counting down.
ATAAAAGGAAAGGAAAAAAAATTAGACATTAGATTTATGTGGTTCAGTCCGAATATTGACACCTATGTTCACACAAGAGCAACATAAAATTCACTATTAAAACAAACGATACGATAGAGATTGCAATCATTCGAGTATTCAAACACTCTATTGGTGTTTCCTAACCCCCAATTACACCCATTAAATCACCCGGTGTTTAACCCTTCACAATTCCTAATGAAATCTGACTCAAGAAATTACATAAATTCTAATCATAAAAATTTAACTTGCGAAATCACTATAAGGTGTAATTACAAAGAAATTCCCTTCTGCGAGAGCTCCCACGTTGCCTTAGGAAAGCTCTACATCTCACTTCCAAGAGGTCCATTTATACTAGTTCCATCATCATTGCACTTCTTCTCACTATATTCTTCCTTAAATAAATTTGCAAATAGAAGGAGACAAACAAAGCAACTATTCCTTTATCTTCTTCAATTTCTCTTGCATCTAACATGTGTGACAAGATGAAAGTCGTTCTACTACACCTCTTCATTTAATGAGGTGTGTAAAAACAACCAAAGTGAAGTGTCCATTTATGTGCGCCCATCGTTTCATTTATGTGCAATGGCCAACAGGAAGAAAAACAGAGACTTCCGCTTGCCGATTTCTTCAAAAAACGGGTGCAGAGAAACTAATGTGAGAACAAACAAAATCAAAGGCAGAGCTTGGAATTTAATTGGCTAAATATGCTCGCTTTAATTTGGATCATATTTATTCAATGGGCTTAAACTTAAAATAAAAATTTAACAACTGGCAATTAATTTCTTCCCTATTAAATGATAGCCAATAAAGGCATTACCAATTTTATGAGAGCAGTATCTAGTTGTTGGCAACCCCACCTCAAGAAAAGTCAAAGATACGAAACTAATACATTTTGTCAAAGTCAATCATCCGGTTCCAACGACATGGAACAATACATTTTGTCCAACAATCAAACCTTCCCAATTAACGGCATTTAATTAGCAGGAAATTGGTGATCCTTGAAAATTGGCGTTTTGTGAATGGACTAAGAGAAAGACAAAAACAGAGTAACCAAGCTATTTATATATGCCTCTCGGTTGATTATCAGCCTCCAAAACAAACAAACGAAATCATGGGTTCACCAAAATTTGAGACACTAATGCCTCTTCGGCTTCCTTTGCCCTTTTCACAGTGCTTTTAGTCATCATTCCACAAGGTGCAAATCCTACTTATGCCCCCACACTAGAAGCACAAGCCCTTCTCAAATGGAAACACGGCCTTCAAAACCAAAACCAATCCACCTCTTCTCTATCTACATGGACTCTCCCTCCTCAAAATGCCACCGAATCCAATGCGACAACGGTGAGCCCATGCAAGTGGTATGGCATCTTGTGTAACCGAGCCAGGAGCGTGATTGGAATCAATCTCACCAGTTCAAACATCAAAGGTACACTCAACGAGTTCCCGTTCCCATCTTTGCCATGTCTTGCCTATATAAACTTGTACACAAATGAACTCTTTGGCCGTATTCCGCCTCAAGTCGGTCTTTTAACCAATCTCACCTACCTTGACCTCTCCTTCAATCGACTATTTGGGATAATACCACGGGAAATTGGTGAGCTCATGAAGCTCAAGGTGCTTGACCTTGCCTTTAACGAGTTGAATGGCTCTATTCCTGATGAAATAGGTCAATTGCTCTTACTGAACGTGTTTGCCCTGTATTCAAACCAGTTGGATGGATCTCTTCCTTCTTCCTTGGGTAACTTGAGTAGCCTCACTAGGCTATCCATTTCTGAAAATTCCTTTTCCGGATCTATTCCTCTTGAAATGGGGAATTTGACAAACTTAGAGGAGATTTACATGGTTTCCAACTCCTTGATAGGGCCAATTCCTCTCACTTTTTGGAAATTGATGAAACTGACGGAATTTCATGCAAGTCACAATGAACTCTTTGGCTGTATTCCGCCTCAAGTTGGTCTTTTAACCAATCTCACCTACCTTGACCTCTCCTTCAATCGACTATTTGGGATAATACCACGGGAGATCGGTGAGCTCACAAAGCTCAAGGTGCTTGACCTTGCCTTTAACGAGTTGAATGGCTCTATTCCTGATGAAATAGGTCAGTTGCCCTTACTGAACGTGTTGGCCCTGTATTCAAACCAGTTGGATGGATCTCTTCCTTCTTCCTTGGGTAACTTGAGTAGCCTCACTAGGCTATCCATCTTTGGAAATTCCTTTTCTGGATCTATTCCTCTTGAAATGGGGAATTTGACAAACTTAGAGGAGATTTACATGGTTTCCAACTCATTGACAGGGCCAATTCCTCTCACTTTTTGGAAATTGATGAAACTGACGGAATTTCATGCAAGTCACAATGAACTCTTTGGTTGTATTCCGCCTCAAGTCGGTCTTTTTGTGACATCCCAAATTTCTGATTCTGTTTTCAATTAAATGAGACGGACTTTTCATCGACGCGCTTATGGTTCAATTCTCCGAGCTGATCACTCACGAGATAACTAGTCTATCGGTGAAGCCGTTAAGGAATTTAAATGCAATAGGCTTGAGAATCGACCATGAATCGGCCGCTCGACCGTATTAATCTGCAAGGATCATTACGACACTGTCAGAATCGAACAGAGATCAGTAATAGGTTGATTCGACTGAGATATGTGATTAGAGCGTGGGTGATTCCACCTGATTGCAATATCCTCGTCGACCGGCACTGAACTGATTATTCTGTCGTTTTGGGTACCCTGTGTCCGTATTTGAAACCTCGAGATTTTCACGACAATCGAGAGTCGCCAATGTGTCGAAAATTTATATCGTGGCTTGAAATTAATCAACCACGGGTCAATTGCACCGAAAATTTCTAAAAGCTACCCGGTAGATTAGGACGCGCTTAAATCGCGCCGATTGAAATTAACCGTGATTTTAAACCCGAATTCAGAAATTGAAAGTTCTGCCATGTCACAATTCATTTTAGGAACGTCGACTCATCCTCAGAAGATTTTTCTACAAACCGAGATTTTTGGCAGAAAAGCAAAGTAAGGCCGTTTTTGTTCGGGATTGTCAAAGGGCCGTTTTTAATCGAATCTTCGGAATGCAAGTTGGATCATATGATGGGGAAAAATCATAAGAGGGACAAGGACACCATGGCTGATTTATTTGGGCTTCAATTGATTTGAATTGATTGAGAATTGATTGGAATTGAAGAGGATTTGAGGGAGAAATGTCCAAAATTCGTAGCCCCCATGGTACACAACTTGTTGGACCATTTGGCAAGCTTCTTAAGGAAGCTAAGGTGAGGAAAATGGCTGAGAGTGAGGGCCAAGAGTGGTGGGGGCATGAGTGAGGAGAGTTGGACAAGTGTTGAAGGCTTGTGAGCCCAAGGGGAGCCCCCTTCTTCAGCAGCCTTCTTCTCCCCCAAAGTGTGGCTTTCTCCATTATTGAAGAAGCTTGAGAGCTCAAGAGAACCAGAGGAAACCGAGCTCACCAGCCCCTCCATCGTCGCACGCCCGGAAGGCCATCGTCGGTCGTTTTTCTCCTCTGTTTTCCCCGCGTTCCATTTTCTGCTCCAGCTGACCCTTCGGTGAAAACATGAGTTGAAAGTGGTCTTCCCGGTCGAATCAGCCAACGCTCCACCCACCATCGCGAAGAGCACATCCAAACCGTTCAGGCGGACTTAACGGTGCTACGAAAGGAGCCCTGTAGCCTCCCGAAATTGGGCACGAAGGAACGGCCCGCCGGACCGCCTGGACTCGCCTGGTTCCGCCTGTTTCGCGTTTTCTTGCTGTTTCGCCCCATTCCGACCCTTTCCTTGCCCATTCCATCCACCCACAAGATCCCCAAGACCCCCGGGAGCCACCGGTTGCCAACCACCCGCTCGCCGGAGCTCCGATCGGCCCGTTTCCTCGCTGTTTCAGCCATCGGTTCAGCCTCTGCAGTCCAAGAACAGAAGCAGAAAACCAGCAAGGTTTTGGAGACTTCGAGGCCCGTTTTAGGTGTCTTCCCGGCCTTGGTTGGTGTCGCCGCCTTGAGGTTTATCGCCCGCCTTGGCGTCGTGGTCGCCGTGAACTCACCGGCGCGCAAAACCGGTGAGTTTATCCTCTAAACCTCGCTTAGCAAGTTAATCATGCTTAAGGGGTGTTTAGATTAGTCTAACTAGGCTTAGGTGGTTAGATTAGATTATTTTAATGTAAATTATATTAGTTGTATGATTAGTTTAATGGGTGTTTAATTAGGGCTAATTGTACGATTAAATTAGTGTAATCTTGTTTAAGCCCTAATTAATTATTTTTAATTAATTAATTATTTCGAATTTATAAATATTATTTTATTAAATTATATTATTATAATATAATATTTAATTATTTAATTTTCGGAATTAAATTTAATTATTTAATAATTTCGAAAATTTTGCCGGGATGGCCGGTCGTTAGAATTTCGTGCTGATCGCAGCAGTGTGGTCGGTTTGTGCTAATTGTATGTTTAAATTGAGAAATTGAGTGATTGATGATTATGGCTAATAATTCCAAAAGTGTGGAATTGAGTGATATTGATGAAGTTGTGGTATTTAACTTGAAAATACCCGGTGTTGGCTTTTAGCACCGTAATTGCTTTGTATGACTAGTTTGAATCGTTGGTTGTTATTGGATTGAATATCCATTTCTATGGTTTATTATTGAATGATAGCTTTGGCGAGCATTGGTTTATATATATGTATCAGCTTGGGCGAGCAAATATTATATACATATATGCTACGCCAGTGCGAGCTATTATATATGCTTCGGCTTTGTGCGAGCTATTATATTATCTATATCAGTTACAGCTTTGGTGAGCTATTATATCGATTCTGACTTTGGTGAGCTACTATATCGATTCTGACTTTGGTGAGCTACTATATCGATTCTGACTTTGGTGAGCTATCTATATATACAACTTGTGCGAGCTATTATATATGCTTCGCCTTGTGCGAGCTATTATATTATCTATCGCCCTGACTTTGGTGAGCTATCTATCTATACAAACTTGAATGAGCTACCGTCTATATATTACAGCTTTGGAGAGCATATGTCGTATTAACGACTGGTTTGATAGATGGTATTAAATGATAGATAGTATGGAGTGGAATGGAAAGATTGATGGTATGATTGAATTGAATCGTTGGATCAATTGTTTGATTTGAGAAATGTTCGAATTGTACTGACGTGCAGGAATGGACTGAGGCGAGGTAAGTCCTCCATCCACTTTGTGTGGCTAGAGCACCCTGGGGCTTATTTTCTTCCTAATCGAGTTTTAGGGGGTAGGACTCGCTGAGACATTGTCTCATCCCGGTTTGGGGAAATATTTCAGGTCCTTAGATGGCGGTCGTGGAGGACTCGAAGCCATGGACATTTGTGGAGGTAGAGATCGAAGAATCGGCGAACGTGTCTGACTAGTGGTCATAGGACAGTTCCCTTTTTGTTGAGCCTGTCTATTTTGTAGACAATCTAGTGTTGTATATAAACCTATGTGTTTATAAGAAGGCTTGTTTGGTTGTGATTGATTGCCTGCTTTTCTATCCCAAGTTAAATGTTGTCAGGGGATTTGTTTCTCTTCCGCATGTGCAATAAAAATGAATGGGTCGGCGACGTGTCCTGGGAAGTCGCATAATTTCTATCGATCGTAGAGGGATGTGCGCGCGCTCGGAGGATTGGGGCGTGACACTTTTAACCAATCTCACCTACCTTGACCTCTCCTTCAATCGACTATTTGGGATAATACCGCGGGAGATTGGTGAGCTCACAAAGCTCAATGTGCTTGACCTTGCCTTTAACGAGTTGAATGGCTCTATTCCTGATGAAATAGGTCAGCTGCCCTTACTGAATGTGTTTGCCCTGTATTCAAACCAGTTGGATGGATCTCTTCCTTCTTCCTTGGGTAACTTGAGCAACCTCACTAGGCTATCCATCTCAAACAATTCATTTTCCGGTTCTATTCCTCTTGAAATGGGGAATTTGACAAACTTGGAGAAAATTAATATGAGCACTAACTTCCTGACAGGGTCATTTCCTCCCACTTTTGGGAAATTGATGAAACTAACAGAACTGGAGGTATTTCATAATGAACTTATTGGTTCCATGCCCCCGGAGCTTGGGAACTTAAAGCTTCTTCGCAAACTTTTCCTATGCTATAATAATCTTACCGGTTTAATCCCCTCAACATTAGGCAATTTGACAGAACTTACCCATTTTTTTCTACAGGGGAACAAACTTTTTGGTAACATTCCTAATGAGTTAGGAAACCTCCGAGCTATGATGCAATTGCAGTTAAGCTTGAATCAGCTCACCGGTCCCATTCCTCCTTCTTTTGGTAATTTGACTAACCTACAAAATTTGCACCTCTCGCAATAATTTTCTTTCAAGTTCGATTCCCGAATCCTTAGGAAATCTCCAGGCTATGCACGACTTACGTCTGGATTCAAATCAGCTCATCGGTTCAATTCCTTTATTTTTCAGTAATTTGACCAGCCTCCTCATTTTATGTCTTAACAAAAATCAACTTTCGGGACGGTGGCCAATAGAAGGTTTCTCAAATACATCACTGGCCATAATTATTTGTCGAACAACAAATTTGAAGGCCCACTTCCATTTCCATCACCCTCCACAATTTATTATTCGATCCAAAACAATAAAATAGAGGGGAAGATCTCTTCTTTGATATGCATTGCCACCAACCTCTCATTCCTCTTGTTGTCTAAAAATAACTTAATCGGTAGCCTACCCAAGTGCTTATCAAATGGTAGCATTGATCTATTGGTTTTGAATTTGCAAATGAATCATCTTTCGGGCACAATCCCTAGAAAATTTTCACCGCAAAGTAGCTTGAGAACTCTTGACTTGAGTCAAAATCAATTCGAAGGGACATTGTCACAATCCCTTGCCAATTGCAAAAACTTGCAAGTTCTAGATTTCAGCAACAATAAGATAGAGGATAATTTCCCAGTATGGTTGGGAACACTACCAAAGCTAAAAGTTCTTATTTTGAGGTCCAACAATTTTAAGGGTCGTTTGGATTTTCCAAGGGCGATAAACTCTTTCTCAAGTTGCACATTTTGGACCTCTCGAACAACAACTTCACCGGTCCCTTACCAGCGAATTTGGTAGTAAAACTTCAAGGGATGATAAATGTACAAATTGGGCAAGAGGCACAAGACAAATCATTGTACATGTGGCTTAAGTTTGGTCCAGTAATCTATCACCATTCCGTGAAAGTGATCTTGAAAGGTAATGAGATTCAGTTAGTGAGGGTCTTGACCATCTTCACAACTTTCGATTTATCGCTCAACTCTTTTGAAGGAAACATTCCGGATGTTATTGGAAATCTCCATTCTCTTATAGGGCTCAACCTTTCCCACAACCACCTTATAGGACCCATTCCTCCAACCCTTGGAAACTTGGCTAATCTTGAATGGCTAGATCTATCTTCAAACAAGCTTAGTGGGAGGATTCCTAGAGAATTGGGAAATCTGGCATTCCTCGGGTATTTGGACCTCTCAGAGAACCAACTTACAGGCCGCATACCTCAAGACAAACAACTGAGCACATTCACAAGTGACTCATTTTGTGGAAATCTTGACCTATATGAAACCCCATCGCAAAACACAAGCCATAATGATGCTCAACCTCAAAATAGTACGACAGAGTATGAAAATTGGCTTGATAAGAGAGCAGTGGTAATAGGCTATGTGTTTGGAATCGTGATTGGAATCACCATAGCATACGTTTCATGGGAAATTGGAAGACCCAAATGGCTTGGGAGAAAATTGAGGATAGAGAGAAGAGGAGCGAAATGGATGACGAAGCCAAAGCGGAAGGCAATCAAATTTCATGGAGGCCAATGAAAGTGTTGGGAAGTGGTCCCTTTGAATTGTGTGCAATGTCGTTTGAGGAATACAACTTTTGGGGGATTGAAATGCAATTTCACATATGGATGCTTGTTTTTATTATGTTATCATCTTCTTCTCTAAGTGCAATTTTTATATTAGGTTGATTAACTAAACAGACATGAAAAAGATCTTTCAAAAACTCGCTTTGCATCATTAACCCCTTATTTGTCCTTTTTTTGTTGATTGTACGTCATTCTTTTATCTCCATGGGAAAGAAAAAAAGATGAAGAGCTGTTGATGCTATTCAACCCGAGTTTAAGGATTACTATTTCTGTCATTATTCCACCCCCAAATTCCTGTTGAAGTTGATGGTCAATAATAGATCATCAATTTGCACCTATCATACTCATCTGCAAAAGGGAACAGGGATATTAACGGTTCAAACCTCAAAGCATCTTCAAAGTTCATATTCAAGGTAATCTTATTGCAAAATTCTAGGTCCCGTAGGGCCAAAAAACATAAACTCTCATTGTTTGTAGATTTTGGAAGTTGCTGGTGATTTTCAAATACTATTGGCAGAAAAATGGGACCTATAACTTGTTAATTTAACTTGTTGTAAGCTACCAACATCATAATTCATTAATAAATTGTTTTCTTTTACATTTTGCGAGAAAAGTACCAAAAAAGTCCTAAACATATTGCATTGGTACCAATTTAGTCATAATCCTTTTAATTAGACTAATTTAGTTTTAAACATTTCTTATTGGTACAAATTAAGTCATAAACCTTTCAATTTGACCAATTTAGTCCTAAACATTTTCACATTTGTACCAATTTAGTCCATCCAGCCAATTTTGGCTAGTCGGCGCTAACGTGGACGACAGCCGGGTGGCCGACGTTGATGTGGCAATTTTAAAATAATTTTTATTTTTGCAAAATTTTTATTGATTTTTATTTTCTTTTTCTTTTTTTTTTTTTCCTTTTTCTTTTCTTTTTCGTTTTCTTTTTCTTCTTCTTCCTCCTTGGACTCTCCTCATAGTGGCCAGCGAGCCTCGCTTGAGGGCCACGAAGCCCTCACTCTTGAGGGCCGCAAAGCCCTTGCCAGCCACTAGCGAGGGTCGCGGCCCTCACCCAAGGTCGTGGGCAAGGCGACTTTGCCCAAATTTGGGTGAGCCAAGGCCAAGGCGAGGCCATATCCAAGTGAAGCTGCCTCACCCTTGCCGACCACTATAGGGAAAATCCAAGGAGGAAGAAGAAGGAAAAGAAAAGCAAAAAGCATAAAGCAAAAAGAAAAAAGAAAAAAAGAAAAAAATAATTAAAAATTGCCACGTCAACGTCTGGAAACCAGTCCAAGATCCATGTCGATCGGGTCGGCCAAAATTGGCCAAGTAGACTAAATTGGTACCAATGTGAAAATGTTTAAGACTAAATCGATTCAATTGAAAAATTTATGACTGAAGTGGTACCAATATTAAAAGGTTTAGGACTAAATTGATCAAATTGAAAGGTTTAGAACTGAATTGGTATCAATGCAATAGCTTTATAACATTTTTGGTAATTTTCCCTACATTCTCGCGTATAGTGAGTAAGTTACCAACATCGTGATGAGTTTACCATCTTCCAAATAACTTAGTAACTTCTTTTAAATTTTACAAGTAAAATTAGAAAATTGCAAACTTTCGAATAGATTAGTAAGTTACTGATTTCTTTTAGGTTTCATAACTATAGTTAGTAAGTTACCAACATTATAATGAATTCATTAAATTTTCCAATAAATTTGCAAATTCTCACATCTTTTATATTCTATGAGCATGTCTAGTAAATTGCCATTTATAAGTATGGTTTACTAATCAATAAATATAAAATCATTTACATGATTTTTTTAGAACATGAAGGGTCATTCACAGCATTTTCAATAGGTTTATCCCCTTATTTTGTTGAGTGAAATAGCAAGTATAAGGTTGAGTTTGGTTTAATTTTTCTGAAGGATTTTTCCTCAACTCAATGCAACTCTTAGCTAGCATTTGCATAAGAAATAAGAGGAAGGAGGCAAACGTGTCTTAAGCCATTCCAATAACTAATAAGTTTCATATAAAAATCGTTGAATTCTTGGATTTCTCACAAGTGAAAAAAAAAAAAAAAAAGGCTAAACAAATGATGACATAAATTGTTCATTTTTGCTCCCCTTGATTGGATTAATCTATCATACTTATTAGTTATTAACATTCGCCCATTGGGTGCATTAGCATTTTCCTTTGGATCTTGAGGATTGAATACATCAACAAGAAACCAAAGGTGAGTTTCATTTATATGAATGGGGTGATTCTTCACCTACATTATTATCGCTTATTTTTTACATTATTTACATTTATTTGTATATATGTGTGTGTGATTCTCTTCATTTCTTTCGTCATCTTCTCTAGTACAATTCAATATGAGTGGTCTCTTTCTAATTTAGCAAACAAAATCAAATACTTTTTGGAAATCTTGTGCTTTCCATTCTGCAGACAACATATTAATTTCCAAACCTTACTCGCCATTTTTTGTCCCGAGCATGTACAATATAACAAGCGAATATATGAAGTTGACTACTTCTAATTATTGAGTTATATTTAATATATTTTGTTTTATTAGTGCTTCATGGACGATCACAACCATCAATTTCATATCCAAAGTTAAATTGGTCTTTCGAAATTGATTAATGTCCATTTGTTTCACCAAGCCCTAAATTGATATTGTTACTTCCAATGCCACTTCGATTAACAAGTGAGCATCGATTTCATTATCAACTAATTTGGTGAATTTTCTTTGTAGTTGCATGAATTAAATATGGATGCTAGAGGTGGCAAATGGGTGGGTCGAATCGGGTATGGGTCAGGTCGAAAATGGGTCGACCCATATTTGACCCATTTAACCCGTTTTGACCCATATTCTTGTAGTGTAAATTTAGTGACCCATACCCGACCCGAACCGTACCCGACCCATACCCGACCTGACCCGTATTGCTAAAACCTATTAATATTCTAGGAAAACTCACTTCTACTATATGCTAATTGGATTAAAACTTCAAATTAAATTCAAAATAGTAAATAAAATAAAATAAAAAGTTAAAAAAACCTATAAATTGAAATATTTATAAATAATTAGACTATGCACATGCTTCTCTTATTTGAAGTGAACATACTATTGAATAACTAAAAACTATAACATGAAATTTTTTTAACTAAACCTAAAAAGCTCACTTTTATGATTTTTTTGTAAAAAAAAAAAAAAAAAAAGTATAAAAAAGTATTGTTAAAACATTTTTATGCAATACAAATTTAATGAAATTTTTTATAATTCTTTTTAAAATATTTTAAAAAAATCGAATTTTTTTTTAAATTCGATTTTATTTTTTAAAATATATTTTTTATTTTTTAAAATATTTTTATTTTGAATGTAAATTTTATTTTTTAATAATTTTCTTTTTCTTTTTCTTCGGCTGGCCGCCGACCACGACGACGGCCGCCGACCGGCCATAGGCAAGATTGAGCTCGCCAACGTCGGGCGGGCTCGATCTCGCCGAACGGGCGAGGCCGAGGCCCGCCCGACGCCGGCGAGGCTCAATCTCGCAAATCGGGGCGAGGCCGAGACTCGTCGAATTTGGCGAGGCTTGAGCTCGCCGGCGTCGGGCGGCCTCGGCCTCGCCCGGATCTGCAAGATCGAGCCTCACCCGACGCCGGCGAGCTCGAGCCTCGCCGATCCGGCAAGGCTCGAGCTTGCCGGGCCGAGGGGGCCTCGGCCTCGCCGGTTCGGCGAGATCGAGCCTCGCCCGACGCCGGCGAGCTCGATCGAGCCCGGCCTCGTCACGACCGTTGCCCCGCCGGCGATCGGCTAAGGGAGGAAGAAAAAAAGAAAAAGAAAAGAAAAAAATTGAAATATAAAAAATAATATAATTTGGATTTTTTATAAAAACAAAACATTTTATAAAATTAAAGAAGACCATGGCCATGGCATGGGTTGAAAGTGGGTCTAAATGGGTTATTAATGGGTTATTAGTAATAACCCATTTAGACCCATTTAGTTTTGTGCTTTATTTTCTCAAACCCATTTTTTACTCATATTTAATTTTCACTTGACCCATATATGACCCATTTAACTAAAAATGGGTCATCATATGGGTTTATGACCCATATTGCCACCTCTAATGGATGCATAGAAACACTACATTTCGAAAAGATCGTATCTTAATAAAACAAGTAAGAAAATAATGCTACAAAAAATAAACTTATTGTTGTTAGATAAATTCTCTTCAGATATTTTGAAGTCGACAAAACATTTCCATCGGTTTAGTCCCGAAGACTTTGCAGACTCTACTTGGCAAAGTCTGAAGATCAAAGTCTGACGATAACAAGACTCAAGTTTCAAAGTCTATTCTCATGGACAGTTTCCAGACCGACAAGTTAAAACTTCTATTCTGATTCTATCTAATATGGTTTTGACTCCAACGGCTAAGGAATATCCTTCAACCGGAATCAGCACTACAAGATCCTATATTCGTATCCGAATAAACATAGATTCTCTAAGATTCGCAACTTATATTTGGAAAGTTCTACTTATGGAAACCAAGATCCTGATTGTATGGGCAAGCAGGATTGATGGGCTATCTACACTTACCTTAAAGAGCTCGAGATCTCTCAAAATTGATTCTGTCCAACGGGTTGATTGGAAGAACTTCTTTGGAAGGTGCCAACGGTAATAAAGGCATGAAGAAGTATATAAGGGAGACACTCAAGTTGTTGAAGGGTGCCGGATAGAAGAATTCCAAAGTCTGAATCTCCTTCTTAGTTTGTGATCTTATTCTTCGAGCATTACATGTAATCAAAAGAGAGACTAAAGTGTGTTGAGACCTTGAGGAAGTGTGGCAGAGTCTCTACACTGTGGAATCAAGGGCGTGAGATTGTAAACACTCTTTTTGATTCTTAGTGAAATCCAACCAGAAGGGCTATCCGTGCGGGAGAGTGGACGTAGGCTTGGTCTAAGTCGAGCCACTATAAATATGGAGTCTTGATTCTCTATCCCTAATCTTTTACTTTTCATTACTTTCATTCGCAGCGATTGTTGTTTTTAATTCCTTAATCTCTCATCCGGGTTAAGATTGTTAAAATCGCTTTAGTCACCTATTCACCCCCCTCTAGGTGCTAATTCTAGTCCTAACAATTGTTGCGACCTACATCTTCCGTATGGAGGGGAAAAGACATAGGTATAAGTGTATTGCCTAAAAGGCGGGCCTACGGCCCTTGATTAGGTGCAAGCTCTCTCAAACCCATACCCCGCATGATGTTTAGGTATTTAATTTTAGCTTCAATTGATGCTAGAATGATTTTCTAATGAAGAGTCACCACTAGCCTATTGGGGTCGACTAGAAATCAAATAAGGCACATGAGTACAACTCACTTCTTACGGTGTGGATTTTGGTTATACTAATTGACTAACTAGTGCTCTTTCGGTACATAATCTTGTTCATTCAAGTAGTCCGGATTAATTTTAAACCTACCCACTAACGTGTGAGGTGATCATGCGAGTATGTATTATTGAAATAACAATCAGCAACCGAAGTGACATTTGTGTATAACTTGGCTTCAATCCACTTTGAGAAGTAATCGATTAAAACCATGATAAATTTATGTCTGTTTGACACCTTAAGGTTAATCGGATCAATCAGGTTGATGCCCTACATTGAGAATGGTCATGGCTCAGACAACTAATGCAATTCATTTGAAGGGATGTTTATCCTATCTTCATGAATCTGACAATGGTGATAGCTTCGGACATGTTGGACACAGTCGCTTTCTAAGGGAAGCTAGTAATAGCCCAGCCTCATTATTTTCTTGGCCATCATATATCCATTCATGTGTGGATCACACACTCGTTTATGCACGTCTTGCATTATGTAGCTTTAGTCATGTCTACACATCTCAATAGAATTGACTCATAAGACCTCTTGTATAGATTCTCACCATTAATAAAGAACTTTGAGGCCATTTTTAGCAGGAGTGTTGCCTTCGGGGAATTCTTCTTTCTAAATGTAGTTCATGATACCGTAATATCATGATTTTCCGTCAAGTTCTTCAACCGTAGCCATGTAGTAAGTTGACTTTGTCAGGACTTCAATCTTCAAGGGTTCCACTTCCAACCCAATGGTGACTTACAACATGGACGATAGTGTTGCCAATGCGTCGGCGAATTTATAATGAGACCTAGATAGGTACTCAAATGAGAATTCATGAAATTCTTCAACTAATTCCACTAAGTAATCGTGATAAGGCACGAGCTTAGCATCCCTCATCTTCCATTCGCCTACTACTTGAAGAATAATCAATGCAAAGTCATAGAACACATTAAACTAAGCTATTCCCATTTCGATCACAACTTGCAAATCGAGAATACACGCTTCATACTCGGCTAAGCTATTAGTGCAAGGGAACATTAACTTTGCAGTAATAGGATAATGATATCCGTTTGGGGATATCAAGACAGCCCCATGGGAGAACCAAAAAGTTTATGCCTCCATCGAAGAACATGGTCCATGTGTCTTTTTCTACAGAAAAATGCAATCATCCAAGAAATTGTCTTCACGAGCCTCCCCAGGTTTTTCTACCAACATATCAACAACTGATTGGCCTTTCACTAACTTTTGTGGCATCGTTTGAATGCCAAACTCTGAAATTAGAATTTGCCGTTTGGCCTTCCCTACCAAAGCCAGTCAATCGAGTAGATACCTGATGAGGTCATTTTCGATCACAAGGAACATTTGGTGATGCAAAGTATATTGGTGAAGCTTGTGTAATACCGACAACAATGCGGCACATGTCTCTTTTGATTCAAGGTAATTTAGCCCTAAGGTAGTAAATTTCTTGTTCAACTAGTAGATTGCTTGATTCTTTTCGTCATCGGGTCCTTTCTAAGCAAGCATCACACCCAAAGACTCATTGTTAATTGTGAGGTAGAGAATCAAAGGATGCACCAGGACTGGAGAAACCAAAACTAAAGGGTTCATTAGATGCTGCTTCAACTTTTCAAATGCCACTTGGGAATCGTCATCCCATTTGATTCGTGTCCTTCTTGAGAAGTTTAAAGAAAGGCTTCGCCGTCTTGAAAAGTTGAGAAATGAATCAAGCAATGTAGTTTAATCTCCCTAAGAGACTTCGAACTTCCTTTACGGTTGATCGAGGTTGTAGTTGACATATTGCCTTGGTTTTCAAACCGCCTACCTCCATCCCTCTACAACTCACAATGAACCTGAGCAATTTACTAGAGGTCGCCCCAAACACACACTTTGCAGAATTTAGGCGGAATTTGAATTCATGAAGTCAGTCAAGTGACTTCTTCAAGGTCTCCACATGGTCCTCTCCATGTCAGGTTTTGGCAATCATGTCGTCAGCATATAATTCAATATCCTTATGCATCATCTCATGGAAGAGTGTGACCATGGCAAGCTAATATGTTGCCGGCATTCTTCAGACCAAAAGGCACGACTCTATAGTGAAAGGTCCCCATGGGATGGTGAACGCCATCTTCATTATTTGATTGTACCCTATTAAATCCATATATGAATGAGAACAGTTCAAACCCAACAATGTTATGCATGAGTATGTCTATGTGTGGTAGCGGAAAATTGTCCTTTGGGCTGGTTTTGTTCATAGTCGACACAGACTTGAGCTCCTTTGTATTTTTTTCATTATGAACACAATATTTGCTACCCAATGAGGATATGGGAGACTTCAATGAATCCCGCCTTTAGAAGCTTCATTACCTCCTCCTTAATCTTCTTTGACAATTTTGGCTTAGTTCTCCCCATTCTTTGTTTTTTAGGAGACGTGTTGGAATTAGTTGGTAAGCCGTGCTCCATGATTAGTGGATCAAGGCTTGGCATGTTGGCATAAGTCCAAGCGAACACGTCTCGATACTCCTTAAAGAGGGCAATCAAGCTTGTGGCTTCTTTTTCAGGGAGATTTGCCCCGATCTTCACTTTCTGCGAATCTTCCACGCTACCCCAATTGCTGGTGGTAGTATGTTTTGCATTAAGGGGCTTAGATTCTTTGTGTGGCTTCCAACTCTATTGAAATTCCAGTAGAATCATCACTCAAATCATTGGAATCACTGCCATGGGTGTTTAAGATGTCTGATTGGACCATTCCCACATCCTTGCATGACATTGGACTATCCCTAAAACATGAAGTCAATAAATTAGAGAAACAAACATGGTTATAACCATGCATGTTTAAAAAAAGGGGGGTTTAGAAATGACGAAACTTTTTTTTTTTTCATTTTCAGACTTAGAAACGAGGAAGCATTCAGAATTGTCTTCGGATGATATATTCTTTTCGTGGTTGGATATCATCACCAGACTCGTTTGCTATTGTTGACACTTGATTTTAGTCAACGCATTATTAAAAATAAAAACTTAATATTAGGGTTTCTGATTGCTAAGGAGCCCGTTTTATATATAAAGGTCATTTTTCATTTCTTTTTCATTGGCCCTTTATTTGTGCATCATATCCTTGTTATTTTCATTAAAGTCTCAAAAAGTCAAAAGTTGACTTTTTTATCAACCCTTGACCAAAAGTTAATCCCAAGTCAAAATTTAAGTTTTTGACAAAGTTCCCAAATAGTCTCAATTTCACTTTTGCATTGAAAGTTATAAAAAAAAAAAAAAATCAAAGTTTGACGCATTTTAGTGATTAATCACTAAAAGGTTGATTTTTAGTCAACAGTTTGATCAAAAAAATTGAAAATCTTCAAAATCCTCAAATCATCTTATTTTAGTTTTAATTTGACTTTGGCATCAGAAATTTCATAAAAATCAACTAAGAATCTAGTTTTCCAATTTTTGCAGATTTAAGTTCAAAATCGGTTAAAAATAAAATTACTTTGCTTCTAGTCATTTTTCAGTTTAACTTTTCTTCACACCATTTGATCTTGAGGTCATTATGCATCCAATTGTCAAACCTTTTTTGAAATTTTTTATTTGGGACAAAAATTTCCAATTTTAGCCCTAATCAGAGGCCTTGATTGATCCTTCATGATTTGAGCAATTATTCCCTTAATGAGCTCATTTCTTAGTGGCAATCCAAATTTGATATCAATTTTGGCAAATTCACATGGGAACATTCCTATTTGATGAATTGAGCCTACCCGAAGTTTACAAAATTGACCTAACGTGGTCCAATCAAGCCAATTCGACTTGGCCCATTCTAAAGTAGGGTCAAATTGAAGTAATTGAACTTCAATTTGGTCAATTGAAGTACAATTACAAACATGAGTCTAGCTTGCGACATTGTTCTAATAGAAATTCAATGAATTTAAGCATATCATGTACAATTAGTCGGCCTGAGGTAATTCCATTGCATTCAATTGTGTCCAATTCACATAGGGAAATTTCAATTTCAATTTAATTGACAAAAATAATTAGGACAAAATTAGGACTAAGATTAAACTAGTTTAACCCAATCAACTCGCTTCAAACCAATCCAACTAGGTCAACCTGGTTTTGACCAGCGTTGATCAGTGGTTGTTTTCCGGCCAAATATCAGCAGCCGGTAGCCACTCCCAACCAGCCATGCCTTAGCCAACGGCCATCTCTCTCACATGCATCAAAATTACCAAAATGCCCTTGTTTAGTCATCAATTCTAGAGAGACCAAATCTTGGCCATCCATTAATCCTATCATCTTAGCCATTGAATAATACAACTCAGCAATCCACATGATCAATTTTCAGCCAATCATATAATTACTTAGTCATTAACGCATTTGTTTTGCTCTTAAGAGATCAAATCCTAGCCATTAGCTAATCTTAGGAGAGGTATATAAGGTTTTCCTCCAAAATTTGAAAGGAGGCTCATTCCCAACCCCCCTCCCAGGGCACACGCACAAAGCAAAGGCCGAAGCCTTGCCCACTACTCAATGGCCAACCGCCGCCCACTGCTGGCGAGCCACCTCACCTCCAATCATCCTCAAGCTGTCCCTAGGCCGGTCACAACCTCCGCTCCGCTGTGCCATCGCCAAAACTCGCCAATCGGTGATCATTTCCTCTTGGGCCCGAAGGTCGTGCTCCTCACCGAAGCTACTGTCTGGTGATTCTAGCCATCATTTCGATGGTCTGTTGACATCTGGCGACATCCCGATTCTTGCGACATCCTTTGCCGACAAGTCCTTGAGCTCATGGTGGCCAAAGCTTGGCTAAAACTCATCAGCCCTAGTCCTATTCTTTGATTTTCTTTGATTGTTCATTTCAAGTTCAACCAAGCTTGTTCTCACTTCTCATTTATGTGCGATTGATTCAGATTTAAGGAGCTATCGTCGGTCATCTTGTGGAGTATACTTGGTGATTAAATAGCTCTACTGAGCCCAAAGTTTATCGTGAACAAGGTAGATCGGTCCAATCATTCTTTAATTCTAAGTCTGACGAAGCAAGATTACTTAATATCAATCCTAGAATCAACACTAAGTGATCGGGGCTAGGACTTGAGTATGATTGCTTAGACTGATGCTTGATCATCATGAATCAATTGTTTGTTGATTGTGAATGATTTAATGTTCTGAAATTCATAGGCCATATCTGGACCAGTTTACTTTGAGTGACGATCTGAGCTGCTAGATGATGTTATCTCATAAAAGCATGTTCTAGAGATACGTAAAGCATGTCTCGAGCTTTCTTTTGATATATTATGAGCCTTGATACGATATCGTTTGTTATGTCAAAATCAGGTCGCTATCTCATGTTTAAATCTAGAAAATTGATATGTTTTTTATGTACATCAGTGGCTTTTCGATTTTTTAGGATTTTTTTATTCGATTTTGAGATGATGTCGTTATGAAAGTTGTTTGTCACGTCAGATCTATCTAACCTAACATTTTCATAAAAAATGAAGATCGTTTCGTTAGTACGATCATGCCTCAAATCTTTTTTGTGTTAACCTTTGAAAAACAGTTTTCTAGTAAGAACTTTTTATGTTCTTCGATTTTTATAAAATTTTGTGTTCAGAATTTCAAAATGAGTTCTTCACGAAAGTTTGAGCTGACATTTCAGGCTTTCTGTTGACACCAGTTTCCTTGAAAACAAAGCATGTTAGAACGTTCAAAGGATCTGATAAGTGTGCCGGTTCGTCTCGTGCCCTCATTATCTCTAATTGTCCAAACATGTTTTCGCAATTTTGATGAAGTTGAAGTCTTTGCAAATTTTCAAAACTCAAAAGTTGTTCATCAATGTTTCCTTTAGAAGTACAAAAAATTTCGTGATTTAATTGTAAGTTTTGGAAGACCCAATTGCAAACATTTTGGATAAGGTCTGAACTGGCCCTAAAATTGATTCGGTTTTAACAGTTGTCTCGCAATAGATTTTTCTGTATTAATCTGTTGGGAATTTTTGAAAATTCAGAACTAGAAGTTTGTTGTCGATTCCTTATTCTTGGTGGGTATTGAGGAATCCACTCATGGCATGCCAAGGTAATTAGTGTTCCACTCGTATTAGTAGAATGAATTAAGAAGGATACTGTGCATTTGGGAGTATTCCGTTTGCTTCAGTTTATGGAATTGTCCTCCAGTTTCCGATCTTAGACTGCAGCTTCAAACCAGCATTTTTAGTGATTCTCGATCGCTTCAACAATCAAATGGGAAAAATGTCAAAACAGTCATAAATCTATTACATTTGTACTAATTTAGTCATAAACATTTTGACTTAATGTCAATTCAGTCATTCCAACTAAGGTTTAGAACTAAATTTACACTAACACAATAAGTTTATGACTTTTTTGACACTTTTCTCACAATTGAAATATGTGAACTAGATAAAAGATGAGTGAAAACAAGAAACAGTAGTGGATAAAAGGAGAAATCTCAAGAAAATTATTTGGGTCCTCTCCATTATTTTATGCGCAATCATATTTATCAATATCATTTCTGAGGAAAGCATAACGACTACCATCATGCATGATCTTAATTATCAGGTCCCCAGGATCCTCGACTAAAATGTCACTCTAGGTGTAGACTCGAAATTAGCTCATATCTCCAGCCCAGACTTTTGTGTGAACTCTTTATGTACGCCAAAAAGAAAAGCATAGGGGTAATTATGTCGTTGATTTCCTTTGTTTAGCTACATGTAACTTCTTTTGGACCAAGCGGGCTCAATCACGCTTCCCTTAATGCACCTCCAATTTTACGCCGGAACTTTACACATTTCCTACATCTAACAACTTGTTACTTTAACGTAAGTAAACCCACATAGATTCTATCCGGGACGTACTCGGATTTCATCATCTCCCCAAACAACTTCCCGGCCTCATCCAGCTTTCTACCTTTTCTCCCGCGGAGAGAGACGATCAAGAACTTGTACGCACTTCCTCTCTCGCGCTCGCCTTCATCTCCTTGAAGATACTTTAGAGCGATCGATCTCCATCAGGCTTGTCCTGCCGTATTGGGCATGATCATGATCGTTCATGTACGCGGCGTCATCGAGCAACCCTTCCTTAGCACCCGTTGGCAGTCTTCATGGCCATGTTCTTGTACGTCTCCAAGCTACGACCGTAACCATCTCAGCTCCCAACCCGTCAAAGAAGCGCAAACTGTGCCGCTGCAAAACTTGCAGCTGTGAACAATATCGAGCGCGAGTTCACTAGTGAAGTTCACATTGCACTTCTCCGAAGCTTCTCCCATCCAGAATCTCAATCTTCATACCATTAACAGAAGCACAGAAACTTCTTCAACATTTGGTTCACTGTAAACTGGCGAAGATGACTTCAAGAGATCAGAATCCACCAACTCTTCGTCCGACAGGTGAATATCAAGAAAATTAGGAGCATGGCTGAACGGTTACTAAGATTGATGGTACCTTCTTTACCGTGCAGTGCCGAGCTGTAGATCTTACAGTTTGATTGTTCCTTAATTTTGGCATCGTTCTGTTCTACAATGGACCAAGGACCAGATCATCCTGTGTTCAAAACGATGGAGCCGGCATAGGGATTATCGCATTGGTCATGACAAACTGACCACAACCAACGAGCCCAAATCACAGGAGAAACCAGAACCGCCATCAGAACAAGTCCCAGAACCGGAATTAAGAAAACCCTCAAATCGCTCTTACCTCACCGTCAAAGGATGATAGATACAGAGACTTGCCAACAACAACAAAGAACGACCACACTCCCGAAACAGGACGGAGACGACAGTGTCTGGAGTGAAACCGAGAGCCCTCCTTCCTATTTTTTATCTTCCCCGGTTCAGACCTCTCTCTGCTCTGCTTTTTCTCCTTCATAACCATGTTCTCAGATCGAATTAAAAACCCGAATGAAGTTTTTGGTTCATGTCGTGTTTCAATTATTTTGTTCTATTGTAATGTTCCTGATCGAATGTCGTGATCAAACAAAATGACAGGGTACTCTGAGGCTTTCAAAAGTAGACTTGCCTTGTAATCTGTCTTGGAAGAAACCTTTCTTGTCATCAATATTCAACTAAATACTTGTCCATGAAAATGCGTTTAAGTGCATGGTTTCCGAGAGTACGGTGTTTGTTCGAAGTGACGCTGCATTCACTAAGATTCTCTAAGCTTGCTTAGATTAAACTTTAGGAGGAGGAGAACAAGGCTGGGGGAATCGGTCAAAAAAAGAAGGTAATGGAAATCATTCAAGCTAGGATATGGGAATCTCAACACCTTAACTCTTCCTCTCCATGTCCTCTATGGGATCTTGGAACTCTACCTCCTAAAGTAAGTTGAGTTCATAATCCTTTACAACAGTGCAGGGAACGTACTTCAAGAAGATCATTGTATTCACCTGTCTCGTTGAAGTACATTCCGTGCAACTATAGTAAAGGATTATGAACTCAAGTTACTTCAGGACATTGAGTTCCAAGATCCCAACCAGAGGAGATGGGGAGGAAGGGTTAAGGTGTTGAGTTCTAAGATCATTAACTTGAATGATTTCTATTACTTCTTTTTCACCGCTTCCCCAGCCTTCATGATCATCCTCCTCCTCCCCCTACTCGCAGTCCTTATCATCGTTGTCGCCGTTGCGCTCCCAAACTTCCCCTCCTTCTCCTAACTCCTCACGGAGAGCATACTCTTTCTTCTTGCAAACGGAGTGCCCATAGGGAACGACACCAAGCACACCGTGACTCCAATAGGAGAACACCTCCATAAAAGAAATTGGCGATTGAACACCACAATGGCAGGTTAACTCTGACTCAACCTCATTAGGAGTAACGCCACTTGATTCAAATGTTGGCACCTCATTCTTCTGATTGTCATATTAAGAACGCAAGCAAAGCCTACAAAACGCAACAACAGAGACAAGTTACTTGATTGAAAAGTACCTTCAGCTATAAAAGGAATTAGGACTATCTCCAAGTCTGCGAAGCCTGTTGACTGTGTATGCTCATGAACATCTCATTTCTTTATCTATACCTTATAGGAACCTAAAAGAAGTATATACCTGTACTATGATTGTTTCACAAGAACCTGACGTAAGTACATAACTAGTATATTTAAACAGATTCATCGGGTGAAACATATTGTCAGATGAAGCAATATACACAATAGAGAACAAATAGAAGCACTAGATGTACATACATCGGCCTGAGCATTGGCCTAGATCCGGTCCATATGCGCTGGATGAACAAACAGACAGAAGTTACTTAGCAATGAGAACAAATGATGTACATGCCACTTTCCTGAGAATTTTACCATATAAAGCAGAAATGTTTTAACTTGTTCCTACCACTGGAGCATGCAAAACAAGCAGAGCACGCGGGAGATGGGCGAAAAATGCTTAATGACGATGTCGAGAAGGGAACTATTCAACCTGGAAAGAATCAAAAGACACATTATCTATTTATCTCTCATGTTCCCCAGCGGCATTCACAATATTAAAAAAAGAAACTGCAAGCAAAAGAAATCACGGGATTGCCATGAAAATCTCGAATTATCAAAACACGCAAAGCCGGTAGTTGCAAATTACATTATGAGATACCAAAATTCCATTTCTTTTTTCTATATTTTCTCAGTTGCTTCTGCATCTTGTCATGACCACCAGAGTGAAAAATCATTTGCGAACTGGAGTACTACATCATTAGATTGGTCTTCATTGATGGATCAATTAACAAGTAGAAGCAAAATTGGGAGTGAATTCCACTATAGCAGGAAGAAGGTAACCCTACTAAACTCCAGTCCAGCTCAAACTGTGATAACAATGCGTATGTTTAGGTTCCGATGAACAGGTCAAAAAGCCACTGCATTTCAGTCACATTGAAAGGTTCAGAAAGCTGCGGTCGAACAGCGTAGATGCAGAAAGCGGTACCTGCACGAGGAGGAGAGAGGTAGAGGAGACGACTTTGTTTGAAAGAGGGAGAGGCGTCGTTCTTGTGCCACGCGACGTTGTTTTGCTGAACCTTTTTTGCTTAAAACTTTTTGCCACGTAGGAGAGAGGAGTGACTAAAATAAGCCACATCAGCATTTTTCGCAAAATCAAATTGAATGGGACTTGATTACACTTTTTATATGTTTTAGAACTTAATCGGACTTTCATGACAAATTTTAAAACTTCCGATACACTTATTCCAAAATTCGAAGATTGAATACATCCATAATTATCATATTTGACCCCTAATGAAGAGTATTAATATCGCATAGTTTGACATTTGCATTCTAGCATTTAGGCTTTAGGAAATTTTCTATGAATAGCAGCATTTTCAAATCAAATTTCATTTAAATTGGTCTGATGTGCAAAATAAGTGTGAACTAATAAAAAAGTGGCCCTAATTAAGAAGGTTAAAGACACAAGGCAAAGAATTTCAGCAATGCAGGATAGGAAACATGATTTTTGACCAAATGAGGAAGGAAATTGCAAGGAAATACAAACTAGAAATAAGAAGAGGAAAGGTGAGAAAATTGGATGAAAATTGTTTCCAATCTTTTTATTATTTCACCTTTTTAGAGTAGATACTAATGAAAAGTTGAATCTAGGAGTGAGCGGTTTCAGGTTCTTATAGGTTCCGACTAGAACTTGGAACCTATCATTAAGTATAGGTTCCTCATTTTTCGGAACCCGAAATCTACTTATCGAATTTTGGAACTTGAAACCTACCCTATCACAAATTCCAAGATAAGTTCCAAGGTCCAGTAGGTTCTTTTTTTATATATATTTTTTTCATTTTAGTTAAACAAAATGAAAATAAATGCAACAATAATAAACAAGCTTATTATTCATCAAAGAGAACACAAAATGAACAAAACTATCAATAGAGGAAAAGGAATCCTTGGCGAGGAACTCAACTAAATAAAAGTAGAGGTGAGTGGTTCTAGGTTCCGTACAGATTCTAGCTAGAACTTGAAATCTATCCGTTGGAATAGGTTTCTCTTTTTTTGGAATCTAGAACCTACTTGCATATTCTAGAACTTGAAACTTACCTTGTCATAGGTTACAGGGTCGGTTTCAAGGTTTACCTAGATTCCACTTATATTATTATTTGAACGATTACAATTCACTAATTATAACTTATATTTAGACACACGAAAAAAATAAACATTAATTAAGTAAAATTATTAGCCATAAAACATAAACTCGAACTAATACTTTTAGATTATACACTCATTATCAAATGGTATAGAATATCGGAGGATCGCACGGAGACATGGATTAAGAAAAACATAAAAAAATTTATTTCTAGTTTTAAGTTACAGGTTCCAGGTTCCAAGTTACAGGTTCCTTCAACTAAAAACCCGGAACCTACCCATTAAAATAGGTTTCTCCTTTTTTGGAACCCGAAATCTACTCTACATATCTTGGAACCCTGGAATCTCGGTTCGCTTCTCGGTTTTAGGTTCTACCCTGTAACCATGTTCACCCCTAATTGGATCCACCTGATCCGGAAATAGATGAGTTGGGCTAGAAGTTGGATCAACCCAGTTTGACTAGATGGGAAAAAAAAAAGACTAGAAAATAAGTTATTTTATTCAATGTCCCCCCATTTAATTACTCATTTTCCCGTTTAATTTACTTTGAAAATACGATTTTCAAACATAATGAAGTTATAATAGAATCTACTTGATTTTAGAAAGAGCTTGCATTACTAAAACTGAAATACAAAGACTTCTAGCAAAAAGGGAAAGAACAAAAAAAAGACCTGCCCTGAAAATATTTCCCACATTTCATAATTAAAGGCGATTTTTCTTTATATAATTAATTGCGATTTTCTGCTATTTTATTTATTGGGAGGCATCACTTTTTGCGATGGATGCACTTTTACATTGCTGCTTGTAGCTTTTTCAGGGCTTGGTATCACTGATCTTTCCAAGTCATGTCGCTGGTTACCACAGATAAGTTGCTTCCAACGTCAACCAATAAGATAAACCCTTTTACCGTTACTGGCACCAACTTAATACGCGCAACAAAATCGGGTTTAACTACTATTTGAGAGAGAGAGAGAGAGAGAGAGACTGTATTTCATTACTATAACGAGTGTCAGTAACCTCATGACTCCTCAATCGGTCGATTGATTCCCGAGTCCGAACGAAAGAATGAGCAGGGACCTGCCGTCGAGCTCATACTACATCATTGGCACGGTCAGCTCTGTTCCGTCAACACAAAAAAAAAAACTAAAAAACCAAAAAATTGCTCTCTTGCTTATCTCAAAGTTGCTTTACAGGAGATCACCTCACATGATCCGCTAAGCTAGAACGGAAATGCTAAAACTTTAAAACCATTCGATTGCTGATACTGGGTCTCTGCACCACGTCATGAGCAAAGGCCGTGATGTACGAGACCCTCAGCAATAATGTGGAGACCCGAGTCCTGCAGGTCAGTTACTCGAACAAATGAACTCAAATCCAAGATCCAACCTTTTCGCCAACTCACGAACGTGTCGGACTCATGGCACAATCTCTTCACATCTTGCACGGTGAATGGAGTTTTCCGTCCCGTTTTTAGTGCACACCTAAAAAGAACGCTCTGCCGGGCTAGATCACAAGAAGATTCTGACTTGTTTCAAGCCCTACACATGCAAGGAGTCAGAGGATTCTCCCATATATCGTAGTTAGGAAATGTCTCCTCAGGCAATCCAGTCCTTGTCTGGTGGGTTACAACAACATCCTCAACAAATGTCGCCCAACCCATGTAGGGATCGCCAAAAGATTTAGACATGAGGCCCTTATCAGGTTTTATTGATTTAAGCCGGTGGCCCATGTACCTCCGTGCCCCAATTATCAATTTAGCAAAATTGCCTCCATGGGTCATCACAAAAACATCGGACTTCATGCATACCAGAAAATCAAGAGCTGCCAAGCTTGTCACATGCTTTCTAAAACCATCAAGCTCCTCCTTCCTCGCTAGCTCCTCCTTTGTCACCTGTAATTTAGTGTGATATAAGTGGGGGTTTCAAAGTACCAGACTTGATGCTTATACATGCTCATGATAGACTTTTGAAGCTTCTTGGTGTGCATCTCAGCATGGATAAGATAAAAATATCACCAAGCAAAGAGCCCCAATGGCAATCTTAAACAAATCTTCCATGAAACGTTGGAGAGATTCAAATTTTGCCTTTTTCTATCAGAGATAAAAAGACGATTCCAAATCGAAAACACTATACTCTCATCTAATCGTCCTTGCAACTTTCATACATTTCAGTATGCATAAGATTGTACTTGCATTTTCTAGAAACAATGACATGCAAAAAGGTTTTGCTTGATAGTCCAAATAAGTGACGAAAGGAAGCAACCATCGAAGAAACTGCATAAGAAATGAATATCCTTTGATTGTTAACCCTTTGCCACTCATAGGCTATGCTCAATTTGAAGCCACAATATCATCCACTACTACGTAAGTATTCTTGGGCATACTTCAAAAGGAGGCATTTCCAGCCCTCAGGCCTCTGTCTACCTTTATAATATATGTAATAACTTAATCTGGATGTGCCAAAACCAAAATAGCAGTATTCAATAGCTAAATTGCAACTACACCAGAAAATGACAAAATAATAGAATGATAAACAAGGAATATTATTCATGCTGGAAAGAAGATTAACGTGAGTTTCCCACTGCTCCTTGCAAGATTTAATAGAAACTAGCAAGTCAAAACGAAATACTATCTAATTTTCCTGGCCGCTCACCAGCTTAATTAGAGAATCTAAATGGTACAGTACGAACAAATAAAGGTCTCACCAGATTGGGGAACATGTTCCTTAGTGGTGCCAATCGATTCTGACCACCATACACCTGCCCAGAGGCAACATAAATTTGAGTTTCCTTGGGATAACCCATTGCTCGCAGAATCACAGCAACTTCCCTGGCTCAAGAGGACATCGGCCTTCCTTTCTCTTCTGCAGGGCCAGCTGCCATAGATGAGAACCATTCTGCAGGCAAAAGCAACCAAACAAAGTGATGGAGTGCACGTTTCTTTTAATTTCTATTTAATATAAAGAGCCAAAACTTTTTCTCCCTACTCACTTTATACCGCCGAGGCCATTCTTTTTTTCTGTATTCAGCCATTTTAGCTTTCTCCTCCCTTGTCCCCACAAAATCGCAAAAAGATAAACCAACCATCCCTTTCTCAAACCTAAGATGAAGCGCCCTGTTTCAAAAACAGTCAGGTCCAAGAGGTATTAGAACACAATTAAATGATTTAGCAGCCATTAGGGATGCAGTTGCATACATGTAAGGATTCTGACTGCCAGTGCGGTTTCTCATCCTTGATGCCAGTGAATTCGACATTTCTTCAATTTCAGGTAGAAATTTCAGAGCATGGTAATTCACCCTGCACCTAAGTCTGTTGATTTCTTGGGGAACATTATCATACCTAATCAAGAAGGGATCAATGATAAGAAAGGAGTTAACCTTTGCATGAAGACCTCAGAGAGAGAAATTCAATTTATATAAATATAAATGACTCACTTACCCAAGACGATCGACAAAAGGTTTAAGCGCCATTATCTTTTTCTCCTTGATGCGAGGTAGAACGTTGTCAATGTAAAATTGTGCAGGTGCATATTTTGGAATATTCTTCACGGTCCGTCTACAAGACAAACAAATATTCAAGACATTAAAGCCAGATGCAACTCAAAGTAAACCATCAACCATGTCATAATACTTGCAAATTGAACACAAGTTGAAAAACACAGCTTTTCATTGGTATTGCCAGAAACAGGCCACGGATATGCTCTATTTAACTCAATGATTCACAACTTTCCATAAGATGGCTTTTCATTGTTTTGGTTTATAAAGTAATGTGTTCTCCAAAGGATAAATCAATCAGTGTCCAACATGCTTGATATGGCCATCAATATTTTTCATCTCATTACCAATACATTCTATCTAGTACTATTCATTACATCAAAATATATGGTCTCAGAAACCATCAGCCAGAGGAAACCAAAATGATATAGCACTTACTTCTTCCTCATAAACTGATATCCAAATTAAGGACATGCTGATGGACTACCACTCTATTCACATCATAAACCATGCTAATCAAGTACTTAACAACTGTAAGACTAAATAAAAAGAGTCAGCACATGCATTCATAGCAGTATAAAATACCACACAGCATTTTTATTGACTTGCTTAGCAAACTGGGGAAAAAAAACAAAGGCATAATTTTCAGAATCTATGATCAGTCAACTGCCAACTTTGCAACAAAAGCAACCTTTTTTACAATGAAATCTAGAAACAACCATAAAGTAGTCTCCATATGTGCAATGTGTATGTCCGTGTGTCCATGTCCTGTAGACAAAAAGTGACCAACATGCACCTTCACATACAATTTTTATTACCTATATACGATATGCTTTCTTCACCAAGACAATATCAGGTAGGCATTTTGTTCTTTTGACCTCTAAAAGTCTACTTAATATTTAGCAAAGCCTATTTCTTGTCAATACTTCTTTGAATTAGTGAAAAGCAAGTTGTAATTGGCAGGAATGATTCGAAGCAGCAAAACATAGTCTCATCAGACCTGATGCTTGTAAACAGCTCTGACTTATCAGTAAACCACTCAGGGATATCGCGCACAATCCGAACATCATCTTTCAGATAATCAATGAAATGATCCACATCGAAAATATCCTCAAATTTCCTGCATGGATACAGGAAGAGCAATTGAAAAGCATGCAAGAAGTTCCAAGATACCAATTAAAGCAAATAAAAGTTCCTCCATAACTTCATCTTCTTTGTTGTCATTCGAATTTCTTCACAAGATGTCATCCTATCTAACAATATGCGATTGACTAATGATGTAACTGGTCAATGATGCATGACTAAGAAAATATACGGATAACTCTACATTGGGGGAGTCGAACCATGTCCACTGATCAACTATCTGAAGCTTTATCTGGAAAAGATTTCCTAGTAGAGCCAAAGCCTGGAGGCAGGCCAATAACATATGGTAACTTAGATTAACTAGATGACTAGAGAAATGCTATTGTGTAGAAACAATTTCAAAAGTCGGTTGGAGACAATGCATAGAATAATTCAATGACTTCCCCTAAATGATGAGCTCCATGTCGTATCAGAAAAGCCTAAACCAAACCTTGTCATGCAGCAAAGTTGTTGCAGTTTAGTTTAATAAGAAGAACAGGAAAAGGTGAAAGAGAAGATATGAGTGCATAGTCCAGACATCTTACGTTTGATCTTTCCAGATCTGATCCTGCTTTAATACTGGTAAAATAAGAGTAGCATTCAAAATTTTAGCAACAGCAACAGCATTGCATATCTGCATATAGAAATATGAATAAGATAGATTCGCATTAAGTCAGATCTAGATCAAGAAATTAAATTAACATCCAGTATATTCTTGATGAGCAATGAGAAACAGCACATCAAACAAATGTAATCTTTTTCCTAGTGAATATTTGTCTAAACAATGCGAATTGTCCATGCTGAATGCCATGCCAACAAGCATTGAATAGTAGGTCAAAACTCAATGGGAACTGTGGCAATCAAGAAGCCCAAAACGTCTATTCAACTTTTCCACAAAGTACAGGGGCACCATTTATAGATTCTTCCTGCATAGATTCTTATGCCTCCTGCTTTACAATAGGCATCTGTGACAAAAGGATCCCCAATAGAAGAAGAAAACAACTAAGGAGATTATGAGTGTCCTAGTAGTATTAACATGTAAAGCAAGAAATCCAAATTTATCTGGGTCGATATCAACATAATACTGCAAACATTTGAAAATATATGAAAGAACAGTCCATCAAAGCATCTATTCAAAGCTTAAGGAAAAGAATAAGGAAAAGTATGATGTAATTAAAGTGTCTTAATAACGACTTGGCATTTCCTTCTACACAAAATAGATCAAGCCCATGAGGGTAACAATATGCTGGCGTCACCTGAATCTATTTTCAGTTTTCCTTAACAGGAAAAGTAGAACAAGTGAGTGGTACCTACCAATCGGTCGTCTTATTGTTCCATGTGCAAGTTCCACTCCCCTAAAATGATTCTACTTCGAAATTCAAAACAAGAGATAAAGTATATAAAGCTGAGGTATCTTCTAAGCAGATCCTAAGCATACTGAACCTCAGAGACCACTAAATTTCACTTAGGAGGCGATTCCTTCAAATGAGAGCTTCACAACCGTCACCAACTTTGTGGAGCAAAAACTTGGTTTATGCACTCAACTAGCAAATATGCCAAAACCTAAAACCTTGTTCAGACCTAAATAATGCAAAGTACAATGAACATAAGGATTTACTACAATCGCATATCAGCAAAAACATTCACAAGCAAAGAGCCATGAATCTATTTTCCTGGAGTGAAAAGTATTGCCTGAAACATACACTTGGTGCAGAGGCATGGATAATTATGGAAAATATGCCAACAAGCTGACTTATCTCAGTCAGATTAAGAAATTGATGGAGCAAAAATATACCGCGATTCTTTGTTGATTTAAACCACCCTCAGCATGGATGAATATGTAGCCATTTGTTTCATTCTCAGAAGGAACATCTGCACAGAGTATAAAAGGAAAGAATTCTGCATCACTTTATGATGCTAAAAAGTGCAGGAATATTTTTAAATGGCACGATCATTCCATTCACACACAGAATTAAACTTAAAAGCTTTAAAGACAATTATCACTTTGTAAGTGTAGCTTCTGTCCACAGCAATTGTATGAAACATTCTTCATCACCTACCTACAAGGTGCATCTAATGACCTAATGACGTCGCTATAACTGGATGTTCTTATACATCATAGCTGGCTCTTGGGAAGGAACTTCCCATGAGTCAGTTAGAGATCTCGAAACTGTGAAGGAAAGAAATAACATCCCGCACAAACATGACAAAGCAAAACAGACAAGTTTTCAGATGCAAAAAAGGCAATCAAGCTGATCTTCCCAGATCAGGAACCATCTAAATGGCCACAAAGGGGGTATTGTTTTTCCAGATATCCCTAATTAATAGACATCCATGCTTACTGACATTTGTTTCAAGAATAGCTAAACCAGTTTCTTTAATTCCTTTTAAACTACAACTTTTGTCAATTTTTCTTTGGTTATAGATATGGAAAGACAAATGAGTAATAATGACAAATTCATATACAAAGAGTGATGAAGCATCGATAAAAGCCTAGGCTTAGTAGGCTACATACCCGATATACCATCATCACGACGCTCAGCACAGGGCTTCCACGATGTGGTTGCAGAGGATGGATTTTCCCAAAGCGAAGGAGACTCCTTGACCTAACAAGAGAAAGCAGATTATTTAGCAACAGCCATTGTCGCAGCAAATAGAGCCAGCGGAAATGGAGAAAGCTCAAACAAGATCCTCCAACAACTTACATGAGGGCAACGAAGAACAATGCCATCTTTCCGGCAAAGGTATGGGGCATTCTGCGAGGTGTTAAAGGAGGAAATTAGTACAGTGCCGGTATAAGAATCATCTACGACCGCAGCTGACAACTACATGCGGCCTTCAATTCAGGAAGTACTCATTGACTTAGACAAATGTTATCAATAAACTACCATGAAGAACCACAATGTAATCTCATACACCTGAGGCCTCGAGAAATCTTCCGGTTATGACTTACATTGCGAATCTACAGAAGTGCAAATGATCGAGATACTTCAACTAAAAAGACCTATTGCAAAAATGAAGCCTGAACGCCAAAGCCGCTCAAAACCTAGGCGAAGAGTCACAGCTCTTCCATATTCTTCGCAATGTAAAGACACGAGAGCAACATTCAGCAGCATTTCCCAGTTCTTCAGAAAGATCGGTTCATTTCACGACCTCCGATCGCGATCGGCCACCAAATCCAGCGTTTGCTTACACGAGCACTAGCGACTCAGCAGTTTAAGAGCTAGCGAAGGCGATGAAATCGACTCACCAGGCGATGCACGATGGAGAAGATCGAGATCAGCCCGACGAGGGCGACGACGAGGAGCAGGAAGATCGAGATCCTGGAGCCGTGCGGGGGAACCCTAGGGTCGTCGGAGAAGTGCGGCGGGCAGAGGGACTGGGGCAGGTGCGACCAGAGCGGGCGGTCGCGGTCCCGGGAGGAATGGCGGCCGCCGCCGCCGCCGCCGCCGTCGTCGTCGTCGACGAGGGGGCGGGAGTCGGGGACGAGCGGGGAGGACTCGCCGTCGCGCTTCATCGGGGAGGAGGCGGCCCGGCTGCCGAGGGAGCTCGAGTGCCGGAGCTCCGCCATGGCGCGCTTCGGGCTGAAGGCCATCTTCGGCGGCGGTTGGCGTGCGGCAGATCGGCGATGTGATCGGGCGGGGCGGTTTTGTCGGGAGTTGGAGGAGCGAGGCTCGTGCAGAGTCCACGTGACGAGTGAGAGAGAGAGAGAGAGAGAAGAAAAGCGCAATTTAGCGGGTCCGGCTCTCGTAGATTTGCGCCCCGAAAGGCCAAATCGTAAGCGGGACGAAAGAAGAAAAAAAGTCTTGTGAAAAATAATTTTGATTTACAATTTATTGATCATGGTTAACTAGAAACGTCGAATGATAGGGTTGAGTCGGGTCCGAAAGGTGATCCCTTATTTTCATGTAATATAATTTCGACAACCCAAACCCAATTTGACCCCAAGCTAACTTATATTAGTAAAACTCGTTCATACGTAATCCTAACTAAGAAAATAAATACCAACTCATTTAACCTATAAGTTCTTGCATGTTATGTGCTACTTGGATAAATATTATCTAATTAAAGAAAGTAAAATAACAAAATATGAATATGTAAGTGAACAAAACGAAAATGTAAAAGCAAAAAAAAAAAAAAAATCAAAGAGACTAGAGGTGATTATAGTCTTTTATTATATTATATTTCAATTAAAAAATCGATTTTTTTAATTCTTTTATTTTCCCTTTTATTTTACCTTCTTCTTTGCTCGACCACCAGCCGGCAGCCATAATGACAGTAGACGATTGGTTACAGGCCAGCCGCCTCAAGCGAGGCTCCACTTGGCCAAAGGTCGGTGTGGTTCAACCTTGCCAAATTAGTAAGCTCACGAGGAGAGAAAAAAGAAAAAGAGAATTAGATAAAATGAAAAATTAGAAAATATAAAAATCAAAAATAAAAAAAAATAAAAAGGACATGTTTGTAATTAACTTAAAATTTATAAGGTAACCATTTAGCCCGAGACCTATTTACTACGCGGGTTGAAAGCGGGTTTATCTCAAACCTACTTAGACCCATTTGTTTTAGCATTTTACAATTTATTTTTGATAAATATTTCCCCTTTGAGGTGACCCATTTATAACCCAATACAATAATTATGAGATAAATTATGGGCCTTTGACCCATTTTGACAGTTCTATGCTTAACATAAGAAAAAAATACTTTGATGAAAATATATTTCATTTATTTAGATGTTTAACAAATATCCCAAAACGCCAGATACATAAATTATTTAAAAAAAAAAAAGAGTTTGAGGATAATGAAATTACAGCCTGCCTGCGCGTTGGTGTCTGCTGGGTTAACTTTCAATCTGAAATACAAAAAAGAGAAATGAGAAATCACACATGGAATGGGAATACTTACATCCACCGCAAAAATGCAATTTTAAGAAATTCGCTAAGAAGAATGAAAAATGCGAGCGAAAACATCTAAAATCTTAATATCAATTTCGATATCTAACTATGTACTACATTTTCAGTATGCTGTAAAATTGACTACGCACAACAATTACGTGATAGACACATATATTTTAAAATAACTAAATCCATATGCATGGTAAATTTAACTCAACTCCACATTATAGCATTTTTGTTAATATTTTCATACATAAATTTGAACATGTTAGAGTATGAAAGGAAAAAATTTTGCAAAAAATAAAAACCCATGCGAAGCATGGATAATAACGAGTTAGCTCGATTTTCTTTTGTTGACATTTGGAACTCGATTTTGACGAAAGTCTGAACATTGAGCACTCAATTAATCAATAAATAGGCTGGCTTTGGTTCCAAACTTATCATTATAAAGATCTAGTGCTATGTAATTCTTTGCCTCGAGTTGAATTCGGACCTGGAGCCTTTACGATGAGATATGAAATTCCATCCATCGCAATTTTTTTTTTCTATTTATTGGAAATTTGTCGTCGCAATGTCAATTGAAAAAGATCTACATAAATCGATTTAGCTCAGATTGAGAGAGCCATTACTTAATGCTCTTCCTACATTGCCTCCTTCCATGAAAAGCATTGGCTTTAACCTTGACTCCACGTAAGCATACTAAATTTAAAATAAAGAAATAACATTGATATACTAAGTGATGCATCGTATCATAAGTAAATATTTAGAAAAGAATTGCATTCAATAAATAAGAATCTTCACGTCAATTATGAACACTAAATTTAGTCAAAAATCATGAATGAAAAAAAAAGGGAAGAAGATCTTTAAATGAAACATTTGAATTCAAAGTACAATGTTTGATTATAATTACCGTTTAAATTGTATTAACAATCAATTACTTATTGAGACTTTATTTATTTTGCGAAAAATAGACGATTTGGAATTTTTTAAAACAATTATGTATCATTTACAAAAGCGAAAGGATGAAAAATGTTTTTCCTTGTCAACGAAAATATTTAAATGTAAATTATTATCAATAATAAAAATATATTTCATTAATTAATTATTTCAAACGTATAAGCAATCAGTTTTAGAAAATATATTTTTTAATCATTCACTTTTCGCCAAATAAATAGAGCCTAAGGGGGTAAGGGCTGTCAAATTGGTGCCGACGATTGAACCGGACGACACGCCACTAAACCGGTTGAGCTGGCCAGAACTGGAAAAGGAAAACCGATTTCGAACCGCGAATCCGGCCGCTTCCGGGTCGAACCGATCGGACCGGCCGGCCCGGCTTTACGGGGCGGTGCTGTCGGGACAAAACGACCGGTTCGGACTTCCAGAAGACACCCCAAAACCCCCCCCGCCCCTCCCCGCAACGGCGAACGGCGACGAGGGTTTAAGCGCTTCGAAAAATGGCCGCCCGCTGAAAGGAACTCCCTTCCGCCGTCGCCGTCGCCGTCGATTCTCCCGCCCTGCGCCGCGCGCGCGATGGACGGCGTGCGGGTGCGGCTGTGGTTCGACGACCGCCGCGTCCTGAGCAAGCCGCAGAGGAAGGAAGGGCTGAAGCGGAGCTGGGTCCTGCTGCAGCCGCACCACAACACAATCGCGGACCTCGCCGCCCATGTCGTTAACGCATTCGACCTCTGGGACTCCTGCCCTAACGGCCTCGTCCTGTCGGTGCGGTTCTTTTGGGTTTTTCTCTGATCTCCGCCGCGTGCATTCTGTCGGACAGTGACTGTGTTTGCTTAGTTGCGCTGTGTGCTTGTCGACGAGGTTCAAGAGTCTAGTTGTTGTTCGTCTTTTTGCCGTGAGATTGCAAGAAATGAAGAAAAAAGTGTCCTTTTTTTGTTTTGTTTTCCTTTTTCGTTGCCAATTGAAGGAATGTGATTGGGTGTTTAGGAAGATTTCAGTTCCTCATTGCACTGGTTATGATGATTCATTGCTCACTGACTATTGCCATTGTGCAGCATTACTGTATTTTCTAAAATTTCCTGACATGTCGTCTGGTTCGTTTTAGATGGATGGTTATGTTCTACCACCCTTCGAGTCAACTTCTATACTCAAGGACAAGGACATTGTTGGGTCAGTAAATGATATGCCTTCGCTTGATACCGAATTTTTCCGATCATTCTGAGGAAGAGCTGGTTAACTCTGTGTTTCTTTGCTGCAGAGTGAAAAAGAAACAGGGTACTTCAAGAGACACCATTAAGCTGCGTGACGTGGAGGATGCCTTGGAAGAGATAGAGTTTGTAGAGAAGCAGCCTGTGCAGACGGGTTTAAAGCTGCTCGCGAATGAAGAGTTTGAGAAGGAGGCTGGGGGTTATGAAAGTGAATCTGAAGAAGATGAACGTGGACAGTCACATGGTAGCTTGAACGTGGAAGCTACGTCCAATAATAATGCGGTCTCCAAGAAGAGGAAGGCGTCAAAAAAGCTGGGGGGCTCAAAGTATGTTTTAAATCCCATGTACTGGAATTCTTTTGAAAAATGTGTACTTTATGTCGTATAATTTTTTTCTGCATCCAGTAAAGGTACAGACTTTTACTTCCAAGTAATTAGTATTTTGTGGTGCATTTGTGCAGTGAAGGGTAGGATATACTAAGAAGTATTTATCATTGTAGTAAGCGGCTATTGAATTAATGCAGGTTGAATGGTATCATTATCTAGTTACAATACACTTCCCTAGAAAAAAAAATAAAAGAGAGAGAGAAAACTTGCATCCCCCCTTAATCAGAAGCCATTACTTACATGGAACGGAAAAGCTCTGAAGGTTGAATTTTTCCCCTCTAAAATTTTGGTTGGAGGTGCCTGTTAACTTGGCAGTCGGGATTAGATGGTTGCATTCTAACCTACCTTCCAAGTTACAAAGCCCTTCAAAGCTTTATGTGTATAATTGCGCATGCTTGAGCTTCTGCAAGTACTGCTATAAAAGAAGCCTCATGCTTTTGGGATGCTGTTTTATTGTATGATCATGGGCTGACATTCACTAGAATCTGGCACAAGGTTGGGAAATTTGTACAGCCTATTCAATGTCTGAAAACTTTAATTAGTTCTTCCTTTTTCAGTAGGCATCTTGTGAATGCATAACTTTCTTCCTTTCTGCTGCAAGCGCTGATAAAAGAAAATATCAGTGGCTAGTGTTAAGGTGAAAATCTCCACCAACCGCATAGCTAGTGACCGCATTCGTTGCGGCATGATTAGAGAGTACCTGCAAGGATAAATACACCTGCAATTATTCATCATCTTATCTCTTCTTTTTTGAGTATTTGTCATTCTTAATATTCTATTTCATGTGGATTTTAGTATATCTAGTGACATGTGGAACTTGAGTTCTTCTTCATCCTCCTTGCTTCTGTGGGATTCCTGTTCATATAGTGCATTTGGGATCGTAGGATCACTCGTTGGGTATTCAACTGTTGTTTTGTTGCATTTTACAGAAGGAAGAAAAGTAAATTGTCTGGTGTGGAGTGCCCAAAAGTCCCTGGTAGTGTCATAGATGATACTCCTGTTGAGAAGGAAATACTGCAAAATGATGGAGCCACCATTGATGACAGCAAGTCCTCCTCTGGACAGACTAAACCAGACAAGTCGATACCCCATGAAAATGAAGTAACAATTACTCCAGCTGCTAAAAGGTGAGTATTGTTAGCTGACCTTTATCTTTTATGCATGCTTGCAGAGGTAGCATGCGGAGCTGTTTCCATTAAAAGGAGGCTGTTGCTTATTTTAGAAGCTATCTCATGCTCATCTTCTTGCTGATGAAATGCACTGTGTTCTCTTTCCCTCTGTTGCAGTCAGCAACAGGAAAATGATGGAGGAAGTGAAGGCACAACTGATACACCTTCTAAACCAAAGGTAAGTGATTATTTCTTTGATTCAGCTTTTCTCAATTATATATTTAAACATATTGTGTCATTATATAGTCCACTATCTTAACTTATCTGCATCGGTAACTCAACTATTGGATGCCATCGCATCATGCTTCTGGCTGAAGTGATCTTTATGTTCCTTTCATAAATTTCATGCTGTACTCATAGCTGAACCCTTGGTTACCTGCCTAATAAAGCACTTCAACTTGAGTGGAACATAGATATGGATGTATTGAATGCCAAAAGTTCTGTATAGCTGATGTTAGGACAAACTTTTATGGTGGGTGTGGTCCTATTATAGCCTGTATACGGTAATTTGATGCAATTTCTGAGAGGAAGGCTAATGCAAGATGGTAGGCAATGAAGGCATCACAAATTCTGCATGCTTTGTCTTGGATGATAAGTATGATGGTAGGATATTGAAATTCGACCATTGCCTTGAGAGTTGAGATTATCAATCGATCATCTGTATTTGTTGATATGATGCACGAGAGCTGTGGTAAGCAGCTACATCCTTGATGTCAAGATTTTAAAGGTTTTATCCTGTCAAAACTTTCATTGGTTGCAAATATGATTTTGCTGATATTCCCAATAAGTCATTATGTTGTGATGGTTTCACCCTTTGCAAGTTACCAAGTCGAAGTGCTCGTCGTAAAAAAGCGAAGCGAAGGTGGCTGAGGGAAATGCGCCAAATTGGACAGAAAGAGGTAATGTGATGTTGCAAGGCTTTGTAATTTGTTTTGGTTGTGTTCAAAATGATTAAACCGTCATGCCCCGTAGCTTGCTTATGCTCTAAACTGTGAAGGTTAGACTAGGGGCCTTGTGGTAATGTCCCTCTGTAGTTGCTTTTGGTGTCAAAATCCCTTCCCCTCCTTTCCCCTTGCCATTTCTTTTGAAGATTGCATTCATTTTGCAGGTGGAAAAAAATGAATATCGGCAGCTGCCTAATAAAAAGCAATCACTTGGAAAAAATATCGGCAGCTGCCTGATAAAAAGGAGAGTGAGTTCTCTAAAGAACATGAACAGCAGCATCAAAGTCAAACCTTCACCCAAGAACAACAGCCACTAAATCACGTTTATGAAAATAATACAAATGAGGACATAGTTCCTGTGGTAATTAGGCCTGGGCATATTCGCTTTGAGCCTCTGGAAGAAGGTATAGGTCAACGGCCATAACCATATACTTGTTTATTTGTTGAGGAATATGTTCGATTTCCATGCTGATTTATAAACCTCTGCAGATGTAGATCAGGATGTTCAGAAAAGTCAAGTTTCGCTGGTAAGCATTTGCTTATCGTTCTTGCGTTACATTAATTTTTTGTTTCTTAATGGATATGGTAGCATGCTTTGCTCAATTTTAGCAGTCTTTTGTTGATAAACGGTAGTATATGAATTGTTTTTGGAGGGAGGCGAATGTGTTAGATATGTTTTTTATTTGAAGCGCAATGCTGTCTGCTTACTTTTTTTGGAGCAGTTAGACAAGGCTGTTTGCGATTCATATCTTCATGTATGAAGACATTGGTCATACCTATTGTTGTCAAAAGCTTCGCTATTTACCATATTTGTTTTATTAATAAGCTCTATGGTTCAAACTTTCTCAAGCAATGATGGATAGCTCATTTACTTGTGTTGTTTCATCCTTTCCTTTCTCATTTGGGGCAACCAATGATTTTATGATTTACCAATATATAATGCAAGTATTCATTATGTTACTCATTGCCTAAAAATTCTATGGAGCGTGATACACCTATGGAGCGTTTCTTGAATTTAGTTTTGGGATTGTCTTGATAATTGAACTTTAGGATATGCACATATTTTGATTGCTGGCTGCATTGAGCTTGATCTACAGCTTTTGATGTTCATTTACACCTGTGTATTTTTTTGGCTTTTACTTTGCATCCCTCACCTTTTTCCTGCACTCATCAATGCAAGTATTATTGTTTCATGATAGTTGCAGACTTTTGAATGGAATGGGATCACAAGCAAGAAGAAAGGACAAAAATGGGGCAAAGAGAAAGCAGGATCCTGGCAGTGGACTGATAATAAAAATCTCAACCAAGAATCTTCCCTAGTGACAAATGTTGTAGCAGAGTTGCCTTTAACTGATCTTGGGGACTTTGATAAACTGCCACCTTATGGATTGTCACCTCAGGTTTATATATTTGTTCGATTTTTGCTTTGTATGAACGCCAAGATCACGCAGTATGTGTGAAAGATGTGTGGTGGTTTTAATAGCTATTAGATATTCTGGAAGCGTCAGACCAAAAAAAAAAAAAAAAAAAAAAAAAGATATTGTGCAAGTGTTAATATATCTTTTCAAGCTTCAGCGTACTAGTTGAGATTTTCTTGTGTTCCCTACTGTCTCAACGTCACTGTGGAAGTTCCTGCTGTTTCATCATGATGTTGTTAGGAAAAGTGATATGTCATTCTATATTGCAGGAAGGTGATATCGTGGCATATCGTGTAATTGAGCTATCATCCTCCTGGTGCCCTGAACTTACTTCATTCAGGGTAAAACTTCTGATTTCTCTATTGAAGATGATTTTAACGTGAAACGTGGGGTCTTGAACACGGGCTGAGTTCATACATATTTCTTCTGTCTCATTGGTTCTGCAGGTCGGGAAAATATCATCGTACCATCAGCGATCTAGTAAAATCTTGTTAGTCCCTGTGGGAGAATATGCACTTGACTTGGAGAATATAGACAAGTCCCTGTATAAAGAGGATGGCTCCCTGGAGGTACTGAAAGTGGCAGCTCCCCTATATCATGTATAAAGTTACCAAACTGGTGAAATTGCTTCCAAGTCAATGGACTAAATCATTTTTATAGCTTGTTTGGCTAAGCAATTATCTTTATAGCCTGTGATGAGTTTTGTTTGGCAAATTTTTAATTGTCCAAACAATCTATTTACATTATAGTTATAGAAAGACCAGTATTTTCAGCTTTGCAATATGAATCTCTTATGTTCAATGTCTCACCATTGAATAATGTTTCTGATGATGCGTTGGAGCGTTCAACTGACATATTCCTCAACTTTTGTACTATTGTACTTAATACGGCATGATGAGAGAAGTCCTGTGCAGGTTGATTTTTCATCACTTATTGATGTCCGAATTGTCAAGTATGGAAAATCGAATTCAGTAGAACAAGACACTGGTGCTGGAGGAGTGGAAGTCGCTGCAGGAGATCAAAATGCCAAATCAAATGGTTCAACTGACAATATTGGTGAAGCAACGCCTGGTCCCACAAAAGGTATATATTCTCTCCATTCTGTTGATATAATTCCTTTAAAACTCACACATCTCCATATTCTTATGTGTTTATTATATTGGCTTTTTAGCAAATGGAAAGGTAGATGTGTGGGAAGAAATCAGCGAGGCTTTGAGTGCGAAGAAGGCACAGTTGTCTCAGCAAGATAATTGGACGATGAAACAGAGTTCAGGCAGAAGTTCCTGGTCATTCAAGGCCTTGAGAGGAAGTGCTTTAGGTCCGACAATGGCCCTTTTGAGAGCTCAAAATGGAGTGTGAACCATCAATTTCCCCCTTACAAGTTTCGTCAATTTTCATGAATTATCGAAATCACCATACGTGATGTCAAGCTTTCGTGTGCCATTGTGAGTCCAGTTTTGTGTGCAAGGGCTCGCTATCTTTATCGGGATAATGCTATTAGCAGTGAAAAAGATTGACTAGTGTCAGGAAAATCCTTTCAATCTGCTTCGGAGCCTGACCTTTTGTAATTTATGGTAGTTTTGGAATTCTGTATATAAGCACAATGCTGTAGTTTTGAACTGGCAAAATGTCTTCTTGACCTCTGCATTGGGTCATGTTTGGTTTATACTCAGTAATGATCATTTCCAAGTGTCCTCTAGTTGCTTTCTGCAGCACTTGTTTTAGGGGACAAATTGGATGCATGACTCCGTTTCAGCCCCTTCTTATTACTTAGAAATGGGAATGAGTTAGTTCGTCCTTCTCTCTTTTATCTTCGGGGACATCGGACTCGCCTGTCGTCCGGTGTCCTGAGCTTGGACCCTTTGCCTCCCTCGCGTTCCTACTCTGTTTTGCGGAGACGTCGCTTGCCTGATTATACATCCTCACCGGTCGTTTCCTTTGCCTGCCTCCCAAGATTGTTCTTTGGATGAAATTCCGAACGCCAGAGCAAGTGCCTGAAACTTGAACTAGAATCGGTCTGAATTGATCGGACTTGGGCTGGTTCCATGGGACATGTGTCACGGCCCGTGAGAATCCAAAGCCAAGAGGGTTCTTGAGGACGGGCGTGACACATCCGACCCTCGACCTATATCCCCGAGACTTAGAGTATTATCGAGTATACTCCGGGGCGGGTAAATACGGTATTTGTATGCATACGTTATAAATGCGAGTAGCTGGTAGTTGGGAATAAATGTGGGTAGTTGGGAGATGCAATCTCCACCGTTAGATCCCGGAGAGATCTACGGATACGGTTTACCTGTACTTGTATATAAGGGAGACTCCTCCCCGGTTGTATTATCTCATTCTCAAGTGAAATACAAAACCAGGAGAGCTTTCTCTCTCTGTAGTTTCTCTCTCCTAAGATCCTTGTGAGTGAGTGTGAGTAAGGCCGACTTGGGAGAAATTCCTAAGGCCGCACGGGCAAGGGAACGCTGGGACGATCGGCCCGTGACAAGTGGTATCAGAGCTGATTGTGATCCAAGCGCAAGTGCAATGGCTGATCCACGATCTGATGAGGCGCTTGCCATGGGTGGTGACTGCGCCGATCGTGGGCGGAACGTCGACAAGACCTGGGGGTAAGAAGAATCGTGGTGCCTCGAGTGACCCGATGGGGGATCTTGCACAAAGGATGACGAAGCCGGAGTTGTTCGTCACCGATGTCCAAGGATCTGGCCGATGACCGACCCACCGTGGATGGAGTAGATCTTTGGAAGGGAGGAGCTGGTTGCCGATGTGCAAGAGCTCA
The DNA here is from genome assembly GCA_014182565.1 of Eucalyptus marginata. Taxonomy (NCBI): domain Eukaryota; kingdom Viridiplantae; phylum Streptophyta; class Magnoliopsida; order Myrtales; family Myrtaceae; genus Eucalyptus; species Eucalyptus marginata. Next base: position 25,041,884 of record CM024592.1, on the reverse strand, counting down.
AGACCGGCATGGGTGAGCTCCGACACGAGTTCTTTGGGACTCTAAGGAAGAGTCTGGCGCAACGGTACGAGCCTTTGGAGGCGACGATAGCAGCCATGCGCGCGGAGATAGCGGAGCTTACGACTAAGCTTGCTGAATCGGAAGCCGCACGCGTGAACGGGTGATCACGGTGCGCTCCACGGGTGGACACACCGAAGCCAAAGGAGTTCCGGGGCTCGCGGGTGGCCAAAGACGTGGACAACTTCCTATGGTATATGGAGAGATACTTCCAGGCCATGGGGATCAACGACGAGCAATCACGGGTAAACACTGCATCCATGTACTTGGTAGATAATGCACTGTTGTGGTGGCGACGTCGGTCGGATGATAGGTGTGGGAATCCTATCACGACATGGGGTGGATTCGTCGAAGAGTTCCGACGGAACTACTTTCCCGCTTATGCGGAGGAAGCTCGTGGCGAGCTGAAACGTCTCGAGCGAAAGGTGGTGTGCGCGACTACATCAAGCGGTTCTCGGAGTTGCTACTCCGGATCCCTTCGATGAATGAAGTGGAGGCATATCATCGCTTTATGAGTGGTCTCAAGCCATGGACCAAGCAAGAGCCGAAGCGATGCAACGTGGGAGATCTCACGACGGCCATGACCGTAGCCGAGTCGCTTGTGGAGTACAAAGCGCCTTCGACATCCCGATCGGATTCTCGTCCGAGGGAGAAAGCCACCGGTGGGGAGATCGGGGAGATACAACCGCCCGACCGGAGGTAGACCACGCTAACCCTCATAGGACACATGCGGAATCGAGCGGTGGGGACAACGAAAGGTACGCTCGTACAAGTGCTTTTACGTGATGGTCCGCACATGGCGCGGATCGCCCGAACAAGGCAAAGCGGCTGCGCTTTGCAAAGAGGATGAACCTAAGGAGGAGACGCGGTTGGGTTCACTGCGCCTCCTTAGCACGATGAAGTCCAAGAAGGCGAAGGAGCCTAAGGGCTTGATGTTCGCGGATGTGAAGATCGGCACAACCACGATGAGTGCACTCGTGGACACGGAGCGTCCGATATCTTCATCTCGGAGGAGACCGCGAAGAAACTCGACCTACGAGTTGAGAAGGAGCCGGGCGGCTCAAAACGGTGAACTCAAAGGAAGTCCCCAATCGGTGTCGCACGGGACGTGGAGCCGCAACTTGGGCCATGGAAGAGCAAGGAGACTCTCGAGGTAATTCCACTTGACGACTATGAACTAGTCATTGGAATGAAATTCTTAGATAAAATCCATGCGGTTGTTGTTCCATTCGCCGAGTGTATATGCGTGTTGGACAAGCATTGCCAATGCGTAATCCCGGTTCATCGTGAGTCGGAGCGTGACCGAAGGGTGATCTCGGCCATGCAACTCACCAAAGGAGCAAGGAAGGGTGAGGTGACCATCCTTGCTACCTTGAAGATTGAGGAGGACAAGGGTGAAGGGAAGGAAGTCCCGACGGAGGTAACCCAAATCCTCGGATCGTTCAAGGATGTGATGCCTTCGGAGCTACCGAAGAAGCTGCCACCTAAGAGAGAGGTGGATCATCGGATCGAGCTTGTGCCCGACGCCGATCGCCCGCCATGGCACCGTACCGCATGGCACCTCCCGAACTGGAAGAGTTGAGAAGGCAACTCAAGGAGCTGCTCGACGCTGGGTATATTCGGCCATCTAAGGCCCCGTTCGGTGCGCCGGTCTTATTTCAAAAGAAGCACGATGGATCACTCCGGATGTGCATCGACTACCGGGCGCTGAACAAATTGACCGTGAAGAACAAGTACCCGATCCCGCTCATCGCGGATCTGTTCGATCAACTTGGTGGAGCGCAATGGTTTACCAAGCTGGATCTCCGATCGGGCTACTATCAAGTTCGGATCGCCGAAGGGGACGAGCCGAAGACAACGACTGCGTGACGAGGTATGGATCTTATGAGTTCCCCGGTGATGCCGTTCGGCTTAACCAACGCTCCGGCTACATTCTACGTACAATGATGAATAAGGTACTCCACCCTTTCCTAGATAGGTTTGTTGTGGTTTATCTAGATGATATTGTAATCTATAGTCGGACGTTAGAAGAGCATGTCGAGCATCTAAGACGGGTCTTCCAAGTTCTCAAGGCGAGAACGAATTGTACGTTAAGCGCGAGAAGTGTGCCTTCGCACAAGAAGAAGTTCCATTCTTGGGGCACATCGTCGGCGGTGGACATGTGCGGATGGACAAGGCCAAGATCCAGTCGATCGTTGAATGGGAGCCGCCGGCCAAGGTGACGGGGTTGAGGTCGTTCTTGGGCCTCACCAACTACTACCGGCGTTTCATCCGGAGCTACTCGAGCATCACCGCTCCGCTCACGGACATGTTGAAAAAGGAGAAGTCCTGGGAGTGGACGGATCGATGCCAGAGAGCATTCGATCGATTGAAGAAGGTTATGACGGAAGAGCCGGTGTTGGCGCTGCCCGACCACACCAAACCTTACGAGGTAGAGACTGACGCATCGGATTTTGCTATAGGTGGTGTGCTTATGCAGGATGGCCATCCGGTGGCGTTCGAGTCTCGGAAGTTGAACGATACCGAGCGACGGTATACCGTTCAAGAAAAGGAGATGACCGCGGTGGTCCACTGCCTTCGGACGTGGAGACACTATCTCCTGGGATCCAAGTTCGTCGTGAGGACGGACAATGTAGCCACGAGTTATTTCCAGACCCAGAAGAAGCTGAGTCCGAAGCAAGCTCGTTGGCAAGACTTCCTGGCGGAGTTCGACTACGCATTGGAGTACAAGCCGGGAAGGCCAACTCCGTGGCGGATGCGTTGAGTCGGAAGACGGAATTGATGAGCCACACGATGAGCCGACCAAGTTGTCCTTGGGTCGACCGAATCAGAGAAGGGTTGGTGCATGATCCAAGAGCCCAAGCCCTTATCGGGTACGCGAAGGAAGGCAAGACCCGACAGTTCTGGTGTGAGGACGAGCTCCTCTACACCAAAGGAAGGCGCCTATATGTGCCCTTCTATGGGAAGCTGAGGAAAGAAATCTTGCGCGAGTGCCACGACTCGAAGTGGGCGGGTCATCCGAGGATCCACCGCACATTGGCCCTCGTCGAAGATCGGTACTATTGGCCACAAATGCGCGACGACGTGGAGGCGTATGTGAAGACTTGTTTGGTATGCCAACAAGACAAGCCGGAGCAACGGTCGCCGCCGGGTTTGTTGGAGCCACTTCCCGCTTCCAACTCGTCCATGGGAAAGCATTTCCATGGACTTCATCGTCAACCTACCGAAATCCGAAGGGTGTCGGACTCTAATGGTAGTGGTTGACAGGTTCTCAAAGTATGCAACCTTTGTACCTGCAACAAAGGATTGCCCGGCCGAGGAAGCGGCCAAGCTGTTCATGAAGCATGTGGTGAAGTATTGGGGAGTGCCACAAACAATCGTGAGCGATCGGGATCCCCGCTTCACGGACGTTTCCCAGTCCGAGTTATTCGACTGGCTGGGTCGGAGCTGAATATGTCAACAAGTTTGCATCCCCAAACCGACGGCCGACGGAGCGGGTCAATGCTCTCTTGGAGATCTACCTCCGACACTATGTGAGCACGACGCAAGTGAATTGGGCAAAGCTAATCGATGTAGCCCACCTCATACAACCTACAATGGAGTGAGTCGACCGGCCGAGTCCGTTCGAGGTTGCCACTGGCAGCAACCGAACACCCCGAGCACAATCGCTTCGGGTTACCGGGGGAGTAGTCCGCCCGCGTACAAGTTCGCCAAAAACATGCAAGAAGAGGCGGACTTGGCACGGGCGTGTCTACACAAAGCCTCCAAGCGCATGAAGAAATGGGCGGATAAGAAGCGTCGGCACGTGGAGTTTCAAGTGGGAGACCAAGTGCTGGCCAAGCTGCATGTGGTCCTTCGATACAAGGACGTGCACAAGGGGTTGATCCGACGCTATGAAGGGCCATTTCGTGTGCTGCAAAGGGTTGGGAAGGTTGCATACAAGCCGGAGTTACCACCGTTAAAGGTACATCCGGTTTTCCATGTAAGTATGCTTAAACCTTTCCAAGTGTTGATGAGGAAGACCCGGATCGAGGAGAGTCATCACGGCGCCACTCGGGGCAAAAACCTCGTATGACCGAGAAATTGAGAGCATCATTGCCGATCGGGTCATACGGAAGCGGTACCGTGCACCGAAGCGCGAGTACATGATCCGATGGAAGGGTCTTCCGGAGAGTGAAGCCAGTTGGGAGCCCGAGGAGAATCTTTGGCAATTCAAGAAAGAGGTCGAAGCCTTTCATGCCGAAGATGTGACGAGGGCGTCGCCTGATTAGGTGGGGGAGAATGTCACGGCCCGTGAGAATCCAAAGCCAAGAGGGTTCTTGAGGACGGGCGTGACACATCCGACCCTCGACCTATATCCCCGAGACTTAGAGTATTATCGAGTATACTCCTGGGGCGGGTAAATACGGTATTTGTACGCATACGTTATAAATGCGAGTAGCTGGTAGTTGGGAATAAATGTGGGTAGTTGGGAGATGCAATCTCCACCGTTAGATCCCGGAGAGATCTACGGATACGGTTTACCCGTACTTGTATATAAGGGAGACTCCTCCCCGCCAGTTTATGTTATCTCATTCTCAAGTGAAATACAAAACCGTAGCTTCTCTCTCTAGAGTTTCTCTCTCTAAGATCCTTGTGAGTGAGTGTGAGTAAGGCTGACTTGGGAGAAATTCCTAAGGCCGCACGGGCAAGGGAACGCTAGATCGATCGGCCCGTGACACATGACTCAGACAATGCTAATTGACATGACTCACTCGGAGTTTAAAGAGAATAGAGAGAGAGAGGAAGGAGCACCTTTGTAAACACTAGGATCTTTATTTTCTATGTATTTTAATGTTGACTTTGATGATGGTATAAACCTACATACATTGTTTCATACACACTAGAACTTGCTTAAGTTTTAAAAAGTTTTTGAACTATATTTGTATAATATATATTATATATAATTCCGCAAGGTAATATTTGCATGCTTTAAAATTTTAAAAGATAATTTAAAGAAAGTAAAGTTGCACCAAACAAACAAACTTTCCATTTGCCGAATGTTTAATTTGTAAAATTCCCTAACATATTGAATTTTGCTGACAAGTGTCCCAAGACACTTATGAAGCAATTATTTAAGGAAACTTTACAATTTTCAACGAAACTGATTATACTCGTATTATGCGTAATCATTACCTCGAAAGATGAATTATTTCAAACAAAATTACTGTACAAATATCTCGAAAGCACTCAATAACAAAAATTGTACAGAACACATGTCTCAACCTCCAACTATGTTATTCATTCAAAAGAAGAGAATTTGGAACCTCTTATCCCTATCTCTTCTTCAAAACAACATAAAAATCATCACATGGAATCACCTACAAGTGTATTCTTTCCCTTTAATCCCCATTGCAAAATGTCCACGTCGGTACAATGCCAACGGCGGAAACCTAGTTTGATGCCCCAATGAATCCTTAATATGTATTTTGCAATTTGCATATCTTATTTTGGAAGCAATTAGTTTTTTTTTTTTCAAAATACATGCTTTAAAAAAATGTTTATATTCCCTTTAGCCTACTATTCGAGTGTCTTGAGAGCATTTGTCGACAAAAACCCAAAGAAAAGATGCTCTCCAAAAATGTCGGACAAAAGATATGACAATTTAACAAATTGAAAACAAGGCTGCAACGCGCCAGCACAAAGAAATGAAAAGAAAAAGAAAAATAAGGTTGTGTTTTCTCTCCATCCCTAATTTAGCACGTTGCACTTATGGACTTCATTCGATTTTCACTTTAAGCACCGAAGCTCACCTATTAAATCCTCATCAACCGCTGCACAAGTTGCTCCGACTCAGTGCCGATGGTATAAGTCCAAGGCCGGTACTTAACCAATTCATGAGATTTACTGGATTGTACTAAGAGTGAGTATGGTTATAAGGTAGAACCAAAGAACTGGACCAATAAGAATTTGTCCGGTTCTAGATTTTAAGATATATATGGTAGATTCTAAGTTCCAAAAATTGAGAAATTTGTTTTGACAAGTAAATTCCAAGTTCTTGGTAGGTGGACCTAGAATCTGAAACCTAAAACCTAAAACAATTTTTTTTTTGTTTTGCTTGGTCTATGTCTTCACACGATCATGCAGAATTTCATAATGTCCAATGATGAGTATATAATTTGGAACCACTAGTCTAAACTTCCATTTTATGATTAGGACTTTTTACTTTGTCAATATTTCATATTCTTCATGTGTTTATATATAAATTGTGGTCAATGATATTACATGTAATGATTCATTGCAATCGTTCAATTAATAATAAAATTAGATTCTAGGTAAACTTGGAATCAACCCTTGAATCTGTGACAGGGTAGATTTCAAGTTCTTTAAAAAAAAAAAAAAACCAGTTCCGAGGACAGGTCCAGATTATAGGTAGAATTTGTACGAAATTTATAACCATTCACCCCTAGACTGTACCAATGAGCCTTCTCCTGGGGGATTGGTCTTGCGCTCACGCCCTTGAGTCTTTTGAAAATTATAAATAGAGGACGTAATGGGAAAATATTTCAATTTGGGACGAAGGAAAATACGGGGAGAGAGAGAGAGAGAGAGAGAGAGAGAGAGAGAGAGAGAGAAGTAAATTGGTGGGCCTTCATAAGCTGGATCGAAAAAGGCCCAAACAAGCCGCGAGCCCATCCCCCCAAACGCCCCCACATCCGCTCCTCATCTTGGGCCGCCCTCGGACCCAATCCATCCGCCACCTTCTCTTTCAGACACGCTCTCTCCCTTCCTTCTCAACGGGCACCTCCCCCTCTCCCTCTCTCTCTAGAATCTCTCTCTAGCGGGCGCCGAGCGCCCAGCCGCCGCCACGCGCCGCCGCAGATAATGCGTCCCCTCTGACATGTGCCGTCGGCTGGGGGCGACCCGCCTGATATACCGCGCCCGCATTTCGAACTACGTCAAGGCCGGCCTCATCGACCGCGCCCTCCAGGTGTTCGACGAAATGTCCCGCTCCGACTGCCGCGTCTTCTCCGCCGACTACAACCGCCTCGTCGGCGCCCTCGTCCGCCGCACCCGCTTCGACCTCGCCGACCGCTACTACCGTCAGATGGCCCTCCGCGGCTTCTCCCTCACCTCCTTCACCTACTCCCGCCTCGTCTACGGCCTCTGCCGGGCCCGCAACCTCGCCCTCGTCGACGAGCTCCTCCCCGACATGGACAAGCTCGGGTGCGTGCTCGACATCTGGGCCAGCAACATCTATCTGAATCTCCTGTGCGACGAGAATCGCGTGGAGCTGGCCGTGGAGGTGCTGGACAGGATGGTGGAGCTGGGGAGGGAGCCTGATGTCGTGACTTATACTATTCTCATCGACGGGTTGTGCAAAGCCAGGAGGTTCGATGCCGCGGTCGAAATGTGGCATCGTATGATTGGTCGGGGATTCGTCCCGGATAAAATCGCGTGCACTGCGCTAGTCGTCGGGCTCTGCGTCGGTGGGAAGGTTGAGTTGGCATATGACCTTATAATTGATGTGATGAAGGGCGGTCGAGCCGAGTTCACTTGTTTAATTTATAATGCGCTAATAAGCGGGTTTTGTAAAGCCAGTAAGATTGACAAGGCGCTGGCGATTAAATCCTTTATGGGGAGGAACGGATGCAAACCCGATTTGGTTACGTATAATATCTTGTTGAATTATTGTTGTGACAAGCTTATGTTGGAGGAGGGAGAGAAGTTGATGAAGAGGATGGAGAGGGATGGATTGCGACCTGACATTTATAGTTATAATCAATTTTTGAAGGGCCTTTGTAAAGCAAAGCAGCCCGATCGTGCTTACAGGCTGATGGTGAACGAGATGCAAGTAAAAGGGTTATGTGATGTTGTATCATATAATACACTAATGGCAGCATTCTCTGAGGATCGTCGGACTCGAAGGGCTTACAAGCTATTTGAAGAAATGTGTGGGAAGGGAATTGCACCAGATGTTGTTACATTCACGATTCTTATCAATGCTTTCCTTAAAGATGGCAGTTCTGATATTGCAAAAGAACTTCTCGATAAGATGTCAGGGATGAATATATTTCCTGATCGAATTTTGTATACTACTATTATTGATCACTTCTGTAAGTCCGGTAAAGTTACCATAGCTCAGAACATATTCAATGACATGGTGGAGAAAGGAATTTGGCCAGATGTGGTTTTGTACAATGTTATTATCAATGGACTTTGCAAGTCTACTAGATTAAACGAAGCAATGCATGTGTATGAGCAAATGCAAGCTAGGGGATGCCATGCTGATGAAGTAACTTATAAGTTGATTATTAGTGGACTCATTCGTGAAAAGAAGCTCTCCGTTGCTTGTAAAGTATGGGATGAAATGATGGAGAAAGGATTTACACTTGACAGCTCTATTTCTGAGACGCTCATCAGTGCAATCCATTCAGTAGATTCTGCAGGATAAAAGGTTCATGATAGTATGCATCCTTCTCTTCTCTATTTTCAAAATCTCTGGTGCCGTTGCATCATTATGCATTCTTGGTTTTGGTAGAGACTGTTTCAGTTGATAGACTGTTATTACTGGTATAATAATTTTATTTCCACAAATTGTAGAGTTGCTGCATGCAAAGCCCTGGAATACCTCCAAAGTTCATTAGCTATGTCTTTGTAGCTAGCCATTTGACTTTTCTATTCAGATTTTGTCAGATGACATGAAATATGTGGCCTACCAAGGTCAGTCTGGGGCTAAATTATCTTTCTCAAATACTAATATTACCATTGTGTATGTCAAACAGACAATTTTCTCCTTTTAGGAGAATGGGTAATAGCTAGAATACTGGTTTCCTGGACATGCCATTTTCATCATTCTTTTTTGGCGTCTTGTAACGCTTGGAAATGGGACCTGGTCTTTGTGCATCTAGACCACTAAACCTGAGCACAGGCCTAGCTTTGATTTATGGAGCATCTTCTATGCACTGCATGGTGCCACAGAATCTTATTTTAAATTATCATTCTAATTTGAATTGATTATTCTACAATCCCCTCTCCATTCCAATGTAAGATGGCTAGGGACATGTGTGGTTGCATGCCACTACATGACAATTGTAACCGAAATTGAACTATGGGAGCATGACTTAATATGATTTTTGATCTTTTCAGGTTTAAAAGCTGCTGCATTTCCTTTTTTCTTTCTTCGAAGCCTGGGCGAGGACAAGAATTTGGCTAGATGTTGGTTTCCAGCCTTTTCTGTAACAATGATGTTGTCACAACATGAGATAGCCCCCAGGTTTGAGGCTTTAAGCTGTTAGTTTTCTTTAGATGCAATTTTATGAAAATAGAGCCATTCATTATAAAATATTTCACAATTTAAGTACTTATATGATTGGACTTGCTTGATTTGTCTTGTCAGTTTGCATAACATTGTCCCCAAGGGTTAAACTAATTCCTAACCTCATCATGCAGTAGATGGAACTCTTGCTACATATATGGTGAACAGCTTTACTCATGAGTTGTCTGCACCAATGACATAAGTGGCTGTTGTTCAGAATAAAGTGGATTCGAGGTGGTAAGTGAATCATTAGATCTTTGCTATTTACTCTTCCAGATGTCTAGATGACACTTAAAAGTTGATATACATGTGCAAGAGTGCATCATCTCTTATAATCGAACATCTTGTCAGGTGCAAAGTGAGCAGATGATGCCACTCTTAAGTGGCAAAATCCACCCAAGAAAGTCTGGGGCTCAATATTGATTTGTCAGATGATCTACCTGAAGCATTTCTTTGCTTGCTTCCAGAGTTACATGCTTTACAGCTGTGGCTTGAAAAATTGGATGCTGGCTTTTTCAGGAAGAATTTCTTTGTTGTTCCTCCTTCAGAGACAATCTTGAGTTACTCTTGAGGGGGTGGTCTGGACCAGACTTTTCAGTTGTTAATTATAACAGAAAAGGACGCTACACAACAATTGCGGAATTACCTTGCTAGTTCTCTGATGCAGATTAGATGTTGAGTCCTTTCTGTTATCCTATTGGCATAATGTGCCTAAAGGAGTCTAGTAATTCCATGAGGCTGCCTTAGCTACTTTAGAGCATCTAGACTGGTTGTTATTGTCTGTAGGATATGGAGCTGAAGCTTTTGAGATGAAATAATTGGAAGACAATTTGAAGCTGATGAAAAGAAGTGGATGACTGAAGGCAGAACATTGAAGTTTCTGAGGACTTTCCCCTTACATGTTTAGGAAATGAAGAAAGAGGGAAGAAGGAGATGACTTCCGTGCTTCTGGACATATATCAACAAAAGAAAAAAATTTGATTGATATGTGAAGGTCTTATGAGATGGATGGATTGCATCATTTCTAAACCTTTCTCAGTTCATTAGAACCCCAAAGGAAGCCAGGGCACTTTTGATGGTTGGGCCAAGTGGAGCTCACAACTGATGTTGCAAGGAAAGTCACAAAAATCCTGAATATGCTGATGGCTGCAGGTTTCATAGGAATTGAAAGGCCAAGCTGAAGTTGCTTGAAGCTGATGACGCGTAGAATTGGAGAAAGAGACTCAGGATGCCCCCCTCAAGCAAACCAAGGAATCATTGGCTTCCTTAGGGTATCTGACGAACGGGTAACGGTATGGACATCATGCACTCTCTCTTGCATTAGCCCAAAAAAAAAATAAAAATAAAGAACAGAGCATGAAGGCCTTTGTACGAACCTGAAGGAGTCGTTCTTTTTGCTCGGCACCTGTTATCAGTCCACAAGAAATGGTAATAATGTTGGGATTTAGAATAGTTATTCCGAGGTAAGGAGAGCAATTTCTGGTGATCTTGCCATTTATTATTGCTGCCAAGGTCACATGGGACACTCGAAGGTTTTTATCACTGTTCTACACTTAGATCGCGCACAGTATACTGCCGGTCTCTTATAGTACTTTCTTGTTCTTCCTAAACCTTTTCCTTTCTGCTGGCTGCTATCGATCTATGTCTGCAGAAAAAATTGGGTAAACAATACGGACTAGCCATGTCGTCGTGCTTAGCATACATGTAAAGAAACGCTGGTGTTTATGAGATGCTAGAAATCCTTTGATGATTTGAAATTTCTCTTTGCGCATTTCACTCAACAGTACCAATGACGTCGGTAGTCAGTTTCTTTACCAATTCAATCCGCATTCCACAGTTAGCAGGACCTAGTTGTGTGATATTCGTCTAGGTTATTCAGTTCCATTCTCTCTCTCTCTCTCTCGCGCGCGTTTGCTTCTAGACATAAGGGGAAATCAGTTCAAAAATGAGTGTCCGGCACGGGTCAATACTTAAGTGTTAATTCCAAAAAGTACACTTAGGCCCTATTGGATAACCTTTCGGGGAATAACTATTTCTGTTCTTTTATTCCTAAACGATTCCTGGAATAAAACTTTTTTTTTTTTTATTCTCGAGAATAGCTTTGAAATAAATTAAGAAGTAGAAAAAAGTTGATTCTTGTTTCTAACAATTCTTAGAATCGGTTCCTATTTTTTTCTTTTCTCCACTTTTCTTTTCTTTTCTCTTCTTCTCTTCTCATTTATTCTTCTTCCTTTTGGCTAGTTGCTGGCATCGACCTTGGCTATGCTCAATGACTAGTCAGATGAGGGCTGGCGACCTTGTCGGAGCATCACTAGCCCCCGGCGACGCCAAACCATGGCGAGGTTTGTTGGCCCGAGCCTCATCGATGGCCTTGCCCAGATCTGGCAAGGTTGAGGCTTGCCTTAGCCACGCGAGCCTCTGGCAAGCTTGTCGAATCTCGCCTAGCTCTGGTCGTCACCATGGCGGTGATAAAGAAGGAGGAAGAAGAAGAGAAAAAGAAAAAGAAAATAAGAAAAATATTAAAAAATTAAAAGAAACAAAATAATTTAAAAATCTTACCAAATGGATGTCTATTTTAGGAATAGAAATTTTGGACGTTACCAAACGCGTTCTTTTACTCGAAATTATTTTCGGAAATATAATTAAAAAAATCATTTATGATAAAAAATTGTTTCCGGAAACAAGATTGTTATCAAACACGTCCTTAAATGCCGAATCAAGAAACACTTAAGTGTGAATGGTAAGAATTTTTCGCCAAACTGTTAACATGGAATATTTTAGCAAGTATTTTTAATGATGTGACAATTCTTTTAAAAATAATTATCCATATGGATAGGCGAACGACATCACGCCATCTGCATGGATAAGGTGAACGCTAACTAATGTCGTTTTGGCGTGATTAACAAATGACATCAGTTTAGTGTATTGAATCAAGCACGATCTCATGCTTGCCATCCTTCTCACACTCAATTCTTCATTCTTGGTCGCTCTTCTCACCGTTCACTCATAGTCGCTTGCTGATCGCCGTTCACTCACAGTCGTTGTGATCACCGTTGTCACCGAGGTTAAGGTGCCGGGTGGCACTAACGCCTTGCAACGATCACCAAGGTGGTGGCTGGCTAAGTATCATTAACACGCGACACGACACGACACGACACGTCGACACATCATTTCTCAAAAATGTAGAATTTTAACATGTTGGAGACACGTATATTAAATGATATTTTTATATATACATAATAAATTATCATTTTTATAATTTAATTCAAATTCACAAATAAATACATAATTAAAAATGGTCAAAAGAGAATGAGAATACTGGTTTTTTTCCCATTTATTAATTTTATTATTTATTTTATTTAAAAAATTTATTGAAAATTTTTCAAATTGATCTTGTGTGTCAAAATCACAAATTTCTAGCTAGTCTCACCAGAATTAGCATTTAATGTCCAATTTTTTAGAAAAGTGACATTTAAGTGTACCTTTTGGAAATTTTGGCACTCAGAGTGTCCACCCATGTCAAGTTTTGTTGCTCGCGATGTACTCTTTCTTATTGCGCAAGCCACGTTAGCCCATGCAATTGAGTTTAATGCTCAACATTGGCGCCCCTTACCAGTACAGCGCTTTGGAGGAAAGAGTGAATAGCACCCACGGAAGATTACTTGCCTCCCCTTCTCACTCAGCTTATGCTTTGATTCCTTGCCTTTCCATGAATCCTCCTCCTCTTTTGAACTCACCATCAAATCATCCCTTCTTCCCCATGACTTCAGCACCCAATCCTCATACCCTTCCTCCCTGTCCACACCAGCCATGTCCTACCCCCGGCCTCCAGAAGCCAACCCTTATTTTCTGCGGCCGCAGCCTGGATCGCCTCCTCGTGACCAACTTGTCGGGCAACCATCCCCGGAAGCTCGGTTTCCACCACTTCCCCAACACCCTGTTGAGCGAGCCGCGACTTTCCACGCTCCCTTCCCAATCCACCCACGCCCCCAATGCGGATTTTCTCAGCCACCGAGTTCTCTGACGCCGCAGCCACTCCCGCGGCAAAAGAAAGATCGCCCCAAAGTTACGGTGGTTGAAAGGCCGCAAACAGCACCTAGTGCTCCGAGCTTTCCGGCGCCACAAGATGAACAACATCAACCATTACGTACCCACAGCCCGCAAGCATCTCCTCCGCCCCCTCCAGAAACTCGGCCACAAACACCACACGATCGGCCTGGCCGCCAGCCATCGCGCCTCATGGCCTTTCCGACGCATAAAACCAAGTTCCTGACATGGTTTCTTGCCGCCTTTTGTGCGATCTTCTGGGTCGTCATTATCGTCGGAGGCCTCATAGTCCTCATCATATACCTCATCTTCCGCCCTCATCTCCCAAAGTTCGAAATCTCTAGCGCCAGCCTCAATGCAGCATACCTCGACATGGACACCCTCTTGAATGCTGACATGACCTTGCTCGCCAACTTCACGAATCCAAACAGGAAGGTCAGAAACGACTTCAGCTATGTGATCCTTGATCTTTACTACGGGGCAACCCGATTGCAACACAGTACATCGACCCTTTCTCGACTACGAGGCTGGAGTCCCAGCTCAAGAATGTTCATATGGTCAGTAGCCAGGTGAGGCTTCCGTCGGGAGACAGCGTGAAGCTCAAGAAGCAGCTCGAGAGCAATGCGTTGCTGGCGTTTCAACTCAGGGGGGTGGTTCGGGTCAGATCGAAATTTGGGAGCTTTCTGAGATACTCCTACTGGCTGTACACCCGTTGCACCATCACTCTCACCGGACCTCCTACCGGGGTTCTCAGAAAAAGCCATTGCCAGACGAAGCGTTGAGCGATCGGACATTTTGAAGTGTTCATCATCGTCAGATTCGTGTTTATTTCCACAGATGGTTGACATTTTGTTGTTTGTTTCGTTTACCACGGCACTGAGAAACGCTTTTGTTTTCTTCTGCCAAGTTTTCATGCATCTGTTGACATTGAACACATGATTTTCACGCCAATTTCCATTCGTCCATGGGCCTCCAGTGCCCTCTCTTGTCCGAAGAAAGGACGTTGCTTTCAGGTTTTCCAGGTAATACTCATGCAAGCTCAAGATTTCTGAATACAACATGCGACACTCGTTGAGCTTTCAATAGAAACGTTGCTTAAACCTGCAGAATTAAACACAGAAGCCGTACTGGTATCGAGAGCTTAATGATCATGAAACAAACATTTATTTTACTCCCAAATTTACAACATCTCCAGCTGAACTGCCTTCTCCGATCTCATTTCCAAATTGGTTCTCTAGTAATGCAGCGCTGCTTTCATTTACGGAACTGATGATCCTAAGTTTCTTATGAGCAGCGCGTCGAGGCAAAGCTCATTGTCGAAAAAGTGTAAGGGACAAGAAAGAATCGATACAACATATTGTAAAGATACAAAACTTGCAATCTTGGACAAGGATAAAGCTTCACTTGACAATGGGGTTATCTACAATAGCCCAATTAAGAGGCTCTGGGTGATGGTGGAATATTCTTCCTACTTTTTTCTCTTTCTTGTTTCTTTTTAAAATCTGCTTCTTCATATTTCACTTTCAACAGCAATTCAAGAACCAAATCGATTCTCTCTAATCTGTGGAGCGAATAGAATGACATAATGCTCCAGCAGTACATCAGATTGCCAGCAGAGCGGAGAAAACCATATTTTCCTAAAACCTCCTGTAATGATCTCTGGAAAAGAAGGGATGTCTGAGGGCTTCATGGGCGGTTAGCCTTTCAGATGGTTCATACCTAAGAAGACCCTGCACGAGGTCGATTAAATCCCCAGCAGAGTGATCCACGTGCTGCATTATTAGGTTCTGCCAAGTAAAAAGATTGAAAAGAGAACAAGTGAATAGATAGACCAGTAGGTTTATCAAGTCGAAATTGAGAACAATGCTCCCACGGTAGAAATGTCAACTACTAGCTGTGTTGAATAGGACCTCGTCCAAATTGCACCATCTCAGCACAGAAAAACATAGGCCAAGCCAGATTGTATTAAATGGCACATGGCAGAGCAAAAATGGCAAATGCACCTGAATATACGAGAAGGGGACTACCTATTTTTAGCCAATACAGTGATACCCACCTGAAGACGAGGTAATTTTAGAACAGCTCTAATGCTGTCCCGGGATGTTGCCCCTTCTGGCCAGTCCAGTCTTCCCCTTTTAACATACTTCTCAGCATGTCGACTAACCAAATAATACCATCAAAAGAGAAATTGGTGAGAAAGAGCACTGACGATTCTCTTTTACAGTCATGAAAAAGAATATGGAAAATGCACTCACTCTGCTCTTTTCAATATATGCTGAGGCAATGATCCTAAAACCCTCTCCATCATGGCCAAGTGCTCTAGATTTTCATGAGTCTGAAACAAAGCTTCCCCCTGTCAACAAATTGCCTCCAACATCAGAATTTATTTCCCTCTCACAAACTGAAATTCCCAAGAATAGAGTTTACAAGTACTGCATACCGAGCACAGTTCCACCAGGATACAGCCAACACTCCATATATCACATGGATAACTCCATCCAAGCCCTGCAAAAATGTTATAAGCTTACATAGCTGTCTTATACCAATAAGAATCGCCCTCATGGACAAAATTAACCAGGCGATGACACCACAGAACCGCTGTTACCAAGAATAACTTCTGGTGCTCGGTAGTGCCTCGTGGATACAATATAGTTGTGACTTCTATGCCCGTAAGCAGTGCTTCCAAAATCAATGACCTTAATAGCACTTGACTTTGGCAACCTCTTATAGTAATTTCCTTCTTTTGGTGATCGAGATGTCGCCTGCATAGCAGATGAGAAGCAATTTGAGCCCAAATGATACCAAGAACAAAAGAGCAAAAGGGAAGATCGCATACAATCTAGCATAAGGAACTAAAAAAGCCCAAAGCTAATAAAGGAAGACATACCTTGTAGTCAGGTACTTTCACATAGTCTGCGGATACAAATAGTATGTTCTCGGGCTTTAAATCTGTGTGAATGAGGCGCATATCATGCATAACTGCAACATTTACAACCCAACCAGAATAAGCAACTTTGGCAGATGTTTCCCTTGAAACAGAATTCTATTCCAACCAAAGCCAAACAGGCCTATATATGAGAATAACAAAGACAGATTCAAAGACCCCTAAAGAAAAAGATAGTTTGTGCAGCTAAATCTGGCAACAAAGGTGGAAGCTCCAACAATGACAATAGAGACTAAATAAGTAACAACCACAGACATGCTACACACTCCAAAAGCTGTCTGCCAAGTTCCCGGACAAGATCAACTGGAAATGGGCGATAACTGTTTTTCCGAAGAAAATCAAACAAGCTTGGTCCAAGCATTTCAAACACCTGTGAAGACCATTCAATCAGTTGTAAAGTTTTCGCCCCATAGCACATAGATAACTCTACTCATCTAATTAAAATAAACTACTTACAATGCAGATATGGTTACGATAGTCGAACGAGTCCCTTATTTGAACACAACTGCAAAGAATGAACAGCCACATTTCTTTTATATCAACCAAAAGCAGCATAAACAATAAAGCAAGATAGCATATGAGGCACAATGCATTCACCGGCTGCCTGTTCTGTCATATCTCCCAAGCAACTGGAGCACATCTATTTCTATCATTGCAGCTTCACGATACTTTTTAATGCTTCGCACAACTTTTATGGCAACCATTTCCTTAGCTTCTCTATCCCAGCACTCCAGAACCTGTCCAAAAGTGCCTGCAGCCAAAGAAGGCCATTAGAACATAAATCACTGATGCAAAAGCACCTAATCTAAATGCAACAACTAACCTTCCCCAACTTTCCGGTTGATTTTATCTGCAGTTGCAGGGACAAGAGAGTATTCAGTATTGCAAATACAATATATTGTATAGAAACCATAATCGATGTACAACTTGAGACAGAAAATAAAAAAAGACAAAAAGAAAGAACAAGATGAAAGAATGAAACTTTTTAATTGCACACTGAAATAGACGATAGATGAAGGGGGTTCAGTCTAGGGTGAGAGTGCAGAATGAAGATGTGTTGTCTTTGCTACATCGAAGGACGTGTTTCCAGTCGAACTTCCCTTTTAAGTGTGAAGGCGTGACAAATAAAAAGGACAAAAAGGGACAAAAAGTCTGTCAATTTCTGAATATTGGGATTTCAGAGGACAATGGTTTTTCCCCTAAGAAAAAATTTGATAAATTTAGTGTGATGTATAGAAATGACAGTTGGAAAATGAAAAGGAACAATCGATTGACTATCAAGCTGATATATATTCGATATGAAAAGGAGGAAACCCCAGTTTGAGTGTAATTACAGCGAGAAGTTAAATTATCTCCAACCGCAAACATGTAATGCCCATCCTTGTCATCATCTCGCCATGGGGGAGAGCCCTTTTGATCCAATCCCCTCACAAAAAGACTAGCATGGTCCTGGAGTACTCTGGGAGGTCCATAGCTTGTCACATTCCCAAGCTCTTGCCCACAAAAAACTCCTGACTGAGCCTACACACAGCGATCCATTCACACTCACACTAAACAAACATGACACTGTAAACCCACCCTTCCCAAAAAATAACCCGTCAACATATTGCACCATCAAATATCGATAACAGGAAAAATATACAATCAGTGAGACATACGAAAACGTAAGTCATCTCTTGACCAACCAAGTATTCCTATCTTCCACTATTCCAATCAAATCTATTCCAAAAAGCTACAAACTTAACAAACCAAAGACCAAGCCTTCGATTATCCCACTGCGAATCTGCATATATCAGTAATTATACATAAATGCACACCTACACAAACACACGTTCAGAAATTCTTAACCAAGATGATGAATTCAACTCCTCCATACAATGAACTACACTTTCCAAGGTAAAATTCCAATCAAACTACAGATCCTTCAGCAACATATCTCCGACTCCACGAAACTCACTTTACCATGACAAGATTCAGACTTTCAGACGCGAAATTCATTAGAATCCCAACCCACAATTCCACCACGAACCTTCTACGCAGAAAACGCTATCAACCTCACGCAAAGGCCAAAACATCCACGCCCAGCAAGATTCAGGTCCACCCACAGAAAGTCCAATATTCAAACATCCCAAAAAACCCCCCAAGAGAAAGACGAATCCCCCAAGGACACCAGAGAACTCGAAATTCATTTCTACCGCCGCATCGAAACTCCACCAGTTAAATTCCTCAAAACCCATTAAAAAAAAACACAGTAACGAACAAAACCCACCAAGCCAGCAGCTAAAACTCTCCAAAAAAACACGAAAAAAACAATCCTTGTACCTTCGGAAGAGGCTCCCAAGCTAACCTCGGCCTCTTCCTGGGACGCCGATCCGAGTGAATGTGGGGGAATTCGGACACGTAGTCCATTTCCATCAAACAATCCCGGCCTCCCCAAATCGCCTCGAATTCAATCGATCATCATCGTCACCATCATCAGGAGCAGCGAACCCACCCTCCGTCCCTCCTCGAACAGATCGAATCCTGCAGAAGCGGAGCAGATTTTGAGCCCCTGTTCCTTGCGCGAGCTCGGGGACCGTCGGATCGGGTCCCTGGAGAGCCGATCTCGTCCGTCGGGCTCGGGGTGAATCTCATCGTCTAACCATGGTTAAGGGACCGGGGGCCGGGGGGAGCGTACCTGGGGTTAGGGTCTGGTTAGCATCAGTCGGACGGAACGGGGGGCCCAGCTTCGGAATATGCCGAGGAAGAGAGGGGGCTGCGGGGTGGTGGTGAGGGCAATTTTGTCATCTCCGTGATTAATGACGTCATCGTATCCCGTGAATGAGGGAATAAAGGAAGGGGGGGAATGCGATGACGTCCGTGCTGAGCGAAATTAAACGGACTAAAAAACGTAGCATCTTCCCAGAAAATAATAATAATAATAATTTCTTCACAGCTTGTGATTGTAAATTAGGAATCTTTAAATTGAAATTAAAGCAAAATAAATAAATAAACAACCGATAAGGTATCGAATTCGTGATATTTAAATTGAACGAAATACATTTTCTCTGTGCAATTTAATTACTTAGTGTAATGAGACGTATTTTATTTTATAAATTATTCCTTAAGTACTAAGACACAAGTGATACATCGTCTTCGAACTTTTAATATGTTTAATATGATTTCCGAACTCTTGATAAATGTTCAATCAAGTCTCTAGATTATGTTAAGTTGTTTAATATTGTCTTTCTATTAAATCAAATTAGCACACTATACAAACGTGGTTTCCAATTCATTAAATATGTTCAATATGATTTCCGAATTATTGGTGAATGTTTAATCAAGTCTTTAGACTGTATTAAATTGTTTAATGATGTCATTTCACCAAACCAAATTAACGTAACATTTAAACGTGGCTTCTAATTCACTAAGTTTGAACAGTGGACAGAAAAAAAATCACGTGTAGATCATTCAAGTAAGATATTAATCTCAAATTATGATATAATAATTCACACCATCACGTAACGACAAAAATATCAACATCCCTACTTTTTTTCCCTTTTTTTCAAAGTAGATGGATATGTTATTCGTTGTTTCTAAAAAATTCGACTCAACATATGATGATTCGAGTCATCGAATAAATGAAAAGCCTTCATTGAACATTCGCTAATAGTTCAAGGACCGTGCCGAAGAAATTAAAAGCCTATGGACGACATTACTTGTCGGGTTAAAGTTTAGAACCATTTATATCATTTTCCCATTAAAAATAGGTATAGATATTGAGCCCATCAAAGCTGAAAGCCCATTTTATACAAAACGAGAAGCCCATCAAAGCCCAACTACAAGATGTTGAGCCAAAGCCCACCACCGAAAAGAATCTCCAAACCTGACCAGATAAAAATCAGCCACCCTAGGTCATAGCCGGAAAAATCAGAAATCCGGAAAAGGGAGAGAGGCGATCGGGGGCCGAACCAGTAGATCCACCGATTTCGAGGGCGACGAGCCACCGGAGTCCGCCGCCGCCGCCGCCGCCGCCACCGCCGACGGCCAGCTAGACGGTGCTCTTCCCCGGCGCCTTCTACATCGTCCGCATCCGGTAGCCATCCGAGGCGAGGTTTTTGGAGGAGGAGGTAGGCCTTCGGTTCTTGCGAAAGCGGGTCTGATTCGTCGATTGCATGTGTGTTCGTTTTGATTTTTCGTCCGTCACGAGACGAGGGAATAGCGGTGGCGACGCTGCAACGGCATCTGGTGGCGGTCGCGGAAGCCGCCGCGACTGCTGCGGCTGCTGCTGTTTAACATCTCGCGAGAGGCCGGCGAGTGAGGCGGAGCTGCTGAGCAGTTGGGGTTTGATCTGATGAATGATTGAGCAGGCTGGGGTTCCTCTTGTTTGAAATGAAGATAATAGGACGCTCTTTAAGCTTGATTTCCACGCATGCCGTCCTTGAAAATCTTAAATTACGGATCATGATGATTTTAAATCTCATCTCGAACATGCTAGCTCTGTATCGATTTTGCGTCTTATGTTGTTGTGCGGTGTGTGAGAAATTGCCAGCCCTAGAAGAAAGGCTCATGCTTTGATATGGGGCTTCTAATTGTCTTTGACATGGGATTGAAGATAGAATTGCCATTGACCTTTACTGTATTTTTTGCTCTCTAAGTTGTATTCTCTCTCTGATGATTTTCCTTATGGATTACTAGGTAGGAATTTCAAGTGAGGGATGTACAACGGAATAGGGTTACAGACCCCTAGAGGATCTGGGACGAATGGGTACATCCAGACCAACAAGTTCTTCGTGAAGACGAAGACTGGGAGGGTTGCTGAAACCACCAGGGGTTCGAGGAGATCAGGGCATGGCTGGTGTCTCCAAGAAGCCCAACAAGGACATTCTTGAGCATGATCGCAAACGCCAGATAGAGCTTAAGCTTGTCGTGCTCGAGGACAAGCTGACCGATCAAGGGTACACTGAAGCTGAGATTGCGGAGAAGCTGCAAGAGGCCAGGAGGACTCTAGAAGCTACCTATGCTTCTGAAGCTAGTGGAGGGCCTACTGCCATTGTGGCTGCTGAAAAGAAGTAGGTGTTCTCTCTATCTGTGTGTGTGTGTGTGTGTGTGTGTGTGTGTGTGTACGGGTGGGTGGTTGTGGGTCCACGTACATGCGTGTCTGGATGCGAATTGACTTTCTGAAAGTTTTAAGTCGCAAACAATGGATACTCATGTGGAGGATGATCATTCTTTAGGGATGAGTTGGTGTCGGTTGGCATGAAAAAGCTTCCTGATGTTGAATTCCAAAAACCAGCGAGAGGTCCCCTTCTCTTTGCTCCGTCTTAGGGTGAAGTCGCATGCAGGAAGATCGTTTAACGTACATCGTATTGATCAATCTTTAATTTTGAATAACCAGGAATGATGCTGTACCTGCATGATTTCACAAGTCCTTGTGCAGTCAAACGGTCATTTGTTGTATGAGTGTCCTGTCTTATCTGTACTCATTTGCAGGTGACAGGCTGGTTTAGATACAATCCTTATATTTTATATTTTTCAACATAAGGTCTTACTCAAGGAACCCCTCAAGGAAGTGAGCTTGCCCGTACTGTAGCTAAAAGGCTGCACTAATAACTCATTTCTGGGCGAAGCTTATCACCTTGCTTGAGTAACTAGTTATGCCCCTTGTTCTCTAGAGAAGGGGGAAAACACTTGCTTGAATAGAACTCTTCCGTGGCATGTGGTTATTGTTGTGATTCTTAAGATATGTCTTGGACTGCTTATCAAGGGACTCCTGAATTGATCACTGTATAGGCTCTCTTCAGGACACTTTTTCCCACATTATATTACTCTAGTTCAGAGAATTGCTAATTCTTTTGTCGTCTAATTAGCAAGCAGGCTTTGTAATTTACCTTTTTTCGCATTGCAACAACTAACTTCTGGTATAATCATGTGGCTTGATCAGGGTTTCTGATACACAAACACACCAAATCGCTGCAAGGAAAGAGAAGCAGATGGAAACTTTCAGAGCTGCTTTGGGTATAGGGTTGACTAAGCAAAATTCTGAGGAAATTGATGATGAACCTAAAGGAGGGCAGAAGATTTTGCAGGAAGAGAGACCTGAACACGCTTTCCTAGATAGAGATTACAGTTCGAAAAAACAGGTGGAAGAAAAATTGAAAGTTGAAAAAGATGATAAGAAAAATAGTGCTAGAGATATGAAGCATAAGAAAGACAATGGCAGAAAAAGAAGACATGATGATTCTTCTGATTCAGATGATATTAGTAAACAGACAAGAGCAACTGAGAAGAAGCATCGCAAACATAGCCGGAGAAGTGACTCAGAAAATGATTCTGAGGTAGAAACTGTTGATAGGAAGCACAAGAAACAAAAGAGCAAGAGACGTAGGAAGTATAAGTCGGATGAATCTGACTATTCTTCCGACAGTGACGATGTTGGCAAGAGTCGGTCCAAACTGGAATCTCGGAAAAATAAGAAATCTCAGAAGAAGTATGAGTCAAGCGAGGATGATACTTCTGGTGAGGGCTTTTCAAAGCATCAATCAAAGAAGGGTGAGCATCATATCAAAACTGGCAAAGATGAGGACAGTGAGGATGAGTCTGATATTGATCGCAGAAGTGGTTCTGATTCTGAGAATTCTGGAAAATTGGGTAATGACAGAAGAAGGAAAGGTGGCAGGAGGCATGATGAAGACGGTGATAGTGAATCCGATGTAGTCAGTGTGGGAAGGCATAAAAAAATTGATAAAGTGAGGAAGCAGAGGAGGAATGATACTGATGATGATTCGGATTCTGGGAGAGAGAAGAAATTAGATAAAGCTCGGGGTCAGAGACATGACTCTGATGATGGGCACTCTGATGGCACTTTGGGTGGGAGAAGTGGTAGAATAACAAGGACACGAAAGGCAGTTGATAGAGCACCAGTTTCTTCAGCAGATGACAGTATCAGTGATGATTCTGGTGGGAGTAGCAGTGACACTGACTCTGGCAGCAGCACTGATGGTCGCAGACATGATGATACTGGCAAGAGTATACATTATGATGTTAAGAACATGGCTGGTAATGTGCCTAATCGAGAAGGAAAAGGGTTGAGATCTGGAGATAGAAGTGATGATAGATCAAGGAAGGAAACTCCCAATGAATCATGGGATAAGACTGACAAAAGAAAGAAGGGCAATAGTCTGGATGGTAACACCAGGGATGACCTGCAAGAATCAAAATCTCGGGACATTTTGAGAGAGGGAGAGCACAGCTTGGAACATAGGAAGGATAAAAGATCTGACTCTGAAGTGAAGACAAGAACATATAAAGACGAGAGAGAACATTTTGTTGATTACTCTCAATCTCGTAGATCTGGAGGAAGGCATGAAGATTGGAATGACATGGGAGGTCGAAGTTATGAAAAAGAGGAGCAGTTACAGGTGAGTGGGAGGAAAGGCAATGATGACTATGAGGGAAAAGAAGAAAGATGGCGCGGTAGAGATGAAAGGGAGGAAAGAGAAGAAAGGCGCCATGACAGAGATGAAAGAGATGAAAGGGAGCGTGAAGGAAGAGGGCGTGACAGAGATGAAAGGGAACGTGAAGGAAGATGGCGTGACAGAGATGAAAGGGAGGAAAGAGAAGAAAGGCAGCATGACAGAGATGAAAGGGAGCGTGAACGAAGAGGGCGTGACAGAGATAATAGGGATCGTGAAGGAAGACGGCATGACAGAGATGAAAGGGATCATGAAGAAAAGCGGCATGGCAGAGATGAGAGGGCACGTGAAGAGAGATGGCCTGAGAGAGATGAGAGGGCACGTGAAGAGAGATGGCCTGAGAGAGATGAGAGGGCACGTGAAGAGAGATGGCCTGAGAGAGATGAGAGAGAGCGTGGTGGAAGAAAGCACATGAGAGATGAAGAGGATAATTATTCTGCAAGGCTTGGTAGAGATGAGCGTCCTTCTAAAAGTAGGAGATATGATGCAAGGGAGGAGGAAGGGCGAGAAAATGTAGCTTCTGGAGATAATGATGAAAGGAACAGAAAATATTATGGGGAACAGAAGAACACTCGGAGAGAGGATGAGCAGCGAGGATATAGAGATTATCAGACAGACAGTAAAGTGGTTGTCTCCAAGAGAGGTGATAGATATGATGGTTCCAGGTCCAGTGGGAGGAGGTCAGAGAACGATAGGGGGGAACACCGAAGCAGGCATTGAAACTTGAGATCTTTGCATCTGTGGTGAGTTCAGTTCAAGCCTTCCACCTCTCTCTCTCTCTCTCATGTTGTTTTTGAATTTTTCTGTTCTACCAGAATCTGAGACTTCACCATCTGAGAGCTGATTCGGACCTGGAGTTGGAAGAAGATCTTCTCGCTGCCTAGTAATGGAATTCCATCGCAGAGCAATGTTTACTGTTAGTGTTTGTTGTGTAGATGCTTTTATTGAATATGATCTTGCTTGCTAAAGCACATTAGCAGGGGGATTGAGCTCTGCATCCTCGTACTCTGCTGGTGTTGAGCTACAAGTATCTA
Source organism: Eucalyptus marginata (assembly GCA_014182565.1). Lineage (NCBI taxonomy): Eukaryota > Viridiplantae > Streptophyta > Magnoliopsida > Myrtales > Myrtaceae > Eucalyptus > Eucalyptus marginata. The sequence goes on along the minus strand of CM024592.1, from coordinate 25,017,050 downwards.
AGCATTTGTACTGATAACATCGAATATGGTTATGTTTACTTCATCTTTCAACTACTGCATTGTGTATGAAGATTTTGCCGTCTTTGCCGTGATTTTATCTATCATTATTATGCTTATTTTCTCCCTGTAACGTAAGTATGATGGAGTCTATTTATGACGAATATGATGGGAGTTCTTCAGTGGGTGATTTCAACAGCTGCCTGATCCTTTTCCTTGTCTTTAGATGAAGACATTGAACGAAGGGACCATAAAAGTGAATAAGTAAACGCTCTGTTATCCTCTTGCCCTGCAACGTCTGTTCTCTACGGAGCTAAAATTTATAGCCCCAAAGTCTGAAGTCCATGCCATTATATTTTTCCGTAGAGAATGGAAAATGTTCACTAGAGGATCAGCAAACCGGATAGGTTGTACCATGTCCTATAGCAAAATTGTGCAGGTTCTTTCGGATGTAATTCTCGAGAAATTAGTGAAGAATACGGTCCAGACGGTTTTTTTTTTTTTAAAATCTGCCGAAAAGAACCGAAGAAATGTCATGGGATTATTTCTAAGCGAATGAGGTTACCTCGGATGCAATTTACCTGGCTCTAGAACAATACAAGCGTAATCAACGAGAGTAAATGGATTTCTCTCAAGATCCATGGGATGTCAACAAGAGTAAGTGGATTTCTCTCAAGATCCTTGGGATTTTAGAGAGATGTGTGAAATCTTATCTAGATGACACGTGTACTTTATACTTTGTGATAACTTTTAGGGATTTTTCACTTTATGGAATTAGTGTTACTTTATAATTGTCTACTTATGTAAAAAAAATTATTTCCATGATGTATTATCGAGATTACAAAAGGCGAGGAAGAATTGGAGTACAATCGGTGTGAATTTTCCTCTGAAAATCTTCACTCTCTTATCATATTCTTGTGAACTTCTTTCTCTAGGCCTAACGTTACTTGAAGGATAGGAATAAATCTTGGATAATGTGATAAATTGCGTTTAGGGGACATAAGTACGTTCTCCACTTTGTCACTTCAAATGGATCTTGTGGATTAGAAAGCTAAACTAATATTAGGACTCATAAGTGTTAAGTTATCCCTCTTGATGAGATTTGTAGACTAAAAAAAATGGTCCGAAGAAAGGGCTTATGCGTTGGGATTGCAAATCTGCACTCAATCTTCACATTTGACTTTTGCTGGCTCATCGACATTTACGTTTTCATGTGTACTTGAGCCACGGGAGGAGCCGTCAAGGGTCCAACTAGAGCTTCATGTAACGAATGTTCTGAGGTTGCACTATCCCATTGGCTCGTCTTCATGCAATTAAAGCTTCGAAGGTAAGGTAAACCCATCTGGTCGAAAGGAAAAGCATCTTCCGGTCCCATTACCTGCGCAGACCATCACCGATTACAGTAAATCCAATCCCACGTCCCAAAGTCCAGACGAGGAAAAAACAAACAATCCCTCTAATCTGTATTTGAATTTACAAGTAAGCAAAAGATGAAAATGTAGCGTTACATTTGACAGCAAATCGCACCACCCATGGTTTCATTTCGTCGTCCGTCTTAGCTAAAATTCAATTGGAAGAATTGATCCTTACGGGGGAGCGCCGGGCTGGCACCGGTGTCGCTAAAAAATTCGTCACTTGAAACCACGGCTTCGTGAGATCACAATAACTTTAGTTTCAAAGTGTACTATAAGAAGGGTTCGGAAAGCTCCATCTCGTTAGAGTTTTGTTGCGGTGTCTCAGATCTTTGAACACCCACAAAGTCCAACCCAAGCCACTGCCAAGGCCAACATACATATCTCGGTCCACTGCGGTTCCTCCTTGCATCTCCCTGCAGGTCGGACTCTTCGAGCTGACGGGTCAATTCCTCTACTCTGTCTCTTAGTCTCGACGCCCTCAGATCCGCCAACCTAAGTGATTTCTCAGCTGCATCTCTCGCTGCCATGGCTGCCGCCGCCGTCTCTTCTTTGAATTTTAGCTTTTTCTCAGACTCCAACATGGCCTGCTTTGCCTCTTCAAGTTCTTGCTTGAGAGCAGACAACTGCAGGCATATAAACTCAGTCTGTTATATCAGCGAACAAGAAATTTAACTTGTAATAACAGGAAGTAACAGAAAGCTTGGTGCATCGTCATCAAACATTTTGAGGCTAAATTTTCCCCCCGTTCCCAAATCAATTAGAGCTACTATATTCAGCAGACTTAGAAAGTCTCCTCAGGATCTTTAACTTGAAAAAGAAAGTGTGAAAAAGACGTAAATTCACTCAGTTGGCCTGTCTTCAAGAGGTATAGATGATTTTTTAAAGTTCAGCCAAAAAGGATAGCAAACAATTTGCTATTGGCCCTTGCTATATGCAGGCCCCACTTTGAATGCAGGTTTTCTGATAATCACAGAGTAGAAAGTTCTACCAGCATTTCTAAGGTTCAGGAGTATTTAATAGAAATAACTTCAATTGGCATAAGTGAGCGGAGATCTCTGATACTGTGCTTTTTTTCCCTAGTATTAGAGACTACCATTCCCCTGCCCTACCTGTATTGACTTGAGTATTTCATCCAATTTATCTTTATTCCATCAATGACAATAGCATGCACACCCCTCATCCATCCAGTCTTTCCCTTAAAAGTTAACTTTCACAAATAACCATCATCCTCTCATTTCATGATAACACTGCCATAAGCCAAGAAGCACTAATGCTTCTTTTGTTTACAGAAGATCCTGGGACCTAAACTACATGAAATGAATGCAAGAAACATCCACCGTGCTCACTACTCTGAAAAGGAGCACCATCCATGGTTATTCAACTCACATAGTAGCAGCCCATGCTGAGGAGCTGTTACTTGCCCTGAGAAATTCCTGGGAAATTCAGTGCTCTTAATTTGAGTTTAGGAAGTTAACAAGCTCAGTATACTATACAACTTTCCTGATGATCCATGGTACTTCCTCTACACCTTAACCCTTGGACTTTAAGTCAGTCCTCCAGTGTTTAAAAACCACAATGCTCAACTGCAGAACATATTCAAACAATGCGATTGTGATTAAAATTCTTGTTAACAAAGATGTACTGCTTGTACTCACAACTTAATAGTACATTAAGAATAACGCGGCCATCTTGAGAACAATGGAGAATTATCGAATATGGAAATTTGGTATACTTGGCTATTATTTAAGGGGGTGAAAAAGTTGACTAATTTTCTCAGTGAAAGCCTTCATGCTGCAGCCTTACGGTACTTAGTCCTATACCCCTGGGCAAAATATAATGCTTCAACGGTAGAAACTAGCATCAAATAGAAAGACACCCAGGTCAGTGGCCACAATTTGGCAGATTTATGCGCTACTCTCCATCTGTACAAGTGGCTTTGCTATAACATAAGGAGTTCCTGGCTTCAAGAAATTCAGCATCCACCTCTCTGAAATTTAATCCATGAAAATACTAATCTCAGGCCACCAATCTTGATCACACGCAAGACCATTATTGAGTTTCCATCAACCCATAGACCTTGATTTTAAGACCCTAGCACCACTAATTATAGCTAAATTACTATATTGGCTTGGCTACTGTCCTGTACAAGTACTCTTGTCTTCCTGCTGGAAACATTTAACTAGGTTGATATGAGAGAGCACATAATATACCTATTAAACACCGACCACTTGAATTCACAGGAAACATATGATCAATGTAGAAAGCAAACCTCTACAGTAAACTCCTTCTCAACAGATTTTCCAGCATCAGCTTCCTGCTCTGCTGCAACTTTCCATCTAGCAATTTCTTCTTCAGCAGTAGCAATATCCATCATAAGCCCTTCAATCTATGGACAAAGGTTATTCAGTTATCATTCAATAAAATACCATTTTACTTACAACGTCGCCTAAGACAAGAATGAGAAGCTAGGTAATGGTATTGGATCCCAAAAGACAGAATACACAAGTAGCGCCTCAAAGTAAAAGTAAAAACTCACACTTTCATTTGCCACTCTCTCCTTCTCTTCAAGTTCCTCAATCTGATGCTTTCTAAGGTTGAGCTCCTTTGCCTGTGCCTCAACATGCTCTTTAAGTAAATTTGACTCTGCCCTTCATCCAGCGAAGCAATAGACAAAAGAGAATAGCACCTGATTAGTATCTTGTGCGAAAAAAAAAGAAGAAGAAAAAAACACCTCTCCTGCAAATCTATCACCCGCTCCCTCATGTATCTGACCTACCTAGAAAGCTAAATGAACAGGAAGAACAACAATATAGCATAGAAACCCAAAACTTAAGGACTGAACTAAATATGCACAAGAACCAGCATAACTCATGATCAAATTAAGTACTCTGGGTAAGACTGCACTGCCAGCACAAGCATGAGGTATGGCAAACAAATATACCTTAGTGTCTCCACAGAATGTCGAAGTTCCACTATCTCAAGCTGGGACTCCTTAACAATATTTTCCAAAGCACCAGCCTGTATTGTCCATTGCGAAAATTTTTTAGTCAATTAAAAGATACAATGCCACTATAACAATAATTTGTCCATAAGATGAATAGATTCTGACCAAATTGTATATTTCATCCTCCTCTGTCTCCATCTCTTCCCCTTCATGATCACCAAGGCCTACAACTTTTTTATCCCCAGTGTGTTTGCTAAATTTGAAATCTATCCCTGCCTTTCTCAGACCATTTTCTGCGGCCTGAAACAAGTCACTGGTTCTAGAAGATGAGTCTAATGACATCCTCTTTGACAAGGCGCTTCTGAGCAGTGACCCAATTTGCTCTTTCTCCTTCACCAATCTGTCAACTGTTTCATTCAGACCCTTCACTTTGCGATTCTTCTCCTCCACCAAATCCTTCGTCTTTGAAATAACAATCCCCATTAGATCATGAACTGATTTCATTCCTGCCAGTGAGGCATGTATGCTTTCTTCCACATCGGTATCTTGTGGTAAAAATAATGACTCCGCCAAGTCGGATTGTTCGAATCACGGGCATCTACAATCCTGATCACATTACAAGTTCTCTCATGAATCTTCGACACCTGATCCAATTGTTCGATCAGCAATGGCCTCTGCCCCTCAATCCTCGATTCCAAGCTCTTCAACTTATCATCAAATTCAACTACTAAATCTCTTAACTCCAAATTCTCCTTTTCCAGCGAACTTACTTTCTCTGACATCTCCCTTTCGGAGTCCGCAACCTTCGCATCCTTCTCGTTCAACGCTCTCTGCAAACTATCCACGGCATTACTTTTCTTGGCAACCTCTTCCCTCAAGCTACTAATCGCCGCTTCAAGCTGCGAAACCTCAATGGCAATCTCATAATTCCTCTGCTCCATCTGTTCTCTCGCTTCATTCCTGGATTTCGCTGTCGTATCAACCTGTCTAAGGAGCTCCTCAACTATCTCATTAGTCCTCTTAATCACTCCATACGCCACTGCAGGCAATCCCGAGTACTTGTGCGACCTCGGCAATCCGCTGGCAGCGAAGTTCTTGAAGTGGCTGACTTTTGCCGATATCTTCTCGATGCCCGTCACAAGCATATGCGCCGAACTCTCGATCTCCGACCGCAGACCATCCTTCACTTTGAGCGCTTCATCCAATTGCTTCGCCGCATCGTCCTTCTGACTCAAGGCCTCATCCTTCATCCGATTGGCCTCGACCAGCTCCGCATCGGCCGCCTCCTTGGCCCTCGAGACCTCTTCCTTCTCGCGCAGGGCGTCGTCCCTCTGCCTCCCCCACTCGTCCCGCTTCTTAATCGCCTCGTGCGCGAGCGCCTTCAGCCGGTTGAACTGGCCCTGCAATTCGGACTTCGACTTCTCCGTCGCCGCCCGCGCCTGCCTCTCGCGATCGAGCTCCACCAGGACCTCGCGGAACCGCTCCACCGACACGTCCTCCGGCGGCGGCGGCTCGTTGATGGCGATCGGCACCGGATCGTCCTCCTCCACGTCGCTGAGGACGGCATCGGAGGCGGCGTCCTCCTCGTCGCCGCTCGCCATCGCGGAACCAAGGCCGGCGAATTCCACAGAAGAAGAAGAAGAAGAAGAAGCTACTCAATCGGGTCAATCACACCACGAAAAGCGACGACCGACGGCCGACGACCGTCGACGCGATCGGCGCGGCTGCCGCCGACGAACTAGGGGCCTCGGGTTGCGAGCGGATACCGCCGCGCGTTCACGGCGGCGATCGGAGATTTCTTTGGGCGAGAGACGATGGATCGCGCCGTGAAGCAAGGGAAGAAGCAAAGGCTACACCGACCGGTCATCTACGTTTCGTGCAGATTAAAGAAATTGAGAAGCATGATGATCGTGTGATGGCTGGTGCATCGTAAGTTTGTATGGACATACTGTACGATCTCGCCACGTCATGGGTCGGGATTTAGTATTCCGATCCGACGGATGGGGGGTGGGGGGAGGCCCCGGGGACATTTTTAGGATCCGGGTTGACTTTCGGAACCGTGTCGAATGATGTCATGGGGGATCCGGATCCGCCCCCCAAAGCCACGTCGGAGGCCCGGTTGGGCTCGAGCCAGCCCGCCCAACTTGATCGGGTTCGGACTTCGGTGACACGTTAGGCCCGATCTACATAGTTCGAAATGATATACTTGCATGGCCTTTTTAGCTAACTCTTGTCCGATTCAATTTGATGTCGCCGGACTTAGTCTAGAGGTGATCATAGGCTGCTAGCAAGAGGAGGTTTTTTCACGTAAAGAGGCACCAACTTTCACTTGATGGATGGATTTGGTTCAAACTTTCAAGTGTGGCCGGCCAACTTTTACCTTAAGGACAAATGTGGCTCAAACTTTCAAGAGCACATGAAAGTACTACCTTCACTAAAGAGACAATTTTAGCCACTACTTAGATGGAAAATGAACACTGACTTGGCAAACGACGAGTGACATGTCATCAAATATTGTGACACTCTACGTATGTTATGTGCTGCAGGTGTCATTTATAATAAGATTTTCCTTATGTTAATAGCGTGTGCGAGTACTACAAGATATTCACAACATATCATGTAAGAAAGTCGCATGAATTAAAACATACACCTTTTCTTTATACAAACACTTGTAATTATCATCGCAACAAAAAACATAGTCCTGAGAAGGGTCGGGTTGACTACCACCACTACTCTTGTACTATCCCAAAATGGAGCCACCACGTAATTCAAGGGTTGATGGTCTCTGACATTATCTCATCCCCTCCACAATTATGTCCAGGGGACTGTCCTACAAACTGAAAAATAAGAGATGAGCCAACACTCAGTAAATGAAATCTCTAAATTTAAGATAGGAGATCGCCTTAATACTTAACATGATGCAAAGCAATGAGTTTAGAGTCACATAGGATAATCGTCTATCACAAATGCAAAGCAAGTGCTCTTTCTTAACTAACGTGATATACCAATGGAAAGCATTAACCTCAAAACTTCCATTCACTCAAGAGCAAGAGGATGGTATATTATTTCATGATGCACCACTATCACCTAGTGTCTCATCATTATTCACTTGGAATATCTATTCTTGACTAAGATCAATATTACATAAGATCATTCGTTCAAATGCAAGCAGATGGCATGATATTTTATGATACATGGTTACCATCGATGAGACAACATGTGAATGTATGCACACACATGATTATGTATTACATTCATTATTACTTCTTCTCTTGAACTCTCTTGGGACATCTTGACACGCGAGACATCCATATCACACAGTAGGGCATCTCGACTAGTGAGGCATCCCGGTATACCCTCCGAGGCATCCCGACCTATAGGACATATCGACTCTGTCAAAAGGTGAGAAGGACGAGAGGAAGAAGGAAGCTGAGAGGGAAAATTTTTCCTATGTATTGTATATTTCTGTAATGTACCGAATGTGTCTAATATATTACATGTTGTATGTAAATAAAAGGAAACAGTATTGTACACAAAATCAGATCCGATATTAATTGATATCATATCTGATACTAATTGATCTTGACTTGTACAATGAATATATCGCGTATCTTCAACACTCCCCCTCAAGCTGGTGGCTTGTAGATGTCCAAGACGCCTAGCTTGCTCAAAAGATACGCATGTTGTCTCTGACATAAAGGTTTGGTGAAGATATTTGCTGGTTGTTCTTCTGTCCCAATCCCTTGTGTCTCGATCGTCCCTTGTTGGATCTTTTCTCGTGTGAAATGACAGTCCACCTCTATGTGCTTGGTTCTCTCGTGCACAATAGGATTCGCTGCAAGCTTGATGGCTGCATCATTGTCACAAAATAGTCTGGTCGGTCCTTTGACTTGCACTCCCAAATCTCGAAGCAATCCTCTTAGCCATACTATTTCACAAGTTGTTTTAGCCATAGCACGATATTCTGCTTCCGCCGAAGAAAGTGAAACAGTCGGTTGCTTTTTTGTTTTCCATGAGAGTAAAGAGTTTCCAAATTTGATGCAGAAACTAGTTATGGACCTTCTGCTCATCGGACAGGTCGCATAATCTGCATCGAGAATAAGCGATCATCCTCATGTCGCATTTCTGGAGAGAAGAATCCCAAGTCCTGGACAACTCTTCAAGTACTTCACTACTTTAAGTGCTGCATTCATATGAGATTCCTTTGGTTGATGCATAAACGGCGAGTGTTTGAACAAAGATAACTTATATCTGGTCTGGTCATGGTTAGATATATAAGCTTCCCAACGAGCTTCTGATATCTCAATTGATCCTTAAGTATGGGATCATTCTGCTGAGACGAACCAGCATCATAATCTGCTGTAGTCAATTTAACGTTCTGCTCGATTGGAATTGCAGCTGGCTTACATCCGGATAAACCTGCTTCCGATATAATCTCTAATGCAAATTTCCTCGGCGAGAGAAATCCCTTGGTCCGAGCGTGCAATTTCGATTCCAAGGAAATACTTTGGTGATCCCAAATCCTTAATGTGAAATGTTGAATGCAAATAATCTTTGAGTTCTTTGATAGCTACTTCATCATTGCCCATAATAAGTATATCATCTACATATATCATCAAGTAGATAGATGACATACCTCTAGTCCATGTGAAAACAGCATAATCGAATTTGGATTGTTGAAAACCGGCAGCTATCAATGACTCAGCAAACTTCGCATACCACTGTCTTGAGGCTTGTTTGAGTCCATACAAGGATTTGCGGAGACGACATACTTTATCCTCCCCCTGTCTCCGTAAACCTGGTGGGACTGCCATATAAATCTCCTCATCCAAATCACCATGCAAGAAGGCATTGTGCACATCCATCTGATGCAATGGCCAGTCCTGAAAAGCCGCTACGGACAGGAATGAACGAACAGTGACAGCTTTGGCCACAGGAGAAAAAGTTTCGTGGTAGTCAAAACCTTCCCGTTGTGTGAAACCCTTTGCCACTAAACGAGCTTTGTATCTCTCAACAGATCCATCCATCGCACGATACTTGATCTTGTAGACCCATTTGCATCCAATCGCCTTGCGGTTTGTAGGAAGGGTAACAAGATCCCACGTCGATTATCCATCGAGCTATTAACTCGCTTCCATGGCTTTCTGCCAGCGAGGATCAGTGCGAGCCTCCTCAAAATTTGATGGTTCTCGCCCATCAAAAATGCTAGCAATACAACATCTATGATCTGGAGAGAGTCTAGCAAAGGAAACAAATGAGGCAACCGGAAATGGAATACCTGGTGATCTCTGGATTCCACATATGTAGTCTTGGGTCCAGGTTGGCGGACGCGTGTTACGTCCGGATCGCCTTGGTACATGGCGCTGGGATGGTGAATGATCATCTGAGTCACCAACAGTACTCGAAACTGGAGAAGCAACTTCCTCCTGATGGTGTAGTATCACTTCAGGTGATGTCGTCATATCAATAGGTGTCATATTAGATGGCCTGAGAGATGCTGACGGAGGAATTAGAACATAATTTGGATCTTCCAGAGTCTCCTCCGTCTGAATAGTATGAAGGTGATCATTTTGTGCTGTGTCTGATGCAAAAGGAAAGGAATTCTCCTGGAACGAAACATCTCGACTAATTATGAATTCGCTTGTGGCAGGATCAAATACCCTGTATCCCTTCTGTAGACTGGGATATCCCATAAAAATGCATCGACGAGCACGGGGTCCCATCTTATCTCTAGGACCTACTATGGTGGCGTAGCAAAGACATCCAAAGATCTTTAAATGCCCCATAGCTGGTTTCTTCTTATAAAGTAGCTCAAAAGGTGTTCGCCCGCCAAGAAGTTTACTTGGCATACGGTTGATCAAATAAGCTGCTGTTAAAACACAATCACCCTAAAAGGTGTCTGGAACAGAGGCTTGGAATTTCAAAGCCCGTGCCACTTCTAACAGATGACGATGCTTCCGTTCTACCACCCCATTCTGTTGTGGTGTATAAACACATGTCCTCTCATGTAATATCCCATGTGACAAAAATAGAGCAGTGCATTCATGATTGAAGAATTCACTTCCATTGTCTGTCCGTATCTTTTGAACAGTTTTCCCAAATTGAGTTTGTGCCAAGGAAATGAAAGTCTTAAGATGAGACAGAACTTGAACCTTACTTTGCATTAGAAAAAGCCAAGTGGCTCTGGAATGATCATCTACGATGGTGAGAAAAAATCGAGACCCATCATGATTTAATGTATGGTATGGCCCCCAGACATCGACATGCAACAAGGAAAAAATATCGCTCGAACGATGTTGACTTAATGGAAAAGGTGTTCGCGATTGTTTCGCAAGAGGGCAAATTGGGCATTGAGGATAAGGAAAGAAAGAGCTGTGACCCAATCTGGAATGCATAAGAAAATTCTTATCATTGGTAGTCAGGTTACACAATGATTTATTACAAGAGAGTAAATCAAGATTTTGTGGTGAATTTCTCCAATAAAATAATCCTTCAGAAAGGTTACCCCAGCCCATCAGTTTCCCAGTCGAAAGGGCCTGAAATAAACAGATGTCAGCATTGAAAAATACTTGACATGAATTTTCTTGGCAGGCTCTAGACACTGAGATAAGATTGAATTGAAAATCTGGAATATAAAGAACATTTTGGAGAGTAATTTGTGGGCTAAGGATGACAGTCCCAGTTAAGGTGACATGAGTGACATTGCCATTTGGTAATTGCACAATAATAGGATTAGTGGAATCTTCATGGATATCAGAAAATAACCCCTTATTGCATGCAATATGATCACTCGCTCCAGAATCGATAATCCAGGCATTTCTTGATATACTACTTGTAAGGCAATAAGAAATACCAAAAACTCAAGCTCCCCCTTTTTGGTACCTCTAATTTTTGCAAAGCCTACATTAATTGATGATATTCTCCATGTGTAATGGGTTGATTCATATTTGTGGATGAATTGGGCCGATAAGCTCAGCTGAAATCTCCTTTCCCTTCCCCGTCGGGTCTCCCATGTAACTTCCAAAGAATTGTCAATTGTGTGGTGGGGCCTTTTACAATAATCACAAAATAACTTTCCTTTATTTTTAAAATTCCCCCCAGAATTCCTTGAAAAATTCGGACCGTAGGATCCCTTCACATCTCTACGGTCGAGATCACTCGACTGCCGCGCCTCCTTCTGGCCGTCGGATCGCTGGAATCGATCGTGGCCGTCCACAGGTCCTTTAAAAGGGCCTTTCGGTTCCTCCGCGAACCCTAGCATCCCTTCCCCGAACCCTAGCGCCTCTCTTCCCTTGGCTAGGGTTTTCTGCCCCTTTTCGATTTTTGCCGCCAAGGCTAGGGTTTCGGTGGATTTGCTCTCGGTTGCGGTGAGCCTCGGTTCTCCTCTTGCACCGCGAGCTGAAATATCCGGCCAAGGGAGGGAGCTGGTTCGATTGCCAAGATCTGTGATTTAAAGTGAAGGTAAGAATCGTTTAAAATCAAAAGGAAACGGGTCGCCTTTTCTCGGTCCTTCATGGTTTTGTATTGCTGGAGCGTTGTCTCCGGTCCTTCGAGTCTCTCCTTTGCCGCTTCTAGCTCGTTCCAGAGGGCGGAGAGCTTGTTGAAGCATGTCGTCACTGACATGTTTCCCTGCATGAGCTCGCTGAGAGCTTGATGTAGCGAAATTTTTTTTGCCCTGTCGAGTTTTCCATACATTTCTTGAATATTTTGCCAAATTGTTTTTGAATCCTCCGTGGGAGGTAAACCTGCTGCGATCTCTGGGCTGATGCAGTTACCTATCCATGTTCTCACCAATTGGTTGCATTTTTTCCATTGTCGACCCATTTTTTCATCGGTCGGAATTGGAATCGTCCCGTCGATGAAGCCTTCTTTGTCTTTGGTGATGAGTGCTCTCCGAAATTCTCGTGCCCAGCTCGAGTAATTTTCGGGTCCTATGAGAGGGTGACTAATAAGTCGCAACTCCGGCCCGTCGGAATTGGAGACATACAAGGCGTCGCCGGGTTCTGGGCGACCCATGGCGGCCGCCAAGGAGAACGGCAGGAAACCGGGTGGAAAGCCTGAATAAGGGTTTGCTTGCTGACCCTGAGTCCCCGCATGTGAATCGCCTGACCCATTAGGGTTTTCACCCGTATTTGACGACCCTATTGTTTCTGATTGGTTCGCCTCGCTCGCGGCTGGTGGACCATTTTGATTCTGACTTCCTGAGAATGATGATACATTCGGATTTCCTCCATAGTATACTGGCATGGGCACCCACTGGTAGGAAGTCCCCGAATGGGGATGCCCTAGATTGGGTTGCCATGGAAAAAATTGCCCCATCGCGGGCTGATCAGTCCGACCTATGATGTTATGCACTTGATTTTGTGCTTCTGAGGTCGCTGCATCCACAGGTAATTGCCCTGATTGGGTTTGATCGTCAGCCATGACGGTAAAGTGAACTTCCTCTTTTCCTCTTCCTTCGTTTGATGCTAATTTGATTTCCTCAAAGTGCTGATTCTTGCGCCGGAGTGCTAATGCGTTTTGCAGGTTAGCTAGATGTTTCCGACAGAAGATCAGAAAACCAGAAGAAAAAAAGAATTGAAGCGGAAGAAGTGAATCAGAAAACCAAAAAAAGAATTGAAGCGGAAGAAGTGAATCAAAGGTGCGCAACCCGCTCTGATACCATGTCAAAAGGTGAGAAGGACGAGAGGAAGAAGGAAGCTGAGAGGGAAAATTTTCCTCTGTATTGTATATTTCTGTAATGTACCGAATGTGTCTAATATATTACATGTTGTATGTAAATAAAAGGAAACAATATTGTACACAAAATCAGATCCGATATTAATTGATATCAGATCCGATACTAATTGATCTTGACTTGTACAATGAATATATCGCGTATCTTCAACAGACTCGTAAGGTATCTCGACTCATGCAAGGCATTTAGATCACATAGCAGGGCGTCTTGACTCTTGATGTATTCCGATACACTTTCTTGGGCATCCCAACCTATGGGGTATTTTAACTCTCAAGGCATCCTGACACATGCGAGGCATCCATATCATACAGTAAGGCATCTTGACACACGCACAGCATCGTCACTCCCATTATATGAGTGACACTATTTACGAATCATAAGACTTTACAAATTTATTCATATGGTATCAGGCATACCATATTAATATCACATAATTTCCTATGCATCAATTACACATTCAACACTCATTTACATTATCCACATTTCATACATTACATCTTTTCATACTTATCATTACCTCATATTTCTCATGATTACATGTGTGAGTGATGATGATGACATGCTTACTTCTATGCATTTCTTATGTAAGCCATAAATGATTACATGCACATAGTGATAATAGTCAACAGGTGAATTGATGAAACTCTACAGGTGAATCGGAAGGTGAATTTGGATAATAAGTATTCAAAGGTGAATCTAAATAGTAAATGACGATACTTGATAGGTGAGTCTAATTTAGAAAATGGTGATACTCAATTGGTAAGTTTGAAGGTGAGTATGAATAGTAAGTGATAATACTCAATGGATGAATATAAACGGTGGGTAATAATTTTGAACAGTGAGTCGGAACTACTAAATGAATAATACTCAGGAAGTGAGTTTGAATCTGAATCAAACATACAAATGAATATACTCAGGAATTAAGTTTGAACAAAGATATGAACAAAAAAATAAAAATGCCCTAGAATTGAGTTTGAAGAAGTCAAATGAAAATGACCAACAAGTATAAGGTGGATATTGCCAACAATGATTGAGTTTGAAGTTATAGATATAACATATACAAGTTCAAATTCATCATTTTCACTTACAACATGTCACCACACCTTAGAAAATTGATCGAATACATTTTAAGTATGAATGAAATCAACAAGATAAATCCAACAATCACAACACATCCACATTATTATTGCATGCCAAGACCACACAAAATAACCGACCAAGATAAAAGCACTAAATGGATCATCTCAACTTATAGCCTAAGGTTTCCACTTATCTTGAAAATGACTTCAGATTTAGAATTTAAGTCACCTTCATCAGAATAAACACAACTGAAACTAACAAAATTTGATTTTAAAACGACAAATGTTGTTAGAAAGTAGTGTAAAATCATGATTTGCCATGTTCGAACTAGATAGAATCTTGATATTTCGATTGTGGGACCTCCTTTTCTACTCGTCAGTTTTGAAAATAGAAGATTGGAGAAATGAGTTAGTTAGAATAAGTATTTTTATCCTTGGATCTCAAGTATTTTCAAGGATCCCTCTACATGGCCAAAAAGTTATAAGAGGTGAAAGGTATTAACCATAGTTAAAGTTATAATGAGCTTGGCGTTAAAATGCTAAGCGTTCCAATGAATGTGCTTCAAGTAACCCCTATGAGGTTGGCTAGAACACAAATGGCCCAATGAAATTCGTCACAAAAAAATATCTTGATGGATATGAAGATGAGCCCCTTTCATTCTGCCAAACATGTGCATGAATCACCAATATATTAATGAATTAAAGTGAAAATTGATAATATCATGAATGATGTCAAAGCTACCAGTTTTAATGTCTCAGAATAAAACATTGGTCTAAAATTTTTGGTAAAGAAAAGAGAAATAGCGTGCCAAATGAAGAGAAATAGGAATTTAGGAAATCTATATTCATTCTGAACATTTGATTCTCAACATTGGTGCATCTAAAAATATTTTGAATCCACCAAAATCATCAGTAAAAGATATTAAAAATTAGGAAAAATGTTAATTCTATAAATTTGAATCTTGAATATTATCAAATATGAATTTTAGAACATATCGGCCCTTTTCTACAAATAATATGGCGGCTGGTAAAGTATCATTGTACCACACCACTATCGTACACGTTGCAATCTATTAACTTAATCTTAACACCTTAGACTCTTGGCAATCCAGTCGTGGAAAATCATCCAAAACATTATTATTGAAGGTGAAAATTCCTAATGTCACAAATATTGCTTCCATAATCAATGGAAACAACGTCTTCTCTAAGCCGAATGTTAGGACTTAAAATCAAATTGAATAAGAAAGAGAGGGGGATACACAAATTGGGGTTTGGGATTTTTCACAAGGTTAGTGCATGTTCACCAAATGTATCCCAATTTTCCACCTGTCAAGAACACTAACCCTCAACCTAATTTGCTTAGCTTGCGTTCCCTTCCTCCCTCTCATTTGAAACTCCACTAATTGGTTAAAAAATACATTGTTTTTACTTTCTTTTTTTCCCAATGGTTTACTTTGTTCATTGGGAATAACATCATTTCATGCGACTCTGGGTTATCCTCGATTTACTTAGAAACGGTGTTGTTTTCTGTCATATATAAAAGACGATGTTCTTTTGATTGTTTATGGAAGCCACTCATCTGACATGGCATTCACCTTGCCATATCAATTTTAATTCGTCACCTCATTTGCCACGTGCACACTTTTTGATGGAAATTTCAAGGGTGGTCAAAATTGTCCCTCAACCAAAAGCTTGTGCCTTTTCATGAGGCCCTTGAAAGTTTGAGTCATAATTGTATCCCCGATTGAAGTTTCGGTCAAAATTGTCTCCCCATTGAAAGTTGATCCCTTTTCATGGGTCACATTAAAATTAGAGTAACTATAGACCTTCTAGGCGAAAGTCGATGCCTCTTTTTGTGAAGAACCCGTAGTCAAGAAGTTAAAAGCAGAGCCTCAATCGGCGTCAACGCAAGCCTTGATCAAGGACTTAATCGTTTCTCTAACCTGCCCAAAGTCAATCCACAATACGAAAGAACTACACATGGGATTAACAATTACTTATTGATAACATTTGTATTCTATGATGGGTGAAAGCTTTGATCAGGAGTCTTGGTAATTTCTATGGAGGAGAAATTGACTTTTCATGATAGTTGTTTTCTAAAAAATTAGTTGATGTCAGTAGGTGGTAGATCAAATTTACTAAACAACGTAAAGTGGCAAATTTTGATGTAATTAAGATATATTGGTCCCCAATTGCATCACTATAGCTCGCCCTACAGGCTACATTCAAGTCCATTCCCGTTGACGTCGAATCCTGGATAGACTTGCATAATAATGGGCGCTATTGTGACTATTCAAACAAGTGCAATACTGAGACATATATCGAATCTTGGATAGACTTGCATAATAATGGGCGCTATTGTGACTATTCAAACAAGTGCAATAATGAGACATATATTTTCAAATATCACGAAGAAAACTTTGGCATTTATGGTATTATAAAAGAGAGCATATGAAATCTTATGCATTATAACCACCTATGCAAATATGAAGTTTCTAGTTTAATATTGGCATTAGAACGCTTATTGGAAGAATAGGGCATTAGGGTGGCATACCGTAGAATCCTTGAAGAAGTTAGAAGACGAGAAGGAAATAATCCTGGGAAACCTTTGCAAGTGATGCCCAAGATAGAGTCTTTTCTTCAAGATGAAAGTAAACATGAAATAGAGAAAATGGGAGAGAATGTAAACCTGTTAAATGGGTGTTGGTTGGATCAAGTCGTAAATGGTCTAATGCAAATTGTCCGTTTAGCTCATTTCTAACCCATTTATTGTAATGTAAATTTCTTGACTCATACTCAACCCGACCTGACCAACTTAATGAATCTAGAAAATCTTATTTCTTATGATTTTTTTAAAATTATATTACTAAAATATTTTCATGTAGTTCAAATTTAGTGGACAATTTTTTATATTTTTTAAAAAATTAAGGCTCGTTTGTTTCTTGGATATTTTCCAAGAAAAAAATATATTTTTTTATTGTTTGCTTGAAATTGGAAAATAAATTAAAGTTTTATATTTTATTATTTTCATATTTTTCATATTTTCTTTTAAAAAATTGAATTTTTAATTTTTTAATTTTCCTTTCCCTTTTTCTTTTGCCAGTCGCTGGCCATGGCGAAGGTCAGCTACAGCTAGCTATCAGCCATAGGCGAGCTAGCTCCACCTCGCTAGATTCAGCGAGGTTGAGCTCGCCTGAGGCTGACGCGCTTAAGGCTTTCTAGCGCTAGACATTGGTGAGGCCTCGGCCTCAACCGATCAGTGACCTTGACCTCACTTAAGGCTAGTGACTTGTCCTTCGCCTGGTTTAAATTTTCAAACCTATTTAAAGAAGGCTCTTCAAAATTGAAGTGACTCACATTTGATCCATTTATATTTAAACCCATTTTTACAAGTCTACTTACTATGATTGGAAACAATCGGTAAACATATCATTTATAGGATTTTTAAGAGAGTTTAGAGGCTTTTTTTTAGGGGGGTTGGTCCTCAAGCCTCATGGTGCATGCCTCCCACCTAAGATAAAAAAAAGCTAGAAGTTTCGGGGTGAAAGTGCTAGTACGAACATCTAGAGGGGGGTGAATAGGTGTTTAAAAGAAGTCTTGACAAATAATTGCGAAATAAAATAAGTTACAAGCAAAGTCTGAATAATGATTAGAATCTGATTAAACGAGCCACCAGACTTTTGGTAGATGTTTATAATCTGTTATGCGATGGAATAGACTTCTGAAATAACCTGTGAGTATGCAACATACTTAAATATGAAGAGTTAAGGAAAGAAAATGTTGTACATGAAATTTATAGTGGTTCGGCTTAGATCAAGCCTAAATCTATTTTCCCACGTTAACAGCCTTCTGGCTGGATTCCATTATGCGATCAACAAGAGATTACAACTTTGAGTGCAAACACTCAGTGATAGATTACACTATCTCATTAAGTCACTCATTTGGTATTTCTCTCACGATCACAAACGTTTAAGCTCACTAAAGACAAGTGTATAATCGAAATTCGATCAAACTTTAGAATTATAAATTCTATGCTCCGTCTCTTATTTGCTCATCGGTCCTTGATCTCGTTAAATACTCTTCCACTTCCAAACTAGCCGTTGGATAGTATCTAGATGACTGTCTTCCAATCTACCCATTGGACAGATCTGTATTAAGAAGATTTAGTAACCATTGAGTGACAGAAGTAGAATCCCAAATTGATTCTGATCGCCCATACAAACAAAATCTTAGTTTCCATAAGTAGAGCTTTTTCGTTTAGAAAGTTATCGTCTTCAAGATCTAATTGTCAATCAATTAGATTGAGTCAATCAAATCTATCTTGGTATGAAATCCAAATCGGATAACTAGCCGTTATATGTTTGGGGCTTGTGTTACGTTTTGTCAAGTTGTCTCGTTCTGAACATGCTTTGTTATGAACTTGTGTCTCGTTCTGGACCTTGTCATATTCTAGACTTGTGTCTCGTTCTGTATGTAAAATCTACGAGTGTTTTGTCTAAAGTAAAGTCTAAATGTCTTCCGTATAAAATAGACTTTACAATCTAGACGTAAGTCTGAACATATTCTGCTTTTGAATATATTTAGCCTAAAAGTCTGGACACAGTCTAAATAAGTTCAGCTTTAGCATATAGTCTATCTTCTGGTTCTTTCAAGTATAGATTTCAACAATATCATTTACATGTTCTATCATCTGCATAGTTTGTTACTTAATCATTAAACACGTTAGTAGCCTTTGATTTATGTTGTCATCTTCAATACATCATAAGGGATTTCTCTAACACGGGTACTCCTTTCTTTAGTGTGTCCGACTCTTTGAAATCAGCTTTTCTTAGAACTGCCAAACTTGCCTTAGCTGAACTTGCAAGACCTAGAGCGTACTCCTCCTAAATTGAAGGGCACGACCCATAGGATAAAGGGCACGTCACTCTAATATGAAGCACGCTCCCCTTCAAGATAAAGGGGCATGCCTGTTTGGATAAAGGGAATGCCTCTTACGGCATGAGGGCATGCCCTTTTGGTTGAAGGGCACGCACCTATCGGTTGGGTGCATACTCTTTGCATAAAGATGTGCTTTCTTTGAACTAAGAATCGGTTCGCTTGGGTTGATGGAGGGCTTAATCGATTATATTGTCTTTGGCCAGTCTATCTAACAATTGGTTAAAGTCCTGACTTAATCTTTTGGTTAGAACTCATAATTTTATTAGTTAAAGTTCAGGTGTCAACAAATAAAGTTTGTATGAAATTGCTTGAGATTGTGTCAAAGTCACAATCAATGTGCAGGTCTTGACGGTGTAGCATTTGCCCGACGCCTTGCTCCAATCTGTGTGCCACATTTTTATTCTTTAGAAAATTTTGCCAACATTTGACGGTATATATGTTTTTTCTAGGGAAATTTGATCAACCTAATTTTACTTTAGTGAAAAATCCGGAAGAAATTGTCTAGAGTTGGTCGTCGCCTTTCTCAAAAGGAGCCAAACGAACATTTTATACTAAAAAGTTGCAATCTGTTTCATCATAAATATAATTGACATGATTTTTAATAGTACGAAAATCTTTTGACGGCATCTTTATGATATCATCACTTGATAAGATTGGACAATTTTGAATAAAAAGTATGATATCTTCGGAACTTACCATTGGATTAGAAAAAGTCGGATATTTTTCAAAAAAAATCTTGATAAATATTATTTTCCATCATATCCTCAAATTGAATCTCAACGAGATTTTGGAATTGGATATACAATCAAATTTTCAAAAATCTTAAGTAAGAGCACAAAACTACCTAAAAGGTCAATTCAAATGGGCAAAAATATGGTCAAATCCCTAATCTGGATGAATGTAACTCTAAGGAAACTGGCAAGAGATAAGCTCCAGAATCGGAAAAAAAAAAACCGACAATATTATTTCCATGATTTGGTAAATTTCAAATTTCACCCGACACATGCGAACTTGCCCGTGTAAGCGAAACAATATGTGGATTTGCATACAATATAAGAAGCCTTGTTTCAAGTGGGTATTTTAGGTGCCATGTGGTACCACATTAACTGCTTTCTCTTAGAGATGCAATAATCTATTGAAGCCTGTAATGCCACTTAAGCTTGAAGTGACTAAGCGATAGGCAAATTTCTTTAGAGATAGAGCTGAGAAAAGGGTTGAGCACACACTTTTAGACGTTCCTAAGCAGCAATGTCTTATGAAGTTGTTGAGAGGGTTAAAAACACTTGACTGGCTCGTCTTTTTTCGGGAGGAAAGAGATTCAAAGTGCCATAACTTGTATACTGTGTTCACTTTAGTATAAAGCCAAACTACTCTTCTGCTCTCTGTGGGTTCTTTAGTAAGTCAACATGCATTTTAGGGAATTCCAATTGATGGCCGCAAGAGAGAAAAAATGATTTCTCACACTATTTGACATGCCGAGCAGCATACATTTTCAAAGATTATACAATCTTTATTTATTTCGTTATCTTTTTTATTTTAGAAAATATGTTTGGAATTAGGTAATACGCGATTTTGAGTTGTTGTCCATTTTGATATTTCAGATTTAGTAGGTTAGAATTTAATGTCTAGAATCTCGATTGCTGCCGTACCACCACGGATTTTTGGGGAATTTCAGTTGGCCAAAAAAACAAGAAGAAAATTTGATTCTGACCCGGAGAGAATCATTTTCGAAAATTTCAATTTTCATTTTTTCCCTTATCTTTCTATTTTGAAGATGATTTCTTGCGGTTTTGAGTGGTTACTCATATGAAAATTTAAGATCTACTAGGTTAGATTTCCTTATTAGTTTTATATCTTTTCCCATTTTAAAATTCGAATTTCTCTAGGTTCTTTCCGTCTGCTCGTGTCTCCCCGTTTCTGCTGCGTCGCCATTGTCAGGGAGTTCCGTAGTATTGCAGATGGAGAAGAGAATGACCCAAGAGTCGGACAGGATTAGCGAGTTACCGAAGCGCATAGCGGAAGAAATCCTGTCGCGCTTGCCAATTAAGCAGGCTGGGAGGACTAGTGTTTTGTCGAGAAAGTGGAGGCACAAATGGCGCTCTCTTCCGCATCTCGTGTTTGATGATCAATGTACCAGGAAGAATGTCTATGTACAACCTTTGCAAGACCTGGTGAAGATAATTGACAGGGTCCTCTTGCTTCATACTGGCCCGATACAAACGTTCGTGCTCTCTGACAAGGGATTTTCGGCCATCCGTGACATTGACCACTGGATTCTTCATCTGTCCGAAGTCTCCATCGAACAGATCGAACTCTCCATCTATACCCCGCAGAAATACAAGCTTCCCAGCCGCTTGTTCAATTGTCGGGACTTGACTCGTTTGAAGCTCTACGGATGTTCGGCGATTATCCCACCCTCGTTTGAAGGTTTCAAGAACTTGGACACTTTGTATCTTCAGCGTGTTGAGCTGTCTCCCTGTGGAATTGAGTTTCTGATATCGCGCTGCCCCCTTTTGAAACATTTGACTTTGGAAAATCTAGAGGGGATCACGCGAGTTAGCGTCGAAGCAGCTCACAACCTCGAGTCACTTGACGTTGGAGGAGCTTTTCTGGATGTCGCATTCGGTGTTGGGAACCATTTGAAGTCGGTCACGGTAGGATTCGATGATATTATTAATAAGGGACAGGGATCCGACAATGCCAACTCAAGCAATTTGCACAAATTCTTCCCAGATGTTCCCGATATTCAGATTCTCAAGATCGGGAATTACTCGTTGAAGGTACATTTTCCGCGCGTCCTGAAATTTGTTAGGACTTTTTTGACTACTTACTTTTGGGATGAAAATATGTCTTTCTATTTCTAAATACACTTGATTTTGCCTTGCAGTACTGGGCTCATGAAAATGTTCCACCGACACTCCCTCGTGCACTTGTTCATCTGAACTACCTCTCCACATGCATAGACTTCAATAGTAAAGAGCAGATTTTGATTGTTATGTGCTTGATCAGAAGTTCTCCTCAATTGAGAAATGCAGAGTTTCAGGTGAGTAATTTAGATTTTGTTTTTTTGAAACTATTGTCACAAATCTTTTCCCACATTTTTTTTAATTACTTAGCAACAACCAATCTTCATTGTACTCACTTACTAAGTTGTATTCTATAACATATCATAACGAAACAAATTGAATATCTTTTTTATCTGGAGAATTATTTCATCGTCTAAAGAAAGATAAATGGGTATCATAATGATTTTTACTTCTATCAAATTTTTTAGAATGTATGTCAGATATAATTGGATTCGATTCGATTTTTGGTGATTACAATGTTATGCTTTTGATCATTGAATTTGATTATCTATACTTAATGATCGAATGATCAAATGACCAAATTAAGTTCCCTCCCTACACGACTCTGTATTAAAGTTGCTCTTTGATCATTAAAGACACAGAATAGTCCCAAGAAACAGCAGACTACAGGGATCGCGACAATGGCCGACTTTTGGAAAGACCACCACCACCAATCGTGCTGCCTGGAACAATTACAAGTCGTATCGATTAGAAATATTTTTGGCACCGAGCCAGAGCTGGAATTCATGAAGTTTTTGCTTACTAGTTTGCTGAACTTACAAAAAATGATGATCTGGCCTAACGACAGGACTGTAGAAGTCAAGTTGCTCAGGGAGTTGGTGCGGTTCCGGCGAGTCTCGGCACAAGCGGAGGTGATCATTCTCAACCCACAAAAATCGCATTACAAATCGTGTTATTAACAGTGCTTGCAATCGTCACATAATTTGTGTCACTCAGAGAAATGAGAACACTCTTTCGTTCATCTTGAGCTTTTTTTTTTTTAACGGTTTGCGACTTTCATTATCATTTGGAAGCAAAATGGTTGCTTTGCTTATGGCCCTGATCGGCCCTCTGGCATTTTGCGGGGACCTTCATCGTATGAGTCTTCATAGATTTTCTTCCGTATCCATGTACTACATTTTCCACATTCTCAAATTAAAAAAAAAAAAATGAAATTAGGGAGAAAGATGGGCCATGAAAAGTAGTCTTTTGATTTTATAAGACTTCACTCCATTACTTATTCGAAGATAAATGCTACTTTCCTGCACAACGGCCTCTACAGTTATTTTGAATAGTCCACCGTTAGCCCCTTTTGTTATTTTGGTCGGCTGGAATGATGAGTTGGATGTGCGAAGACACATGTTGAGTTATGATTCGTTCAAATTTCTTATGTGCTGGCTGAAATGATGAGCTGGAGATGGAGATCTGTTGCTTCAGGAATATAGAAGGAATTATAAATTCGGGACACCAGGAGGGAGGTAGAGAGGGGGTGACATGCAATAAAAGAAGAAAAAAAATAGTTTGCAACTTTGTGGTGTAATTAGGTCCTAAGCAAATCACTAGAGTTTATTTCAGTGGCCACCTTTCCCACATAAGAAAGGGAAGATAATGGGTTCAAATCCCCACTTTCTCGGGAGGATTGGGATGTGGACGGGTGTAGATTTCAACTCTCACGCCTTGCAATGAGATATGTCAAAAGTTTGAGAGTGAGAATTAGTATAGGAGTAGAGTAGGATTGATAAAAAAAAAAGAAAAAGATAATCCTTAGCAAAAAAATTGTCACTAGCACAACCTAAGAACAAACAATGAACCATTTTAAAAAGCATGTGAACAATTTTGAAAAAAAAAAAAATGTGGATGGACAATTTTTAATTTCAGACAAAAAATACTCAATGCAATATGGGCGACTCCCTTCGAAGACCTAGGGTTTCAAATTGCGAGATAAACTAGCGATTTGAGCGAATTTCACTGTATGCCCATGGTGGGATCGAATTTTTTTTTTGTGAGATGATGAATAGTGCTGCGAAGAAGGAAGAAGCAAGGCTACCAAATGGTCATATACTCGTCTATGTGTTTTGTCGAATTAAGATATAGAAAAAATAATGATCATGAGATGGCCAGTGTATCGAAGTTATATGAACAGACCGTCTAATTTCGCCACATCATAGGTTGGGATTTGGTAGTCTGATCCAACGGATAAGTGGGAGGAGGCCTCGGGGACTTTTGGAACTATGGCAAATGATGTTTTAGGGAAACGAGTTTGATCCGCCTAAAGCTCATTTGGAGGCCTAGTTGGGCTTGAGGCAATCCCCCAACTCAATTAGGTTCAGACTTCGACAACATGTTAGGCCCAACACTATATATTTCATTAGGATATACTTACATAGTCTTTTTAGCTAATTTTGTCCAATTCAATTCAATTTCATCCCTATTTAATCTAGAGATGATCATTGGCTACTAACTAGATGGGTTTTTCTACCTAAAAAAAGGCACTGGTTTTCACTTGATGGGCGAATTTGATTCTAAATTTCAAGTGTCATAGAATGCACTAACTTTTACCTAGGGGACAAATGTGGCTCAAACTTTCGAGAGCACATAAATTGTATTAACTTTTACCTAGGAGACCATTTTAGCCATTGCTTAAATGGATAACGAACATTGACTTGTCGAATGACAAGTGCCATGTCAACAGATATTGCTTCCTGATGGATTTTTTCCTTTTGATGGGCCTGAGTTGGCCCGTCATGGGCCCGGCCCGTGAGTTGAGGGCCCATGGAAAAAGTTATAATAGATAAAGGAAAATCTAAGAAAGAAAAAAAAAAATTCCAACAGAAGTGAAGTTATGTATTTTTGAGAACGAGAGAATACGCTCTCTTTGCTTTCATCACGTTTTCTCCTACCGCTTTCTCCCGAAGAAAAGAATTCTCCTCTCGAAGAACAAAGTGTCCGGTTTCCTCCTCGAATTGCAGCATCAGTGTTTAGTCTGTGGGACAAAAGGTACGCTTGATCCCGTGGTGTGCCTTTGATCGGTGATTCATGTTTGTTTTCTAGGCTCGCTTCCGCTACGTCGTTTTAGGGGTTTGATTTAATGTCGAATCCATTTTAGGGGATCAGTAATTCCCTACATTGGTATTAGAGCCCTAGTTCATGTTTCCCGACCCCCTTTTATTGCTTTTGATTAATTTTTGGTCGAAATTTGAGAAAAATCACTGTTGATCGATTGGGGACGGAAAAACCCGACACCCGCGTACTGTTCGCCCTGTTTCGTGATTTTGTGCAAGTCGAAATTCGTTTTTGATAGTGCAAGGATGAAGCTCTCGTCGATACGAGAAAAAAGAGTCGCAGATCGCCACCGAAGGCTGCCAGACGCGCCACCATGCGTGGCTGGAACGAACGGGGGTCATCGGCGTGTGCAACGCATGCGCCGATTCGGTCCCCCGCACAAGCGCGCGTCGAACGCGCCGTTTCACCCAGGAGCGTGCGACGCACGCGCGCGCGAAACGGCGCGTCGGATGCGCCGTTTCTACCCAGGCGCGTGCGACGCACGCGCCCGTGAAACGGCGCGTCGGATGCGCTATTTCGGCCTAAGCGCGTGCAACGCACGCGCCAGCTGACGTCATCATGACATCAGCCGTGCACACGTGTGGCACGTGCCGGTCGATTCGTCCGACTGGTCTGACTCGACCGCCCGTTGACTCCGACCCGTTGACTGCAACCGTTGACCGTTGACTTGACTGTTGACCCAAAAAAAAAAAAGGATTTGTTTCTTTTTTTCCAATTAAGTCTATGTGGATTATATGTAATCCATAATTTGTTCTGCATTTGTTGCAGGATCAATGCCTCCCTTTCAGTTACGCACGCCTATTCGCGTAATTACTGATAAACAAAAGGAAAGGCTTTCTAGGTTGATAGCTGAGCTGACTAATTATCGATGGGAGAGTGGTGACTTAATTGATCATGTTCTTGAAGTCAATGGAAAGATACAAAAGGTCATATGGAATGGTCGTCCCATGCCACAGTCTGAGATTGTGCGATTTTTCATAAACACTCTTCCACAAGAATGGAAAGAAGTGTTGAATCGCATATGGGATGTTAACAAAGCCGCTTCATATAGGAGTATTGTGATGTCTTTATAGATGATTATTACCTGATTGTTACAAAAGAAAAGATCAAGAAATTGAAGAAAAAAGGATATTTCCCAGTTCACATATTGAAATGGTGTTAGATGTTATGGCTGGTCTTTATTTAGTGTGCTTTGTGGACATCTTATGTAATATTTTCTACCTAGTTGTTGTTGATGTAGCAACTAATATATAAATTGTATTATGTGAAAGCATTATTATTCTATTAGATGTCAAATATTATTTGCTTTCTGTTATTGTTGACTGCCTTGGGTAGTTCATAGAAGTTTTTTGTAGCTTCATAGAATTCATTTTGCATAAGACAATTATATTAATAATAATTTTAAGTTAAGATTTTTTGGAGGATGATTGGAAATATAGTGACATTTTGATTCTAAAACCTTACTTGAAATTTTTCATTAATATGATGGGTCTGTGCAAAATGGATGCATAAATGATAGGCATTAATTATTCGTGCATATATGTATGATGTGTTCAGATCAATGGCTTCAGCCACAAAGAGCATAGTTGCCGAGCTTAACAAAGGTGAAAAGCTCAATGGCGATAACTATGAAATCTGGCACATGAAAATCCAATATGTGCTGGAAGAGCAAGAGGCACTAGAAGCTCTTAACCTGACAGAACCTGAAGAAGGAAACACTGTGCAGCATAAGAGAGATAAGGAAGCTTTTGTTGCCTGGAAAAGAAAGAACTCCCTTGCTCGCATTACGTTACTGAGTAGCATGGAAAATGACGTCATGCGAGAGTTCAGGCGTTTTGAGAATGTCAAGGAAATGTGGGAAGCGTTGGCAGCAATGTTTGGTCATACTTCGGTGATCAGATTGAGACAACTCACTATTAAGTTTGACTCTTATAAGAAGCCTCATGGTCAGACCATGAAGCAACACCTTAGAAAGATGTCAAACATGATAAATGAGTTGAAAGATGCTGGCCATGTCCTAACTGATGAGCAGCAAGTGCAAGTAGTGATTCGTTCCTTGCCTCAGAGTTGGGAGCATATGAAGGTGCACCTGACCCATAATGAGAATATAAAAACCTTTGAGGATGCAATGTGTCATCTTGAGCTGGAATAGGACCGCCTCTTGGCGGCTAAGCCGGAAGCTGAAATTTATCATGCTGGTTCTAGCTCACATGGAGCTTCGAGCTCTAAGCGCAAACGTCCTAATTGGTTAGTTAAAAAGAAAGACAAGGGAGCAGGTCCTTCAGGGAAGAAGCCAAAGGTTGACCAACATGACAGAGGAAAACGTCCTCGAATGAAGAAGCTGACAAGGGTGAAGTGTTACAATTGTGACAAGAAGGGTCACTATGCTCGCGATTGTCGTGAGCCAAAGAAGGTATACACCTCTTGTGCTTTTCAGAACTTTGCCTATGTGTCAAGTTCTTTATTTTTGACTGAGTCTAATCCTTTGTGGACTGTAGATTCAGGAGCGATAGACCATGTAGCGAAGGATAGAGAATCATTCGTGGAATTTCGACGAGTACCAACTGGAACTAAGTGGATCTATGTGGGAAACAACTCTAAAGCTGAAGTAAAATGAATTGGCACCTACCAACTGAATATGTGTGATGGACGCACTTTATTCCTACATGATGTATTGTATGCTCCGGAGATTCGTCGAAATTTAGTGTTTGTTTTATTGTTGATCAAGCTAGGTTTTAATATGAACTTTTATAATAGAGGTGTTGATTTGTTTTTGGATACAAATTTCTATGGTTGTGGTTATTTTCTGGATGGTTTCATTGTATTAGATTTTCCTTTATCTATTATAACTTTCTCCATGGGTCCTCAACTCACGGGTGGGCCCATGACGGGCCAACTCAGGCCCATCAAAAGGAAAAAAATCCATCATCTCCCACTCGCACATGGTGGGCCAAAACCAACATGGGCGAACGGGCCATACTTAGACCCATCAATTGAAAATCCATCAACTCCCACTTGACATGGTGGGTCGAACAGAATCCTCTTTTCCTCACTACAACATTCATACTGGTGAATAGTCCGTGCGACCAGCATACTTTGAGAGCTCGTTGCCATACATCTGTTAGGAATATATAACAGCTTATAATTGGCATCACATTCGGAGTAAATTTAATATGCAGTACTCTAGATCGATCGATTATATTTATATCTATCTTGATATATATATTGTATTCACAATTATGATTATCCCAAAGACAGTAATAATTGGTTAGCCAGTGAATACAAAACTACAATGTGATTCTCCAAATTCGATCTTCCTTTTTCCTTCAAACTCTCAATTTCAGTTCAACTTGCTTTTTTAGAAATGTCCCATTAGATCGAATCAATTCATGATCATTGGCAACATCCTAAGATAGCAATCACTAAATAGAAATCTTGAGAATAAGTAAGAGTCATGAGGGCACTTAAATTGAGGAACTCTATTCCTCAAGAGTCTCATATGGCATAAAAGTTGATATCAAACTTTTGCCACTCTTATTGGTCGTCTCATGCATACGTAGTATGAAATACGTATTACGGTATTAACTCATTTCCCATGGAGCGTATGTCTACACCATCAATACCGTACAGATGATAGTTCAGACATACATAATGTCTAACTTGAGTTCACATATCTATTCGTTCACAGAATTCATCAGAACTCACATCTGGCATCATAGACAGATAAAATAAAATATGTGGGTTATTTTACTTTCGGACATAGTAAATATTATGTCCTCATCTTAACACTCCGTTAAGGCGACATATATAATTTAAGCTATAAGCTCTCGATTATCACCTATATAATAAGCTTAAAAATTGTCTTATCTCTATTTATCACACAATAAATAGAGGCGATTACCCGTGTGAGTGGGCTAATATTTTATCTGTCCGACATACTTTATCAACTTATTATAATGCACTGAGCATTAAGATGCATAAACATCAAACAAAAAATTCACAGGCATTAATAATGAAAAAACGCAAATTTATTAAATGTGAACACTTCAGGGAAATTACAATATTCAGTACATCAGCCTCTACGCAGTCCTAGAGATTTTACATGACCACAAAACACATCTCTAGGTATTGGCTTTCCTATCTGCTACCATTCTATGCGTAGATATGTACTGTAAGTTCACATCTTTTCGTGCAACCATATTCTTGACAAAATTATACTTGGTATCTATATGTTTGGTCTTGCCATGATATTTTGGATATTTGGTGTATGCTATAGCTGCTTGACTATCACAGTTAACTAAAAAAGGATTTGCAGCATACCCAATAACACTTAAATGATCCAAAAATCTCTTAAGCTAAACTCCTTCTTGTACTACTGCTGATAATGCCACGAACTCAGCTTCCATCGTAAAAAAAGCTATATACGTTTGTTTCTTACTACTCCATGTTATGGCGCCATTATTCAGTAAGAAAGCAAATCCAGAGGTAGATTTCCTTTCATCTAAATCTCCTCCCCAATCAGCATCTGAATAGCCTTCAAGTTGCAGATCATTTCCTTGGTAATTCAGCTTGTAATCAGCAGTTCCCTTCAGATACCTCAGTATTCTTTTAACGGCATTTCAATGTGCTTGACCTGGATTGGATTGGTATTTACTCACCATTCCAATTGCAAAACATATGTCGGGTCTTGTACACATCATAGCGTACATCAAGCTCCCAACAGTACTAGCATAAGGAACATGTTTCATTTGTTCCTTCTCTTGTAGAGTCATTGGACACAGTCTATGGCTCAATCATTCACCTTTGGCAATAGGAGTATCAATGGGTTTACAATCTTGCATACGAAATCGTTCAAGAACCTTATTTATGTATGTTTCTTGCGAAAGAGATAATGATCTCTTCGAACGATCTCTTGAAATCTTAACTCTAAGGATGTATGTAGCCTCACCCATATCTTTCATCTCAAAGTTGGAAGATAACCAACTCTTAACAGTATTAACAAACTCCATATTACTTCTAGCAATTAGTATATCATCAACATATAATGATATGATCACAAATTTATCTTTGGATCTTTTGATATATACACAATGATTCTCATCTATCATTGTAAAATCATATGCTATTATGGCATTATGAAAACGTATATATCATTGTTTCGATGACTGTTTTAGGCCATATATCGATCTCAAAAGTCGACATACTTTTCCTTCTTGGCCTTCCATAATGAAACCAGTGGGTTGTTCCATATATATTTCTTCCTCTAATTCTCCATTGAGGAAAGCAGTCTTTACATCCATTTGATGTAACTCAAGATCCATACTAGTCACTATTGCTAGAATAATGCGAATCGAGATAAATCTCACCACAGGAGAAAATGTTTCTTCATAATCAATTCCTTCCTGTTGATTATACCCCTTCGCCACAAGGCGAGCCTTATGCCTTTCTATCGAGCCATCAACTTTACGCTTTATTTTGAGAACTCACTTATTCCCAATAGCTTTGCGTCCTTTTGGAAGGTCAACCAGTTTCTAAACTTGGTTTGACTTCATTGATTCCATCTCCACTTCCATTGCATGCATCCATTTTTCCTTACTATGGCAATTTAGAGCATCATTAAGATTTCTTGGCTTATCTTCATCTTGTGGAGCAACCATAAAAGTTTCCCCTTCAATGTCAAAACGTCGACGGGGAATACTTTTGCGACTTGTTCGCCGTATGGGAGATTGTGCACTTTGTACATCATTCCCCATCATGCTCTCCCTCGGATTAGATAATGACGATATCATCTCATCATGTGGTTGTAATTGAGAGTGAGTTGAATCAAATTCATTATTTCTCATGTTACTCCCACTTGGACGAACTCCACTATGTTTATTATCTTGATCCAAGGTTTCAAATAGGGAGTGTTCTTAATCTATTTCGCCATTCTTAGGAAATTCATTCTCTAAGAATATGACGTCCCGTGATTCGAATTCAGTTATACTTCCACTTTCCTGCTCACCTATGAACACATATCATTTCGAGTGTTCAGAGTATCTTATGAAAATACTCTTCTATCCTCTAGGACCAAATTTCCCAAACTTGTGAGAGGACTCATGAGTATAGGCAGCACAACCCCATGGCTTAAGAAAACTTAAGTTCGATTTTCTACCTGTCCATAACTCATATAGAGTGAAAGTAACTGATTTGGAAGGCACCCGGTTAAGTATATAAGTAGTAGTTAATAACGCATCACTCCAAAAGGTGATAGGTAAATTAGCATGCGCCATCATGGACCTAACCATTTCCAGTAGGGTTCTGTTCCTTCTCTCCGCAACACCATTTTGTTGAGGAGTATATGGAATAGACAACTGTCTTTCTATTCCTTTTTCATCACATAATTTTCTGAACTTATTAGATAAATATTCTCGACCTCGATCGGATCTTAATACTTTTATTTTCTTGTCTAATTGATTTTCTGTCAAGTTCATAAACTTTTTGAAACAACTCAATGCTTCAGATTTATGAGAAATCAAATAAACATATCCGAATCGAGTATAATCATCTATAAATGTGATGAAATAAACAGCCCCGTGCCTTCCTCTCACATTCATCGGACCACAAACATCAGTATGAATTAAATGCAAAGGAAATTTAGCTCTTTTACCTTTTTCAAATGGTTTCCTTGTCGTTTTCCCTACTAGGCAATGCTTACATATAGGCAAATCGACTTTTTCAATGTTGCCCAACAAACCCTCTTTGGCTAGTCTATTCATACGTTGTTGGCTAATATAACCAAGTCTAGCATGCCACACTTTCACATCATTATCGTATGAATTAGGAGACGTGAGAAGGGAATAACAAACATTTACATTAACATAGTCAATATCTAATACAATGAAACCATCTATAAAATAACCACAACCATAGAAATTTGTATCCAAAAACAAATCCACACCTCTATTAGGGAAGTTCATATTAAAACCTAGCTTGACCAACAATAAAACAGACACTAAATTTCAACGAATCTCCGGAGCATACAATACATCATGTAGGAATAAAGTGCGTCCACCACGCATGTTCAATTGGCAGGTGCCAATTCCTTTTACTTCAGCTCTAGAGTTGTTTCCCACATAGATCCACTTAGTTCCAGTTGGTACTCGTCGAAATTCCACGAATGATTCTCTATCCTTCGCTACATGGTCTGTCGTTCCTGAATCTACAGTCCACAAAGGATTAGACTCAGTCAAAAATACAGAACTTGACACATAGGCAAAGTTCTGAAAAGCACAAGAGGTGTATACCTTCTTTGGCTCACGACAATCGCGAGCATAGTGACCCTTCTTGTCACAATTGTAACACTTCACCCTTGTCAGCTTCTTCATTCGAGGACGTTTTCCTCTGTCATGTTGGTTAACCTTTGGCTTCTTCCCTGAAGGACCTGCTCCCTTGTCTTTCTTTTTATCGAACCAATTAGGACGTTTGCGCTTAGAGCTCGAAGCTCCATGTGAGCTAGAACCAGCATGATAAATTTCAGCTTCCGGCTTAGCCGCCAAGAGGCGGTCCTCTTCCAGCTCAAGATGATGCATTACATCCTCAAAGGTTTTGATATTCTCATTATGGGTCAGGTGCACCTTCATATGCTCCCAACTCTGATGTAAGGAATGAATTACTACTTGCACTTGCTGCTCATCAGTCAAGACATGGCCAGCATCTTTCAACTCATTTATCATGTTTGACATCTTTCTAAGGTGTTGCTTCATGGTCGACCATGAGGCTTCTTATAAGAGTCAAACCTAATAGTGAGTTGTCTCGCCCGTCACCGAAGTATGACCAAACCTTGCGCCAACGCTTCCCACATTTCCTTGGCATTCTCAAAATGCCTAAACTCTCGCATGACGTCATTTTTCATGCTATTCAGCAACGTAATGCGAGCAAGGGAGTTCTTTCTTTTCCATGCAACAAAAGCTTCCTTATCTCTCTTATGCTGCGCAATGTTTCCTTCTTCAGGTTCTACCATGGTCAGGTTAAGAGCTTCTAGTGCCTCTTGCTCTTCCAAAGACATATTGGATTTTCATGTGCCGATTTCATAGTTATCGCCATTGAGCTTTTCACCTTTGTTTAGCTCGGCAACTATGCTTTTTGTGGCTGAAGCCATTGATCTGAACACATCATACATATATGCACGAATAATTAAAGCCTATCATTTATGCATCCATTTTGCACGAGACCCATCATATTAATGAACAATTTCAAGTAAGGTTTCGTAATCAAAAGGTCACTATGTTTCCAATCATCCTCCAAAAAATCATAACTTAAAATTATCATTAATATAATTGTCTTATGCAAAATGAAATCCTATGAAGCTACAAAAAAACTTCTATGAACTACCCACAGTAGTCAACAATAACAGAAAGCAAATAATATTTGACATTCAATAGAATAATAATGCTTTCACATAATACAACTTATATATTAGTTGCTACATCAACAACAACCAGGTAGAAAACATTACATAAGATGTCCACAAAGCACACTAAATAAAGACCAGCCATAACATCTAACACCATTTCAATATGTGAACTGGGAAAGATCATTTTTTCTCCAATTTCTTAATCTTTTCTTTTGTAACAATCAGGTAATAATCATCTATAAAATACATCACAATACTCCTATATGAAGCGGCTTTGTTGACATCCCATATGCGATTCAACACTCCTTTCCATTCTTGTGGAAGAGTGTTCATGAAAAATCGCACCATCTCAGACTGTGGCATGGGACGACCATTCCATATGACCTTTTGTATCTTCCCGTTGACTTCAAGAACATGATCAATTAAGTCACCACTCTTCCATCGATAATCAGTCAACTCAGCTATCAACCTAGAAAGCCTTTCTTTTTGTTTATCGGTAATTACGTGAATAGGCGTGCGTAACTGAAGGGGAGACATTGTTCCTGCAACAAATGCATAACAAATTAGGGATTACATATAATCCACATAGACTTAATTGGAAAAAAAAAAAACAAATCCTTTTTTTTTTTTTTGGTCAACGGACAGTCAACAGTCGCGGTCAAAGGTCAATGGGTCGGAGTCAACGGGCGGTCGGGTCGGACCGGATGGACTGGTTGGATCGAACAGATCGGTCGGACCGGTCGGACGAATCGACCGGCACATGCCACGCGCGTGCACGGCTGACGTCAGCTGGCGCGTGCGTCGCACGAGCCTGGGTAGAAACGGCGCATCCGACGCGCTGTTTCGCGCGCGCGTGTGTCGCATGCGCTTGGGCGAAACGGCGCGTTTGACGCGTGCCTTTGCGGGGGACCAAATCGGCGCGTGCGTTGCACCGCCGATGACCCCCGTTCGTTCCGGCCACGCGTGGCGGCGCGTCCGGCGGCCTCCGATAGCGATCCGCGACTCGTTTTTCTCATATCAACGAGACCTTCAACCCTGCACTATCAAAAATGAATTTCGACTTGCAGAAAAACACAAAAATGGGCGAACAGTACGCGGATGTCGGGTTTTTCCGTCCCCGATCGATCAACAGTGATTTTTTCTCGAATTTCGACCAAAAATTAATCAAAAGCAATAAAAGGGGGTCAGGAAACATGAACTAGGGCTCTGATACCAATGTTGGGAATTACTGATCCCCTAAAACGAATTCGATACTAAATCGAACCCCTAAAACGACGTAGCGGAAGCGAGCCCATAAAACAAACATGAATCACCGATCAAAGGCACACCACGGGATCGAGCGTACCTTTTGTCCACAGACTAAACACTGATGGTGCAATTCGAGGAGGAAATCGGACACTGTTCTTCAGAGGAGAATTCTTTTCTTCCCTTGAAAGTGGTAGGAGAAGACGTGATTAAAAACCAAGAGAGCGTATTCTCTCGTTCTCAAAAATATGTAACTTCACTTCGTTGGAATAATTACTTCTTAGATTTTCCTTTATCTATTATAACTTTCTCCATGGGCCCTCAACTCACGGACCGGGCCCATGACGGGCCAACTCAGGCCCATCAAAAGGAAAAATCCATCAACTCCGGTTGGATTTTTTCAAAGAATATCGATAAATACTATTTCCAATTGTATACTCTAATTGAATCTCAATGAGATTCCGGTATTTGGTCAGATACAGTCAGATTTTTAGAAATTATAATTTAGACTACAAAATTACTTAGAAGGTCAATTCAAACGGACAAAAATATAATCAAATTCGAATATAACTCTGAAGAAACTTGGTGGCAAGAGATAAGCTCCAGAATATTGAAAAGATACCAACAATATTATTCGCATCACAGGTAAATTTCAAATTACACTTGACACATGTGAAATTACCTGTGTAAACGAAACATTACACCGATATTTTACAAGATAAGAATCCTTGTGTCAATTGGGTATTTTGGGTGGCATGTGGTATCACGTCAACTGCTTTTTGAGAGATACAATAATCTTATTGAAGCATACTGCCGCTTGAGTTTGATGTGACTAAGCAAACACGATAGGAAAAATTTCTTTAGAGATAATGTCAATCGTGATGCCTTTCCCTTTTTTTGGGTTTTTCTCTCGAACATGAAAACCGTCTCCACTGTTTCAAAAGTTCTCCATTCACCCAACTAATTGTAACGCATTTTAAAAGGCAATAGAGCTGAGAAAAGGGTTGAGCACCCGCTTTTAAAAGGCAATAGAGGAGTTTTAAGTTGTCGAGAGGGTCAAAAGACCTTATTGGCTCTCAGCTCCTTTTGTTTTTTGGTGTTATAAAGCCAAACTGCTCTTCTGCTCTCCTTGTGTTCTTCAAGATCACACTGTTTATCTCTTGAGTTTGACCCCATGAATCAAATCCTATCCAAGATAAATTAAAGGAAAAATATGAAGCTTAATATTTGTGGATGTGCACAAGATTTCCTATTTGGTGTTAAGTTCCAAAGTGAATATTTGGACCCTAAGTTGAAGATATGATAAGTCCAATAAAAGTCTAGGATATGTAGATTGTGGAAATCAATTTTCGTATATTGTTCGTTCAAGATAACAACGAAATAGGAAAGTATAGTGTTGACTTTGACCTACACCTTGATTGGGATTAACGTGTGTCGGCAAGGTAGGAAATAGAATCCTATGAGAAGTCGGCAAAACAAGAATAAGGGCCTCACTTATATATAAATATACACACAGAGACTTGTGGCCGTGGGGAGCTGAGTTGATCACGAAGAGGTCTTGAAGCGCTGCATGAGGGCTTGGTGTTCCTCTGTTGTTGATGTGAAGGCTTCTTGAAGCACTGTTTTCAAGTGAGTTTTTGACGTGGGTTATCTCGTTGGTTTCGTTCGTGCAATTACACCAGGAAGAATTAGTGTTTGTAGTCGATTAAATCTTGTGGTAAGATTTGCGTGTATAATTTATTTTTAAAGTTAAACACTGCAGGCGTTATTGGGTGTAATTGGGGCTTGAGAAACACTTTGAATGACTCGAGTGTGTAATCCATGTTATATCGCTTGATCCGTCGTCCGTTGTGAATTCGTGGCTGTTCTCCCCGTGGATATAGGTCTTTATGATCAAACCACGTAAATCTAATATCCAATTTATTTTCTTTGTTATGTCTATTTTATTGTTCAATCCTCAGTTCCGCAACATTCACCTCTTGTAAATGCATGTCCCTCTGCCTCGTAAGCTAACATCTTCAACTGGGTGATGGTGATCGACAAGATCTCTCTCTCTCTCAGGTTAAAGAAACGCAGTTCGTTGCAGAGGTGAGTTGAAATCGTTAAGCAAGAATAGTACATTCACTTCAACAATCCCACCGGTAAGCAAGGTAGCATATCTTTATGTCTCACAATATTTGACATGCGGACTGCGGAGCATACATCTTCAAAGATTACAATTTTGTTTATTTCCTTATCTGTTTTATCTTAGCAATTATGTTAGGATATTAGTTGATATGTTTCAATTTTAAGTTGTTATCCATTTAGATATTTTAGATTTAGTAGGTTAGATTTTCTTATTAGATACTTCAAATTAGGGGTGTGCAACTGGACCGGGTCAACCCGGTTCCCGGATCGGCCCACCAGGAAAACAGGGTCGGGAACTGGTTCCGGTTGAAACCGGTCCGGGAACCGGTTCCAACAACTCAGACCCTGTTTGAATCGGTCCGGGAACCGGTTCCAAGGGATTACCCACCCGGGAACCGATTCGACCGGACTGGTTTGGGAATCGGTTAAGCCACCCCCCAAAAAAAAAATGCGTAACCCTAATTTCTATCTTTACCTCTCTCTCTCACGAGTCTCACCCCCTTCGCGAAGCTGCTGCTGCTTCTTTGCCTGAGCCCCGTCCTTCGCGAAGCTGGGCGCCACCGCCGCTGCTTCTCCGCCTGAGCCCCGTCCTTCGCGAAGCTGCTGCTGCTTCTCCGCCTGAGCCCCGTCCCTTCGCGAAGCTACTGCTGCTTCTCTGCCTGAGCCCCGTCCTTCACGAAGCTGGGCGTCACCGCCAGAAGCCGAGCCCCTGCTTCTGCCCTGCAGCAACTCCAGCGTCGCTCGCCCGCCTTCTGTCCGCGACCTGCAACCGAGACTCCTCCGCCGACGCCTGCACCCGCAGTCGCACCTCTGCTCTCCCGTGCCTCCCTCTGTGCGAGCGCTGATCCCGGTTCCATCCGACGTCGCCTTTGCCGCTCTCGTCGCACCCCTCGCGCTCGCACCACCGCCTCACGGTAACAACTTGACTAAGCTGAGCAAGTTCAATGTTTCCTTTAATCCATTGATATCTGGCGTGATCCCCGCGACAGGGTAGTTAGGTACGTTTGAGATAGAGTCCTTCCTCGGCGACCCTCTGTTGGTCCTTCAGTCTTTCCCTAATCGAGCACTCCATCCATCGCCAAATCACACGAGATTAGGCCAGAAGAAGCCTCCGAAGTTTAGGGTATTTCTGGTACTCTTTGCTCTGGCTGTTGCTTTCTTATCATTCGGGATCTTATTATTCATACTTTTCTCGTCCGTCAAGAGCCCGCTTGACTTACTTGAATACCTGGTAGAAGAAATAAAGTCTTCACTAGGTATTGTTCAGAAGCATTTAGATAAAATTATTCTTAGAGCATGCATCAGATTGCATACCTTTTTTCAGTCCAGATACTCTGATTTTGGGGGCAGGATAGTAACGATGTTTTAAACATAACATGAATTTGGACCTAGGATAGCGACAATCTCAGTATCATCAAATCTGAAGTTGAGAATATATGTGCTGCACACATGGGTTGGTGTGACAATCCCCCTTATTTTAGCCCCTGAGGTACTTTTTTTAGACTAAGGTAATCACTTGGCAGGTTTGACATACTGGCATATTCAACAGAATACTACTATAGCAAGTTCTACTTTTAAATTGTTTGTGTGCAAGAATTTTTGCATCTAATATGTATACTTCATTACATTATCTGCAGGTACATATCCTCAGCAATATAACATTTTGCTCGAGAATCTTGGAGAGACAAGTTCTACTCTCTTTCTTTTCCTTTTCTAGTGATGTTATGAGGTACAAATTATTTGCTACAACGGTGGATGTGCTTATGCTGATCGATATGAGTGTTAAACGCTTTATTTTAAATATGAGTGCTGTACATCAATTTTTGCAAAACAGGTTCCAATATAAACAGGGTTGACCCTGTTCCTGGCCCGGAAAAACATGGTGGGTCGGGAACATGGTCCAATGTAAACAGGGTCGGGAATAGGGTCCAGGTCTAGACCCTACCCACCCTGGACTCGATCACCCCTACTTCAAATTGGACGGTACATGATAGTCATAGTCTAGAATCTTAGTTGTTGCTACAAATTTTAGGCTACGTTCAACAGTCCGGATAAAATTCAAATTGTGATAAAAAAAATTTATATCTTGTATTGATGCATGTTTAAGATAGGATAAAGTCATATATGAAAAGAATATAGATCGGATAAAATTATCCTATGTGAGAGCTGAAATAAAGGTAGATAGACTTTTTAACGTCTATAATAAGAAAATTATTTTTCTCGAATAACAAACTTTTAAATTAACAATATTAAAATTATATTCAATATAAATAATATTTGAATTCTAATATAAAAATTCAAAATAAAAAAACAATTGTTTAGTTATCTTAATTTAATCTTATTTTATTTATGTAGTTGAATTTAATTCTATTTTATTTTACAATTTCAATATATGAATATAGATATATTAATTACATATTTTAGGCATGTTAGTATTTTAGGTACTGTTTACTATTTATAATGATGGAAGGGGAATAAAGAAATAAAAAAGAAATTAACGAAAAAAGAGAGGAATAAATAAATAAAAAACAAATAAAAATAAAGCAGACAAGAGTGTCACAATAGATTTTTTTGGTTCATTTATATTAATATGCTGTATACCAAATAATATACATGATATGATATGAATATATCCGATTTTATTACTGCAATCATGAAACAATTGATAGGATATAGCAAAATCCTTGGATTTTATATCATGTCCAGTCATAACTTAGAAATCCAAATGAGAAGAAAGCATTGTCGAAGATTTCAATTTTTATTTGTTCCCTTATCTTGCTATTTTAAAGATGGTTTCTTTCAGTTTTGAGTAGTTATCCATAAAAATATATAAGATTCACTAGGTTAGATTTCCTCATTAGTTCATATATGTCCCGTTTTAACTTTAGAATTTCTTTAGCGTTGTTTCTATTTTGCTTGAATTTTACCCGTTTCTACCGCATCGCCGTTGCCTGAAATTCCTGAGCATTGCAGATGGAGAAGAGAATGGAGCAAGAGTCGGACAGGATCAGCCTGTTCCAGGGCATATAGTGGACGAAATCCTGTGGCGCTTGCCAATAAAGGAGGCTGGGAGGACTAGTGTTTTGTCGACAAAGTGGAGGTACAAATGGCGCTCTCTTCCACACCTCAGGTTTGATAACCAATGTACCTGGAGCAATGGTCATGGACAACCTTCGCAAAACCTGGTGAAGATAATCGACAGGGTCCTTATGCTTCATAGTGGTCCAGTACAGTCGTTCATGCTCGCTCACACGGAATTTTCCAACATCCGCGACATCGACCACTGGATGCTTCATCTATCCAAAGTCCCTGTCAAACAGATCCGTCTCCTTGTCTGCACCCTGGAGAAATACAAGATTCCCACTTTCTTCTTCAATTGCCAGCACTTGATTCGTTTGAAGCTCCACGGATGTTCAATAAAAATTCCAATTTCCTTTGAAGGGTTCAAGAACTTGGACAGTTTGTCTCTTCAGCGTGTTGAGTCGTCTCCTACGAACTTGTACGAACTTGAGGCTCTCATATCTCGCTGTCCCCTGCTAACTCATTTGGTTTTGAAGTATTTAGAGGGGATTACGCGAGTTAACCTTGAAGCAGCTCGCAACCTCATGGTGCTCGATGTAGGAGG
Source organism: Eucalyptus marginata (assembly GCA_014182565.1). Taxonomy (NCBI): domain Eukaryota; kingdom Viridiplantae; phylum Streptophyta; class Magnoliopsida; order Myrtales; family Myrtaceae; genus Eucalyptus; species Eucalyptus marginata. The sequence continues at coordinate 24,976,639 of CM024592.1, read as the reverse complement.
TGCTTTTCAGGACGTCACTTTCGGTGTTACAAACCGTTTGAGGTCCGTCACGATAGGTATTGATGATAATATTGGAAACAGACAAGCAGCAGGCAATGCTAACTCAAGCGATTTGCACAAATTCTTCCGAAATGTTCACAATATTCAGATTCTCAAGGTCGAGAACTACTCATTGAAGGTGCTTATAGATTCTGAAATTTGTTAGGAGCTTATTGATTATTACTTTCGGATGAAAACAAGTCTTTCTATCTCTAAGTCGGGAATCTATTGACCACTGTTTTTGGCTTACTTGTGCAGTATTGGGCTCTCGGAAATGTTCCAGGGACATTGCCTCATGCGCTTGTTCATTTGAAGTATCTCTCCGCATGCATAGACTTCACTTGGGCGAAGCAGATTATGACTATTATATGCCTGATCAGAATCTCTCCTCAATTGAAAAAAGTAGAGTTTCAGGTGAGTATGAAATTTAGAATTTTTTAAAACTATTATCACAAGTCTTATTTATTAATTGGTGTGATTTGTCTCACCTTTTTTATATTAGATATGGATTTTACTTACTAAGTTGTATTTTATAACATGTCATGATGAAACAAATTGAGTATCCTTTTCTATCTAGAGAATTTTTTTCTAAAGAAAGATAAATGGGTATCAGAAGAGTGATGCTTTTTTGGATCAAGTTTTAGAATATATGTTTGATATAATTTGATTCGATTTGATATTCGGTGATCACTAGCTTTTAATCATTGAATTTGATGGAAAAGAGGGCTAATCTATACTTTATAGTGATTAAATTATGCATTTTCGGAATGAACTTCCGTCCTGTTTTAGCCAAAAAAAAAAGAAAAGAAAAGAAATTGTAATCTAGGGATCATAATTCATAAACGGAAGAGACAGATCAGGCTTTCAGCCAATGTTGTTCAAATCACCAGATTAAGCTCACTCTCTACGCATCTTTATATTAAAGTTGCTCTTTGATCGTTGAAGACACAGGATCCCAAGTATGAACCGACTGCAAGAATGGCAATGGCCCGATTTTGGCAAGTCCTCTACCACCCGTGTCGCCTGGAACAAGTACAAGTCGTATCGATGAGAAATACTTTTGGCTTTGAACGAGAACTGGAATTCATGAAGTTTCTACTTACTAGTTTGCCGAACCTGCAAAAGATGGTGATCCAGCCTAGAGCGGGGATTGCAGAAGGCAAGCTGCTCAGGGAGTTGCTGCAGTCCCAGCGAGTGTCGGCGCAAGCGCAGGTGATCATTCTTTGACCCCGGCCCAGAAGCCAACCCATGAAAATCGGATCACGCATGGGATTTACTGGTCCCTGCAATCGTTGTATAGTTCGTGCATTACTCAGAGAAATGAGAATACTCTTTTGTTCATCTTGAGTTAGTCTCTTGTTGGGAATTACTGATTCCCTAAAACGGATTCGACACTAAATCGAACCCCTAAAACGAACGCGGAAGACGAGCCCAAGAACAAACAAACATGAATCACCAATCAAAGGCACACCACGAGATCGAGCGTACCTTTTGTCCACAGACTAAACACTGATGTTGCAATTCGAGGAGGAAACTGGACACTGTTCTTCAGAGGAGAATTCTTTTCTTCGGGAGAAAGCGGAAGGAGAAGACGTGATGAAAACAAAGAGAGCGTATTCTCTTGTTCTCAAAAATACGTAACTTCACTTCTGTTAGAATAATAATTTCTTAGATTTTCCTTTATCTATTATAACTTTCTCCATGGGCTCTCAACTCACGGGCCGGGCCCATGACGGGCCAACTCAAGCCCATCAAAAGGAAAAAATCCATCATCTTTTGTAAAGAGTTTCTCATTCTACATGTTTTTTTTAGCGGTTTGCAACTTTCATTATCATTTGGAAGCAAAATGGGCGCCCTGATAGGCCCTCTGGCATTTGCAGGGACCTTCATTGTATGAGTCTTCGCACTGAGTAACGTTATTCAGAGATTTTATTCTGGGTTGAGTCGGAACGTATTCGCGTACTACATTTTTCGCATTCACAAATTTGAAAAATGAATTTGGAGAGAAAGATGAGCCATGAAAAGTAGTTTTTTTCCCTTTTGTTATTTTGGTCGGCTGGAATGATGAGTTAGATGTGGCAACACACGTGTCGAGTTATGATTCGCTCAAATTTCTTACGTGCGGGCCGAAATGCCAAGCTGGAGGACAAGCATGTGTTGCATTAGGAATATAAAACGAATTAGAAAATCGGAACGTCAAGATGGAGGGAGAGAGCAAAGAAAAAACTTAGTTTACAACCTTTTGATGTGATCAAGTCTTTATAAAAAATTATTGGGGATGCCTTAGCGACTACCCTTCCCATGGGAAGGGAGAGGTGGAGAGTTCAATTCCATACATTCTCAAAGCAGTTGGGGGTGGGGACATTTAGGGTACATTTGGTAATGATTATGTTCCTGGGAATAATTTCTGATAAAAAATAATTATTTTTTATTCTATTCCCAGAAACAATTTCTAAGCATTTTAAGCCGTTTGATAACTGTCCAAAATTTCTAATTCTGAAATAAAATTGCGTTTGGTACCGTGCTCAAAATTTCTACTCCAAATCATTTTCTTTTAATTTTCAAATATTTTTTTTTTTTTACTTTTTCCTTTTATTTTTCTTTTCTTTTTTTCCTTTCTCTCTCCTATTCTTCTTCTTCAAGCGACCGGCCGACGAGGATCGGCGACCTCATCGGAGCGTTGCTGGCCCTCGCGAGGCCGACCCTCGTCGGCCGAGCCTCGTCGGTGGCCGTGCAAGCCTCGCCTGGGCTGGGTGAACCAGATCACAAGGCTCGCCCAACCCCGCCGAGGCTCGGCCTCACTAGATCGAGAGGCTCGCCCGGCCACCGACGAGGCTGGGTTGGGGCCCGTCTCGCCCGGTGGCTAGGCTTGCCTCCGGTGAGCTCACCGAACCTCACCTTAGCCTAGCGAGCCTTTGGCGAGCTCGCCGGATTGGTTGCCGACGACCGCGGCGGTGGGTGGCGGATGGTAGATGGCAACCATGGCGGTGGCGGTAGATGAAAAAGAAGAAGAAAATGGCTTGATTCTTAGATTTGTTCCTGGAACAATAATCAATTTTTTTTTTTTTAATTCTGTTCCAAATCTACTTCCGAATAAAAAATAGAAATTTGTTCTTGGGAACAAAATTTTTACTAAACATGATTTTGTTCCAAAACTACTGTTGAGAATAAAAAATCAGAATCTAGTACCGTTGGGATACTTACCAAACAGACCCTTAATTTCAGGTGTGAGGTTTGACTCCCACACTTTACAAAAAAGTAATACAAAAGTTTAAGAGTGAGTTAAGAGTTAAAGTATAAAAGATTTTTTTTTTTAAATCCTTATAAAAAAAAATTCTGCCACCGGTACAGCCTAAGGACAAATAATGGACCATTTTAATAAGCACGTGAACAATTTTGGAAAAAAAATGTGGATAGACAATTTTCAATTTCGAACAATAGTTACTCAACCCAATCAATGCAAATCTCTCCGAAGACCTAGGGTTTCAAACTGTGAGATAAATTAGCGATTCGAGTGAATTTCATCACGTGCTCACGGCGGAATTGGAAATTTCTTGCAAGAGACGTTGAATAGTGTCGTGAAGAAGGAAGAAGCAAGCCGAACAAATGGTCATACTCATTTATGTGTTGTGTGGAATTAAGAAATATAAAAAAATAATGATTGTATGATGGCTAATGTGTTGAAGTTCATTGGACAGACCATCTGATTTTGCCACGTCATGGGTTAGGTTTAGTAGTATGATCCAACTGATAGGTGGGAGGAGGCCGTAGGGGCTTTTGGAACTATGGGAATCAAATCTGATTTTCCCAAAGCTCATTCGAAGGCCCAATTGGGCTTGAGCCAATCCCCCCAACTCGATTAGGTTCGGACTTTGATAACACATAAGGCCCGACCTATATAGTTCAAAAGGATATACTTGCATGGTCTTTTTAGCTAATTGTGTCCAATTCGATTCGATTTCATCTCGACTTAATCTAGAGATGATCATTGGCTACTAACTAGAGGCATTTTTCTACAAAAAAAAAAAAAAAAAAAAAGCACCAAGTTTCACTTGATAGATGAATTTGGTTCTAACTTTCAAGTGTCATAGAATGCACTAACTTTCACCTTGGGAACAAATGACTCCAACTTTCAAGAGCACATAAAATGTATACTCGGGGGACCATTTTAGCAACTACTTAAATGGAAAACGAGCACTGACTTGGCCAATGAAGAGTGCCATGTCATCAAATATTGCTTCCATAACCAATTGAAACGACATCTTTTTCTAGCTGAATGTTGGGGCTTTAAATTAGATTGAGTGAGAAAGAGAGGGGATATGGGAACTGGGGTTTGGGATTTTTCACAAAGTTGGTGCACATTGACCAATTGTATCCCAATTTCCCACTTACAATCTTATATTGTGAAGAACACTGACCCCAAATCCTAATTCACGTAGCCTGTGCTCCCTCCCTCCTCTCATTTGGAACACCATTAATTGACTCAAAATGACATCGTCTTACTTTGTTTAGTGAGAATAATATTATTTCATACGGCTCCAGGTTATCCTCAATTCAGTTGGAAACAATGTTGCTTTCTATCATATGCGAAAGACACCGCCCTTTTAATTGTTTCCGAAAGCCACTCAACCGACATGGCTCACCTTGCCATGGCAGTATCCCTTTGTCACCTCACATGCCACGTCTACACATTTTGATAGAAATTTCCAATGGTGGCCAAAATTGTCCTTCACATAAAAGTTTGTGGCTTTTCATGCAATCCTTGAAAGTTTAAGTTAGAATTGTATCCCTAATGAAAGTTTAGGTCCAATTTGTCTCCTAATGAAAGTTAGTCCCTTTTCATGCGTCACATACATATTACATATTAGGGTAACAATAGATCACATAGTTAAGGTCGAACCTCAGCTGGCATCAACGGTGGCCTTGATCCCCAAGCTTAATTTGTTTCCCTGACTCGTCCATCATCAAATATTTGGATCAAATCAGGCTCCATAACTAAGGTAGTCTTTTCTCATATTTGCCAAAAGTGCTCTTTCAACCCATTTGACCAGAGCGGGTCCAAATGACACATTTAATCACATAGTGTTTACCAATTTTGCTTGATACTTTCGTTTCTCCTCGGCCATGCGACAAGTTACATGTATGATGCCTGTGAAGGATCGTTCCTCGTTGCACTGGGTTGCATGCCCAAATACTACTCAAGGCCCAAGTTTCTGTCCCTAACCACCATAAACACAACGAATGACAAATGGTTACATCTAATCAAGTGTCGAAAACTGAAAATTTAATGATATTCAGCTTCTTTAACAATCTTAACCAGCATCTACTTGATAGGCTCAATTGAGTTAAAAATTTACTTATGGTTTGTTTTATAAAACTCAAAAGTAAGTGCCGAAAGCTTAAGCACCAAAATTTAACAATTTAAGCGTCCTAAGAAGAAACAAAAATTTGCTCGATATTAATTGAAATTTAATAACAAAAAAATTTATCGAATTCCTACCAAAGACAAAAAAATGAGCATGCATCATCATCACTAAAATATTGGAGTTATATTGACAGTATGGCTAGTATTATGAAAAGAAAGTGTGAAAATGAATAGGGTTATGAACTTCACTTGAATGTGGAACTTTAAAATAGACTACAACGTTTAGCTTACCAAATTTTCCAAAGCAAAATAAGATTAATTCATACATCTAAATATTGATAAATGGATTAGTTACAAACAACTTAAAAGGATAAATTTGTTGTCCAAAGGAAACTTGACCTTTTTCGCATGAAGTGCTGGATAGTGTGTGGAACGTGCACGGATTTTGTGAAACAAACGTCCGTATATAGAAACAATTGTCGACAAAATATAAAGGATCTTAAGGGATAGAAGAAATGTGAAGCATACTAACAGTGGTTGGCTTATTCACTTAGCCTATTCCACCTAAGCTCTGACAGCTCAAATCAAGGTTGGAATTCATTATGTAATCCTTGAGATTTACGTCTGAAGATACTTCTTTCTACTTGTAACTCTGTTATACAAATACAATCAATCCTCACTACACTTAACACTCTTTTTTCTGATTACAAACATTTAGAATTCTACAGAGATATACAATATGATTTATATAACTTCTACACATAAAAACAATAAGAAGATGAACGCTCAGAGCATAGACTAGTTTTCTTTGTTTCCTCTCAACTCCACTACTTCGCTTAGATATACTCTGCCCTTTCAGATATGGTCAAATTTTCAAAAATCTTAAGTCAGACTATAAAACCACCTAAAAGTTCAATTGGAATGGACAAAAATCTCATAACTCCCCTTCCCTCCCTCCTCCCCAACAGGCATATCAGGGAATTCCAGTTGATGGCTGAAAGAGAGAAAAATTGATTTCTCACACTATTTGACTTGCGGAGCATACATTTTCAAAGATCACAATTTTATTTATTTCCTTAACTTTTATATTTAGAAATTATATTAGGATATTAGTTGATACGTTTGGATTTTGAGTTGTTATCCATTCAGATATTCTAGATTTAGTACGTTAGATTTTCTTATTAGATATTTTAAATTGGACGGTACATGATCGTCGCGATCTAAAATCTCGATTGTTGCCATACCGCAGATTTTAGAAAATTCCAGTTGCCCAAAAAGAAAGAAACTTTGATCCGATACTATTTGATGAGGAAAGAACATTTTCGAAGATTTCAATTTTTATTTGTTCCCTCATCTTTTTTTTTATATATATATATTTTAAAGATGATTTGTTTCGGTTCTGAGTAGTTATCCATAAAAATATTTGAGATTCACTAGGTTAGATTTCCTTATCAGTTTATATACTTTCCGATTTTCAACTTTATGTTCTCTTCATTGTTCTTTCTACTTGCTCGAGTTCACCCGTTTCTCCCGCGTCGCCATTGTTGGAGAAGAGAATGACGCAAGCGTCGGACAGGATCAGCCAGTTACCGGGGCATATAACAGACAAAATCCTATCGCGGTTGCCTATCGAGGAGGCAGTGAGGACTAGTATTTTGTCGAGACAGTGGCGGTACCAGTGTTCCCCGCTTCCAAGCTCGCGTTTGATGACCAGTGTATCAGTACCAATGTTCCAGGACTACCTTCCCAGAACTTGGTGAAGATAGTTGACGAGGTCCTCTTGCTTCATACTGGCCCAACACAGGCGTTCGTGCTCAACCACAAGGGATGTTCCGCCACGCGCGACATCGACCGCTGGATTCTTCATCTGTCGTGAGTCTTCATCAAACAGATTGCACTCTACTTCTTCAATTGCCAGGACTTGACCGTTTTGAAACTCTACAGATGCTCGGTGAAAATCCCATCTTCGTTCGAAGGATTCAAGAACTTGTATACTTTGTATCTTCACCGTGTTGAGGTGTCCCCTTGCGGACCAGAGGTTCTGGTATGTCGCTGTCCGCGGCTAAAATGTTTGACTTTGAAGGATTTAGAGGGGATCACACGAGTTAACCTCGAAGCAGCTCGCAAGCTTGAGTCGCTTGACATTGGAGGAGCTTTTCTGGATGTCGCCTTTGCTGTTGCGAACCGTTTGAAGTCGGTCATGGTAGATTTCAACCGGGGATCCGGCAATGCCAACTCGAGCAATTTGCACAAGTTCTTCCAAAATATTCACAATATTCAGATTCTCGATGTCAAAAATTACTCATTGAAGGTACATGTTAAGCACATAGGTTATGAAATTTGTGAGCATTTTTTTTTTTTACTATTATTCTTGGATGAAAATATGTCTTTCGACTTCTAAATCGTGGGAATCTATTGACACTTTTTTCTTTTTTGTCTTTGACATTTGATTTTGGCTTATTTGTGCAGAATTTGGCACTGGGAAATGTTCCACACACATCGTCTCATGCACTTGTTAATCTTAAATACCTCTCCACTTGCATAGACTTTAATAGTAAGGAGCAGATTTTCACTGTTATGTGCCTGACGAGAAGCTCTCCTCAGTTGAAAAAGTTAAGTTTGTGGTGAGTATGATTACCGAGATTAGTGGACTAATTTAGTTATTTTTTTTTTCGAAATTATGATAAAAAGATCTTATTATTGGTGTGATTTTCCCCACATTGCAACAAACATGATGAACTAAACTCTATCAATGTAGTGTATGTGGATTTTACTTAGTAAGTTGTAGTCTACAACATATCATAATAAAACAAAACAAATTGAGTAACCTTTTCTACTGAGCAAAATTTTTCATCATTTAAAGAAAGATAAATAAGTATTTGAAAAGTGATGCTTCCTTTATATCAAGTATTGGAATGCATGGCCGATATAATATAATTTGATTTGATTTTCGGTGATTACCATGTTACCTTGGCGCTTTTTTAATCATTGAATTTGATGAAAAACAAAGCTAATTTGTATTTTATAGTGATTGGATTACGCAATGAACAGACGGTATTGTAATCATTTTTAGCCAAAGAAAAAAGATATTATAATTCAGGGATCATAATTTGTGAAGGGAAGAGACAAATCAATCTCTCTACCAATCTCGATCAAATCTGGTTTCCATTCCCATCGTGATGTTGACGATAAATCTCCTCGCACTCTGCAATAAGAACTTGGAGTCCGTATTATGGTGAAGGTAAGGTAACGCTGTGATTCTTGCTCAAAAATAAAAGACCGAATGCGTTCGAGCTATTGGCTCCTCCAACCTGGCAGAATTCATGAGTCGTTCGTTCAACTGCCCCTCAGAGACACGGTCAAGAAGTACCATGCATGGTTGCCCTCTGTCCTTTCTTTCTCTCGGTCCCACCCCGCAAGAAATGGCTCAGCCAGAAAAGGGCCCCTGTGCAAGCCTGATTTTTTAGTGAAGTCAAGCTCCCCAAAGACTAAAGAAATTGATTAATAAAAGGGGGACTTCTGCAACGGGTTATGCCACCCAAATCAAGAAGAGGAAGTCGCATCCGTCCCATCGCAAGCACGCTCTTTGACTGTTAAAAAACAGAATCGTCCCAATAATCAAGAGACTACCTGGATCAGGACAATGGCTGACTTCTGGAAAGACTACCACTCGTGTTGCTTGGAACGAGTACAAGTTTTGTCGATGGGCAATATCAATGGCACCGATCCAGAGTTGGAATTCATGAAGTTTCTGCTCACTAGTTTGCGGAACCTACGAAAGATGAAGATCCGGGTCGGCGTTAAGAGTGCAGAAGTAAAAGACAAGTTGCGCAAGGAGTTGCCACCCTTCTGTCGAGCCTCGGAGCAAGCGAGCGATCATTCTCTGACCCGTCGATCTGGAACCCAACCCACAAAAATCGGATCACGTGGCATCAGAAGTCACTGCAATTGTTTTACTACGGTGCGTGGAACTTGAAGAAACCGTCACGCGGTTTGTGTATTTCTCAAAGAAACTCTTTCGTTCATCTTGTGCTAGTCTCTTGTAAGGAGTTTCTCATTCCACATATGTTCTAACTCATTTAGAAGCAAAATGGTTGCTTTTCTAATGGCCATGATCGGCCCTCTGGCGTTTGCAGGGACCTTCATTGTATGAGTCTGCCGCTCTGAGGAATGTAATGCATAGGGCTGGGTCAAAGCATATCCATCTACCACATCTTTCACGTTCTCAGATAAGAAAAATGAAATTGGAGAGAAAGATGAGCCATGAAAAGCAGTTTTCTTTTTTGGGTCATCCGAAGACTTCTCTGCAATATTTTTTCGAGGGAAAATGCCACCGATGGCTCTGTAATGCTTTCAAAAATTGAAAATCGATCCCTCTACTTCTGCTTTTCTGCATAATGGCCTCTATAGTTTTTTAAATAGTCCATCGTGGTCCCTTTTGTTATTTTGGTAAGCTGGAATGATGAGTTAGATGTGGGGAGACACATGTCAAGTTGTGATTCGCTTAAATTTCTTATGTGCCGGTCAAAATGCTGAATTGGATAACAACTTTGTATTATATCAGGAATATTAGAAAATCGGGACGTCTAGAGGAAGGGAGAGAGGGGGTTGCCTGAGATGAAAAACTTAGTTTACAACTTTATGACGTGGTTAAGTTCTTATCAACGAATTCTGCCACTGGCACAACCTAGGGACAAACAATGAACCATTTTAAAAATCACATTACCAATTTTACAAAAAAAATGTGGATGACAATTTTCAACTTTGGACAGAAGTTACATCAACACGATCAGTGCGACTACCTCTAAAGACCTAGGGTTTCAAATTGCTAGATAAATTGAAGATTCGAGCGAATTTCACCATGTGCTCATGGCAAGATTGGAAATTTCTTGCGAGAGACACTGAATCGTGCTGTGTAGAATTAAGAAATTTTAGAAATAATGATTGTGTGATGGCTAGTGTACTGAAGTTTATATTGCTGGACAGTTTGATTTTATCCCATCATAGGTTGAGATTTAGTAGTCTAATCCAACATAGAGTTGGGGGGAAGCCCCGGGGACTTTTGGAAAATGATGTTCTAGGGAATCGAATCCGATCCACCCAAAGCTCGTCTAGAGGCCCGATTGGGCTTGAGCTAGTCCCCCCAACTCGATTAGGTTCAAGTTCCGACAACATGCTAGGTCCGACCTATAAGGATATACTTTCATGGTCTTTTTAGCTAATTTTGTCCAATTCAATCCGATTTCATCCCAAGTTAATCTAGAGGCGATCATTGGCTACTAACTAGAGGGAGTTTTCTATAGAAAAAGGCACTGGCTCTCACTTGATGGACGAATTTGGTTCAAACTTTGAACCGTCGTAGAATGACCTAATTTTCACCTTGGGGACAAATGTGGCTCAAACTTTCATACATAAATTGTACTATTACCCGAGAGACCATTTTAGCCGCTTCTTTAATGGAAAAGGAACATTGACTTAGCAAATGACGAATGCCATGTCATCAAATATTGCTTCCATAGTAAATCGAAACGCTGTATTTTCTGACTCAAATGTTTGGGCTTAAAAATAGATTGATTGAGAAAGAGAATGAGATACTTGAGTTGGGGCTTGGGATTTTTCACAAGTGTACATTCATCAAATGTACCCCAATTTCCCACCTCCAATCTTATTTTGTGAAGAACACTAACCCTAAACCCTAATTTGCAGCGCGCGCTACCTCCCTCCCTTCCATTTGAAATTCCATTAATTGGCTCAAAACAACATCATTTTATCTTGTTTTGTGAGAATAATATCTTTTCATACGACTCCAAGTTATCCTCAATTTAGTTGTAAACTATGTTGTTTTCCATCACATGCAAAAGACAACATCCTTTTAATTCTTTATTGAAGCCACTCGACTAACATGGCACAGTGGCACTCAACTTGCCATGTCAATATCCCTTCATCACCTCATATGCCACGTCTGCACATTTTGATAGAAATTTCAATGCTGGCCAAAGTTGTCTCTCGCATAAAAGTTCGTGCCTTTCCACGAGGCCCTTGAAAGTTTGAGTGGAAATTGCATCCTAGACCTCTGTGAAAGTTAGTCCCTTTTCATGCATCACATACAGATTAAGGCAACTATAGGCCCCCATACCTAGACCTCTGTGAGCTTGTTTGACAATCTTTATTTGCATCCACTTGATGGACTTAATTAAGTTAAAAATTCTCTTTAGGATTGGTTCGATAGAACTAAAAAATAAGTACCAAAAGCTTAAGCGCTGAATTTAACTACCAATAATTTCGAGCATCGAAAGAAGAAACAGAAAGTTGCTTGATTGTAAATGAAATTTAATAACTAACGATTTTATTAATTCCAACCAAAGATAAATGATGATCATGCATTTATTGTCACTAAAATATTGGAGATATATTGACAGTATCGCTAGTATTACGGAAAAAAAAAAAGCAAAAAAATAAATTATATTATCGGCTTCACTTGAATGTGGAACCTGAATCTTTTGCACATAAAGTGTTGGATAGCATGTGGAGCGGCACTGGTTTTGTGAAACAATCATGCATCTACAAAGTTAGTTATCAACAGAATATAAAATATCTTAAGAGATAGAAGAAATATGAAGCATATTAACAGCAATTATCTTATTCACTGAGCCTATTCCACTCTCCTAGCTTTAACATCTCAAATCAAAGCTGGAATTCATTAAATAATCCTTGAGATGTTACAGTGTTTGATGATACTTCTTTCTACTTGTAACTCTGCTATACAAATACAATCAATACTTACTACACTTGACACTCTCTTCTGATTGCAAACACTTAGAATTCTACAAAGAAATACAATACGATTTACATAACTTTTGCTCACAAGAACAATTGGAAGATGAATGCCTAGAGTATAGACTAGTTTTTTTTCGTTGCCCCTCAACTCTACTACTTCGCTTGGGTTGAATTAGCCATGCAGTCTCAAATGACTATGCAACGGTCTATCATTCTCTGTTGCTTGTATGATCTGGTAAACTGTTATGGTCTTCTCCAGTTTGCTTTTTGTGGATTCCAATGCTGAAGACTAGCTATAAAACACCCATTTGAATTCAAATCAAATTCATAAAGAGTGTGGGTCTTCCCTCCAAAATCGTAGAGGCTTGTAGTAGCGAGAACACCATATGCAGTTAGGTCCATTTAAGCTTGTACACACCCGAGCTTGTTCTCCTTCTACATTTAGGTACCTCTAAGCATATTGATGACCTTGTATTGTGTTGATTGTTCAGTCCATCCAAACTCTTTGATGAGTACACGTGCTCCGGATTGTTCATCATCCACAAGGTCCATCCAAGCTTATTGGTGTCTTCATGTCCTCCAGTTCATTCACCTTCTGTTAGTCTATCCCGACCCTATTAACAATTACATATATTCTAGTTTAACATCCACAAGGTCCTTCCGGACATCGACATATTCCTTGTTCTATAACTTGTCCACCTTTTGTAAGGTCCATCCAATCATCAATAAAACTCATGTCCAATAGCTTGTTCACCTCCTATAGAGCAAAGGCCGTTCAACACTCTAGACGTCCTCTTGCTAACAACGATCACAGATGAGACTTTGTATGTAGAGGCGACATCTTCTACACACTCAATTGCATATGTTAGTACACTTAGAATGTTTTGTCATCAAGACACTTCATGGATTTTCCCAGAAACAAGCCTAATCTCTCCAATTTGAACACAGAGCGAGAACCCCCCACTCCTTTGCTCAGCTTACACATCATCAAGAGTTTATCAAACATCAGGATGGAGATAATATCTTTGTCTTCCTTATATATATAGAAAAAAGTGGATTGGAGATAGAAGCACTCTTTCATATCCCTCAATAAATCATGAAGATTGACAACTCTTAAATTAGCGCACTTTCATATCTCTCTCTCTCTCTCTCTCTCAAAAACATCTTTTTTAGTATTTTTACTCCTTTTCTTGTCAAAGAAAAGCAAGCAACCTTTCAACACTCGAAGAAGGCGTGATAAGAGTATAATTCATTCAATAAACAAAAGGTCCAACCCTGATGTTTTCACTGTCCACTCAGAGGAAAAGTTGCTCACATAAACATTTATTTATGCCAGTTTGGTGTTTGTTTCTGGGGTAAGATAGGAGAGTGGTCAGCACATGAAATCGCAAGTGTGAACGTGGATTTATTTTAATACGTCACGTTGGAGTCCATTGAGAGCTTGTGGAAAGTTTGGCAAACCAACCTGTGTCCAGCATAAAAAAGTTGGTTTCAAATGGCTTTTAGTTTTTTTTTTCTTTTTAAAATTTACCTTACGTGTAGCATCTAAAAATTTGATCTTTTTTTCTAGGTAAATGTCCAATCAATTACTACGTTGCACAGTTAGCACTATTTCAAATATTTTCTTTACTTTATTTGTTTCGCAAAAATAAATGACTTAAAATTTATTTCCCTGAAAATCACTTAAAATAATTTGTCAATAAAAATGTCATCATTATCAATAACGGTTTATATCTAAATATTTTTGTGGGCGATAATATATTTTTCATTTATTTATTTTTATAAATGATATAAATGATTATTTAAATTTACCAAACGTACTTACGGCAGTAAATTAAATGGTATTGGGAATTTTATTCAATACCCTTTAGAATGTATCAACACGTAACCATGATAATGATTGAAGATATGCAAAAGTCAAAAGCGGAGTACGCAGGGACATCATTTGATGTTTGAACATGTTGGCATAAATAATAGAATATCAGACCCTCCTCAGGAACTTCGCACTTCATCTGATGTCTAATGAATTTGCATGCAGTAAGAGCTTTTTGGGTGTTTTTTTCTTTGTCGAAAAAAAAAGACATTTTCTGTACTTTGTAGCATATTTAATATTATTTCCATTCATTGTTTCTTGAGCCGGCACGGGTCCCCTCGGAATTCGGAGCAAGCTATTTTGGAAACGGATAATTTAATGTTGGGAGTGTACTTTATAATTATAACATATTACATTTTGGATATTTGTAAGAGAAACAAATGGTAGCGCAAATAGATTTTAGAACACGTAATTAATTGAAAAGAAGTCAAGTTCATATACATAATATCATATTAGATTAGATTAGATTAGATTAGATTTGGATCCTTGTAAAGAACTAGATAATACTTTGATAGACTTTAGAATTCACAATTAATTAACCTATTTAATGAGGATGATCAAGTTTATACATATATAAAAATAATAATTGGTACATTCAACTTGTATAATAATTGGTATATAAAAATAATAATTGCTCTTACCCATGTTTCATATTCTTCATAAAAATAAAATGTTCTTCAAGATATTGTTTAATTACAAATTTATATTCTTATACATTCAACTTGTATAAAAATAATAATTGGTACTATATCTAAGTTAACTTTACTATATATATATATATATATATATATATATATATATTATGAATCGCGACACATTTCAAAATTTTGAATATTCCTCCTACTGCAATCAAGTGTACTACGTATAAAAATTATTATTATTAGTTATTTTTATTTAAATTTAAATTTTGAAAATTTTTCTTTTGAGTTTAAATTATCTTTTTCTACAAGTATTATGTAAACAAATCAACCTATCTTAAATTACAAAATTCTTGAATTATAATTCGACAAAAGAGGCTCCTCTCATGAAAATTAAATGCATTAAATGTGCAAAAGTCTGTTAAATTACGAAACTGTTAAATTTTCATTCGAAAAGGAAGGCTCCTCTCATGAAATCTAAATGCATTAAATGTGCACAAGCCCATTTTATTATGGTATCGAGTGAACATACAATACTTCGACAATAACAAAATAATTTAATCATAAACTAGCTAGACTCATGTTATATTTGATGCGCTCATTAACACGATATCATGTAATCTAACGGTTTATGTAAAGTGGGTCGATATAGGTTGTGAGTACCTAAATTTTTTTCAGATAAGCCACCTAAGATTTCTAGACCAAACATACCAAACAAATCGAGGATGCATTCTTAACCCTAAACTTATTTTATGGATTTAAATTCAATCATAAACCTCCTAATTAAATCAATTTAATCCTAAATCTTTGAGTTGTAATTAAATCTTCCTGCTGAGCAAACCTGGCATGAAGTTTCTAACATGATAGGCCATTTATTGGCAACCATTCTACGTGCTAGGGTGAATCGGTGATGGTGTTATTGGACTACCACCAAATCTTTTTTTTCCCTTACATTTCTTTTCTTTCCTTCCTTCCTTCAGCTCACACGAAGTAGTTGACTCTTTGTTAAAATTGCATTTTCACTCAAAGATTTAAGGCTACTTCGATCCACCAAAAAGGTTTCAAACTAAATTTAAGTCTTTGTAACAGATTCACGACCGAATTTGCAATGTTATAACCAAATATCATGCCTAAAGGAACACCTTTTTCTTTGGCCATGCTTGAGGGGCAAGTTCGAGCACCAGGTCAATTGACAATTTGACATGCATGATCAAATTTCTCTTTTGCTCTAATTATTTATTCATTAACCATTGTTCCGGTCATCTGTCTACATTCATAGTCAGTCATGCATGATGTGACAAGGACGATGGAGATAGGAATCCCTTCCACACCTAACGAAAAGTCCTTAAATCTTTGGATGTTTGATACACGTTACATCCTCGCACTCGCTCCCGAGGACAAATATAAAAAAGCCGCATTCACACCTTCAAATTCCATGCGCCAACCACTCGTTTGTCGTACCCAGAAACAAGGCAACCCGGCTGGCACGAATTAGCATTAATGTTGTCAAAGGGACGCAACTTTTCGGCTGACGGAGACGAGATAACCTCCGAATTCTGACCTTTTTGTCGATGTTCAGTGATTGACGAGAAAAAGCCTTTTAGTTTAATACCCTAAAAGAACCCTATCTTTAAATTGGACTCTAATTTTATCCGAAACTTTCTTCTATCTAAAGAGAACCTCAACTTTTATTCTAATCACGAATATGTTTAGATATCCAAAAATCGTCATTACTTTTACCAAAATTGTCAAAATTAGGCGCATCTTCATCTAAACCTTACATTCATTTGATGTTGATAACCTTGAAGAAATCGATGATAATTTTTGGATGCGTAGACAGATTTGGGATTAGATACAAGTTTGCAATATTTTATAGAAAAAATCCCAAATAAAATTAAAATTACAATTATTAAAGGTCTTCTTACGAAATTAGGCCTAAAATTGTAGGGGTTACATTTGAGAGTAGGGGTCAAAAAGGGTACGTAGGCTGTGCATATTACCTACAACTACCATCAAGGGAGAGATCACTTTTGGAATCTCACCCTCTTAGATTATTATTATTCTATTTTATCTAATTTTTAATTGAAAAGACTTTCACCAACTTATTTTCTTGGTGACCACCGGCGCACCGCCCATTTTCTATATATCAAAGACTCGGTTTTTCCTATTTTCAAACGTTACATCTAAATTTCGAAACTTCCATTAAGCAGGGGACAATCACATGAGAGACTCAAAAGTCTCTGTTCTCTTCAGTAAATGAATGCCTGATTCGTCACTGCCCTCTTTACACGGAAATCATCTTCCTCGACAACATTGCTCTTTTTCTTTCCTTGGACAACATCTTCCTCGACAATAATACATGGAAATATATATATCTAACTTGACATTTGTTTGTTTCGTGAAAAATAAGTAATTTAAAAATATTTTCCTAAAAATGGTTCATTATATTATTTACATATAAAATAAATGAAAAGGAAATATTTTCATCATCTATGAAATTGAATAAACATAAATTATTTTTCAATAATGAAAATATGATTCATTGATTAATTATCTCGAGTGATCATATTTAAGAAGTTATTTTTTAAATTATCTATTTTTCACCGAATAAATGTAAATTATATTTATTGTCAAAATATGATTCAAGATCCCCGTTGAATCTTCCTCAACCGTCTCTCTGAAAGGACAAGTCAACTAGGCTATCATTGCTATAGTACTAGGTGTGTCTTCTTCTTCTCTTTTATTTCATTATTTGACAATAATTTTTTTTTCAGTGCCAAGCAATAGATCTATGATCAAAAGAATGTATTCAGCTCCAAAGAATATGTCATTTGACCAACCACAGCAGTTGCACAATCTTATCGTCGAAGTTTTTGAAACTATTTATGAGTTTGAAAAAAATCTAATCACGCATTTGAATGAAATTTAGATACTTTTAAACACATGACTACGCGGAAGGTACTATTTATGGAGGTTACATAGAAAAATAATTTTGCTTTTTTTTTTTTTGAAGCATACAATCAATCAGACTAAATCTAGAAATCCCACTTGTGGTATTTATTGTATAAACTACTTTTATCATTATCGATTTATATAGAATATAATTCCTATAAGGCAACTATCCATATCAATGAAAATCTCACATTAAATAGGGAGCGTCTTGTCGAATATAATTCACAAGTAAATTACCCATGACCAAATGATCATCTTCTTCCATGGTTATCTAGAGTCATGACAAAATAGTATACCGCTAGGTGATACGGGATGCATTCGTAGGCAATCCGATGAAATTCGATAACGGAATTGAAAATTGAAATTCAAGCAACTTAGAAGATGAATCTAAATTCTCGCTACTCAATTTGAGAATGCTTGAGATACACATGAATAGACGGTGTAGTTACTTTAATCCGTTTAAATTAATTAGTGGCATGCTTCTGGTAGGGTATAGATAAGCTGTCTTCGTATTTCATCCAAATCCTATAATATGAAACAATTTTTTTTGGGGATGGATTATTAAACCAAGAAGATAATGATTATTGGCGGCTGGTTTTAAGGTTCATCATCGTTCGAGGGGCGGGGGAAAACCCAATAAACAAAACAAACCGTGCATTAACTCCAGAGAGAGAGAGAGAGAGAGAGAGAGAGAGATAGAGAGAGATCTGGATTTCAGCGACTCTGGCCATGATGATGATGATTAGACGATGATCCTCCTCCTCATCATCATCATCATCTAAGCTCCTCTTCGCAATTCAAACGCCACTTGTTCGACAAGGAAAAATCCTTATTTTTATCGAAGTCGGGTTGTATTAGGGGCGAAGACTCGGAGTAGGAGTTGACTTTCGAGACGCTGTAGAGCAAAACGCTTCCTTGGCCTTAGCTATAACATGTTACGTGCGGAGCTCTCTCTGCTTTTGCTT